>VZRV01002830.1:1887-18952 GCA_013398115.1 Falcunculus frontatus
AAAAAAAAAAAAACCAAAAAGAATGAAAAAAGAGATAATTTCAGAGCTGGGTAATGAGAGATTGGGGATGTTTCAGGGATGCTTCATCCATCCCCTGCCTCATTCCATCCATCCTTGTCTTAGGGATTGATGTGGCTGGAAAGAGCAGCAATTTTGGGGTGATTATTGTCCCCCTGCCCTGTCCTGGAGTCCTTGACCAGCAATTTCGGGGTGCAAAAACAATGTCTTGGGGTCCTTCACCAGCAATTTTGGGGTGATTGTTGAACCCCTGCCCTGTCCTGGAGTCCTTCACCAGCAGTTTTGGGGTGATCATTGTCCTCCTACCCTGTCCTGGAGTCCTTCACCAGCAATTTTGGGTGATTATTGATCCCCTGCCTCCAAAAACAATGTCTTGGAGTCCTTCACCAGCAGTTTTGGGGTCATTATTGAACCTCTGGCCTGTCCTGGAGTCCTTCACCAGCAATTTTGGGGTGATTATTGAACCCCTACCCTTTCCCAGAGTCTTTCAGCAGCAGTTTTGGGGTGATTATTGTCCCCCTGCCCTGTCCTGGAGTCCTTCACCAGCAGTTTTGGGGTGATTATTGAACCCCTGCCCTGTCCTGGAGTCCTTCACCAGCAGTTTTGGGGTGATTATTGAACTCCTGCCCTATCCTGGAGTCCTTGACCAGGCAAACTTTCCCCAAAACCTGTGGGTGTTCCCCTGAGTAAGAGCAGAGAAACCCTTTCTGGGCTGCAGAGAATTCCCAGCCCTTTCATCCCTTCTCCCAAGGTTCTGCTCCCTTCTCCTACCTCTTTCCCCTTGAGATGAAGCAGCTCCAAGGAGAAAATTCCTGAAACGATGCGAGTTTTCACTTGGTGGGAAAACAGAGATTCCCCTCACCCCTGTCTCCAATATTTCCTTTTCCCTGTGATCCTGAACCTCTCCTTCTCTTCCAGTGCAATTCCACAGGTGGGAATTGTTTCTACAAGACCTATTCCTCGGGCATGGATGCCATCCTGGAGTGGTACAGGTTCCACTACATGAACATCATGTCCCAGCTGCCCGTGATCATCAACATCTCCCAGCACGAGGAGCAGATTGAGGACATGGTTTACTCCTGCCAGTATGATGGGGAACCCTGCAGGCCCAGGTGGGTGAAAATTGGGATTTCCAGGGAATGAGAAGCTCATTCCCGTTATCCCAAAGGCATCCCACTTTAAATTAAGGTGTTGCCACACTCGTAATTAAAACCCAATCCCATCTCTCTTGGTTCCAGTGATTATGTTCACTTCCACCACCCAGTTTTTGGGAGTTGCTACACTTTTAACAGCAAGGGGACAGATCCCTTCTGGACAGCCACAAAACCAGGAATTCCTTACGGTGAGTTATTTCCCAAAAGGTAGGGAAAAGGGCTAAAATGAATATAATTCATTAAATATGTCTTCTGTGTAGGATTTACTGACATATTGAGGCCTCTCTTTTGGTGTGGTGGCACAGATTATTGCCTTACCACGTGAGACAGCCATTCCAGGCACATCTGGGCTTTAAAAAGCAGAATATTCTTTTTATTTGCAAGCAGAATATTCTTAGAGTCGTTATTGCAGAGTATTATGGGATTGTTGAAGGTTTGGAATAGGTGCCATTGTCACCAGCTCTCTGAGGAATAAAAATGGCTCTCTATGTTGGTTTCTGGGAGGGGTTTGATCCACGCTGACAATTCAGGATGTTCTTATTTCACCCCAAGCTGTCTCACACTTGCCTCTCTCTGCTTGCCAGGGCTGTCCCTTATCCTGAGGGCAGAGCAGAAGGATCACATCCCCCTGCTGTCCACAGTGGCAGGGGTGAAGGTGATGATCCACAACCACAACCAGACCCCGTTCCTGGAGCACGAGGGCTTTGACATCCGCCCGGGCATCGCCACCACCATTGGCATCCAGCAGGTTGGGCACTGCCCCTGGGGCTGGCAATGTCCCTGCTCCTGGCACAGGGACACCCAGCAGCCTCAGGGTCCTCCCCTTCCTCCCTTCACTGTGCTCAGGTCCAAATAAAATGGTCCCAAACGTGGCCTTTTGGCTCTCAAAATGTTGGGGCGTGATTTGATTCACGGTTTTGAGGCTTTTGCGCCTCTCAAATCCCATCCTGGCTCTTCCCAGGGAGCTGCCTGGGTGAGTTGGGATGAGAACAAACATCCAGGAGGGATTTATTTGGACAGGAGGAGTTGCTGCTGGTCAGCTGAGCTGTGGGGGCTGAATCAGGAGGGTTTGGGGTGGAGATCAGGGAAAGGTTCTTCCCCCAGAGGGTGCTGGGCACTGAAAAGGCTCCCCAGGGAATGGGCACAGCTCCAAGAGCTCCAGGAATGTTTGGATAATGCTCTCAGGCACAGGGTGGGATTTTGGGGAGTTCTGGGCAGGGCCAGGAGCTGTGGATGATCCCTGTGGGTCCCTCCCAATATTCTGGGATTCCCCTGCACCCTCCCACTTTTCCCCTATCAATCCCTATATTGATTATCCAGGTCCAGCTCTGCTGCTCATTTAATTCCCTGCCCTTCCTGCCCTTCCCTGCTCCCTCCAGTGAGGCTCAGAGGGTGCTGCCTGGCCCCAATTAACACTGCTAATCACCCAGGCCTCTTTTCTGTCCCCACAGGACGAGGTGAATCGCCTGGGTGGCAATTATGGCAAATGTACAACTAATGGGGATGATGTGGATGTGAAACTGCTCTACAACAACTCCTACACCCTGCAGGTACTGCCCCAGGCCTGGCTGAGCCCAGCTTAGCCCAGCCCAGCTCAGCCAGGCTGGATGAGGAGCAAGCAGCTCATTCCTTCCTCTCCAGGGAGCTCTCCTGGCTCAGCAGTTTCACTGCTGGAGGTATCAGGGAGATCCCTGCCCATCCAAAAGGAGCTCCCAAACAGGGAATTCTCATTTGGGATGTGTTGGGATGAGTGGAGGATCCCCAGTGCCAGACCTGGGGCTCTTCTGACACCAGGCAGGGAGCACTCAAGGCAGCTGAAGTGTTCTAGGAGGATATTTTTGCCCATCAGGTCTTTATTTATGTCAGGAATTGCTCCTGGCTCTGTTTTTTCTGGGCTGTTCCACTGAGATGTCACTGAGCATCATGGAAAAGGGAGCTGGGAAAATCCCCTCTCCCTGATTCCAGCATTTTCAGGGGTAAAACCAAAGAATGAGGAGTGGAAACCTTTCCCATCCTTGTGGCTGGTGCCTTTTTGCTGTAACAAAATCTGTGCTCCATCTCCTACGAGCTGCACCCTACAGATTTGGAATTTTTTTTTTTGGTTTATCCAATCTTTTTTTTGCTTTCCTTTCTTTTCCAGGCCTGCCTGCATTCCTGCTTCCAGCACATCATGGTTCAGGAGTGTGGCTGTGGGTATTATTACTACCCCCTGCCTGCTGGGGCTCAGTACTGTGACTACAACAAGCAGCCTGCCTGGGGTAAGAGCTTTTCCCTGGAAAAGGGGACACATCCCTGAATCCCTCCCTGCTGATGGCACTCCTTGGATCACTCCCACTTTGTGCCTATTTTCTGCTGAGGCTCTTGCCCCACGTGGATTCATGGAATCACAGAATATCCTGAGTTTAAAGGAAGCCCCAGGATCATTGATCCAACTCCTGGCTCTGCACAGACACCCCAACAATTCCCCCCATCCCTCAGAGCCTTTTCCAAGTGTTCCTTGAACCCCTGAATTCCAGCTGGATCCCAGGCACCTTTCTGGGTATTTGGATATCAAGTTGTGCTTAAAAATCCTGATTAAGGGCATGAATGTAGGGTCAAAGTCCTTCATCTCCTCAGCACCGTGCTGGTGTAAGAAATTCATGGATGAAATCCCTCCCTGTGAGGGTGGGGAGCCCCTGGCATGGAATTCCCAGAGATTTTATGGCTGCCCCATCCCTTGAAGTGTCCACGGCCAGGTTTGGAGCACCCTGAGATAGGGGAAGGTCCCTGCCCATGGCAGGGGGTGGGAATTAATCTTTAAAGTCCCTTCCAACCCAGGATTCTGTGATTTTATGCTTTTAAGCTCTGAATTCTGATGATGATTTGAAATCTCTGCCATCCTCAGCAGCTCAGATCCCTGCCTGGTACTCAGGTGCCTCTCTGGAATCATTCCAAAGGGAAAGGAAATCTCTGAGCCTGTTCCTTCCATCCCTTTTTGCAGGTCACTGCTTTTATCAGCTCTACAACAGGCTCAGGAATCACCACCTGAATTGCTTTGACCAGTGCCCCAAGCCATGCAGGTGAGTCCCAAAAGCAGAGCTCAGCAAGGGAAAACACACCTGGAAATGCAGGGAATTTAGTGGAAAAATTCATGGATCAACTGGAATTGGGAGATTCCAGTTTGATGTTTGCACCTCAGTGCTGAGAAAGCAAAAAGATGAGAGCATTAAATTAAATCAGAGCTTTATCCCTGACAGCAGAGAGGTTTAAATCACCCTGAAATGTTTAATTAGGCCCAACCCAAACTGTTGGTGTCATTTTTCAGCCTGGAATTCTTTTTCTTCACCTTTTTACTGCCAATTTCAAAATGAAAAGCTAATTTTAAACCGAAATATCAAATGTTTTCATTTTGGATGCATCTGGGATTTTGAAACCATTCTGATTTTCCTCCTGACCTGAGCAATTTTCAGGCAACTTCTGGTTTTATTTTGTGAGCTGATTTAGGAAGGTTCTCAGGAGCTGCCCCAGGAATTTTCTGGATTGTTAAATCCCCCCCATTCCAAGATCCTCGTGCTCAGAATCTCTGGTTTTTCTCTCCTCAGGGAATCCCTGTACAAGGTCTCAGCTGGAACAGCCAAGTGGCCCTCAGCAAAATCCCAGGTACTGCACAAAACCCCTGAAATTCAGAGCAAACTGCCCCAAAACGTGGGCCTAGGGAATGATCCTGTGCTTAAACAGAACGATACAATCCCAGAATGTTTGGGAAGGGGTTGGAAGGGACCTTAAATCTCATTTTATTCCACCCCTGCCATGGGCAGGGACAGCTCCCACAACCCAGGTTGCTCTCAGAGCTTCAGTCCTGTTCTAATTCCTTCAATCCTGTTCTAATTCCCAAATTCCTTGAGCAATTCCCTTCAATTCCCACCCCAAACTGGAGTTCTTGGCTCTGCTCCCAGTGGGAGCTGTGCTGTGGTTTTTTGGGAGGTGCCAAACCCATGAGTCACCATTTCTCCTGTTCTAATGAGCAGGTAATTAATTCACCTGAGTGATGATGGAGATGGAAATCCAGCCAGGATGTTTTAAAAGAGGAAATTATGTGATGAGGTTGCCATTAAAGGCAGAATTTAATGTTGTGAACACCTCAAAATTCAGTTTTTCCTTGATATCCTGGCAAATATTGCTTGGATTTGATAACTCTCCCTTTATGTCATCAATCAATCAATCAATGAAAGTCTTTTTAATTGCTCAGAATGGATATTTTAGTGCTTAAAAAACTGCATTTTTTAAGTGTTAAACATAAAAAACCTCATGAGGCAGGGTTCCAATGAAACAAATATTCCAGTAAAAACAAATATTGCAGTAAAAACAAATATTCCAATAAAAACACCCATTCCAATAACAAACATTCCAATAAATAACAAACATTCCAATAACAACCAACCTCTGCTGCAGGACTGGGTCCGCCAGGCTCTGAGGCACCAGAATGGATACAACTCCACCAGCAACAGGTAAAAACCAGGGATAAACTCCTCATCCTTGCAGGATTTGGGGCTGGAAAGGGAGGGCAAGAGGAAAACGTGCAGGAAAAAAAATCCAATAAACTCCCAAGATTTCCTCACAAAAACTCTAAAATATTGAGTTTTTTCCAAGCTCTGGTTGAACAACCTCAGGAAAAAAGTTGGTGTGAGTGGGGAAAGTTCTTTTTCCCAAAAAACCCTGAGAAGCAGCAGCACATCCCAGGCAGGGAATGTGCCCCCAGTGCCAACTGCTGCTCTGTGCCCTGCAGGAAGGACATTGCCAAGGTCACCATCTTCTACCAGCAGCTCAACTACCAGGCTGTCAACGAATCTCCTCTGCTCTCAGTAGGTTCCATCACCCCCAAACTCTGTCCCCTGCCTTTATTTCAGGGTGCTGGGCTGGCTGGAGGGAGGGGTTTTTTTCCAGCTTCCACCATGGGGTTGTTTCTCCTTGAGGAAAACCTTGGGAATTGCACTTTTTACACAACCCCATCCATTCTCCCTGGGTGACAACAGCAAAATTCCTGTTCCCAGAGCTCTGCTGTGCCTGAGAAATAAAACCTTGGAATTTTTTCCCCAGGAGAACTTGCTGCTGTCCAGCATGGGGAGCCAGTGGAGCCTCTGGTTTGGCTCCTCGGTGCTGTCTGTGGTGGAGATGTTCGAGCTGCTCGTGGACACCTTGGTCCTGTCCCTCCTCTTCTGCTACCAAAGGCTCAGGGCCAAGAAGACCCTGAGGGTCTCTCCCACCATCCCCAGTGTCAGCTTGGCCCTGGAGAACTACAGGGTGGTACAGGAAGAGCCTGGGAAAGGGCAGGAGGGTGCCCAACCCTCTGGAATGAGGGACAGCACAGGAGACCTGCAGCTCCAGAGGTGCCCAGAGGTGCTGCTGGATGGATTTGGGTGCAGCAAGGACGAGGATTTGGGACAGGAGTGAAGAGCTGAGGGGTGTTTGTGACCGTGGAGAGGCTTGGAATTCCCTTAATGCTGTGGGAGGGTGTCAGGGAACATCCTGGATCCACAGCTGGGTGTGCCACTGCTCCCTCAGCCACTGCAGCTTCACACTGCACATCCCTGAGTCCTGCAGCCAGGGATTTTGGATTCCAGGGAGTGCCTGAGAAGGGGGAGCTGCACTCTTCTTGTGGGAGAGTCCTGGAATCCTCATCAAAGGCTGTTCCCAGCTTTAATTTATCAACCCTGCTGAGGAAACCCTTCTGTTCTCCAGCCAGGCCCAGCTACATTTCACAAACCTCCTCCAGAACTGGCTGTTCATGGAGAGAATTCCAATGGAAGCCAAGGATTGGGTGGGACAGTGGAAAGGGAGTTGGAATGGGATGGGTTTTAAGGCCCTTTCCAACCCCAAAGCATTCCCTGACCCCGTGATTCACATCCAGGGTTATCCTGAGGGGATCAGAGCCAGGAGTGGGCTCTGATTCCACCTGAATTCCCAGACACCTCCTCATCCCTGCAGGATTTGGGGCTGGGAAGGGAAGGGAAGGGAAGGGAAGAGGAAACTTCCTGCTGCCATTTGAGGCCAAGGCTCAGGATGCTGCTGCTGAGATGCTTCTGGACTCACCCCAGGTTATTCCCAGTGGGTTTGACTCTCCCAGAGGGAAATAAAAGAGAAGAAAATGGGGTTGGGAACTTTTTGAGGTGCCAGAAAAAGCATCTGATTTCCTTGGGAGGTGCCAAAGTGCTGCGTTTTGTTGCAGCCTGTTTGTAAAGAGAGATAATGTTAATATTTGACAGTAATTTATCTGTACATAAAATACAAAAAACAGCTTTATTTTTGATGGTGATGTTTGCACAGGAGCATTTTACTCTGTTGGAACCTCGTTTATGACTTGCAGGAAACAAGAAACCCAAAAAGCTTTGGTTTTTTTAATTTTTTTTAAATCATAAAATGCTCTTGATAAAGATTTTTGGGAGTTTTTTGTGACTTTGTTTTGCCTTCAGCTGATATTTGAATTCATTTTTGCCTCACTGTTATTTCTAAACATCTTAAATGCCCACAAACCTGAACGTACAAAGCCAAATTATGATTTTGGGACCTCAATTTGCTGCTGGCATCACTGAGAGCCAAGCCCCAACCTGCTTTTGAGTCTTAATTTTGCTTGATTTCCTTAATCCTGGCCTCAATGCCTCAAAAAACCACAGAATTTAATTCCAGGAGGAGCCAATTTAGGGGCAGAGGATCAAATGCTCTGCCCAAGCCCAGGGAGCAGGAGGTGATTTCTGGTATTGTGGTCAGATTTGACACAGGTGGGATGGAAATTCAGGACAGGGATGGGCAAAATCTGCCACCTTTAGTGGGATAAAATGGTTTTTAAGGTCGTGGAAACCCAACCAACCAGTGTGAGGCAGCTCAGAGCTCTCTGCACTGAGGCTGAGGATTAATTTTGAGTTTAGGAGGCTCCTCTTTATTCCAGAACCTCCCCCATCCTGCTGGGTTGGGCAATCAGCCCCCCAAATTCTGCTTTAGGGTCATCCCTGAGTGCCTGGGACGTCACCACCTGCCCCAAATGGAGCTTTTTCACCTGAACTGGGCCCTTCCAGCAAAAATCCAGGCCCCAGAGGGAGTCAGTGACAAAATCCCCCAGGAATGAGCACCAGAGGAGGGGATAAACCCAGAATCAGGTCAAATCTGATTTTTCAGAGCTGCTTGGAGCAGGAACAAAACCAAACTCAAGCCTCAGGTGAAGGCACAGAGTTCAGGTGTCCCCAGGACAGGTTTGTGCTGCAATTCTGGGGGTAATTAAACACCCTCATGTCATTCATGACGTCCCTAATTTCACATTTTTGCCACTGCCTGAGCTCATTTTTTACCTGGTGATGAACCCACAGGGGGAGAGAGAAGGGAGAGGTCCCAGGAATTTGGTGTCCAGCCTCACTCAGAGGGTGGACACACACAAAGTGTCCCCTGTGGGCAGCAGGACAGGGAATTGTTGTGAGCTCGTGCTGATAAAATCATGGATAAATCCTAATAGGTCACTGATCCTCTGCACCCACTGAAATATCTGTTATAACTCCAATTTTAAGACTCCCACTGTTGTAATAAAACGGCAGCCCTGGGTTTTTGAAGGTATTTAAGCATTGAATTCTCATTAATTAAGAAAAAAGGGTCAATCTTTTTCTGCAATCATGTCTCAGCCTTCAGTGTTCAGCTTGGGGTGGGCTTTGAGCTAAAATCTCCATTTTAGGCAGGAAAATATAACAGTGAAATAAATGGGAAAGGGACAGTGGGACTCAAGGGTGGGAGCAAGGCAAATCCCATAACTGTAAATTTATTGTAAGATCACAGTTCTACTCCCATAAATGCCAAAAAAATGCTCCTGATTTCAGAATATTCACCTTATTTAACTCTTCCACTGCATGAATGAGTCCACCTGAATTAAATAATTGGGATTTATTTTTAAAAAAACCCCCGATTATTCCCCAAATCTCCCTTTCCTGCCTTTGTTCTCTGTGCTAAGCAGGACAGAAATCACCAGGCCAGGCCAGGCTTTTTTTTTTTTCCTTCTTCTTTTATTTTTCTGCCACAGACACACAGGATGGGAGAACCCAGGGGGAAAGGATTGCCCTGTGTGGGGAAAAAAAGGAGGATTTTTCCACGTAGTGCAAGGACAGAGCTCAGGATCCAGCACTGAGGGATTCAGGAAGGGGTGGGATGGGGCAGGGAGTGACCTGAGCCTGTCCCCTTTGTCCCAGCCTTCCTCCAGAGCAGCCTGGAGTCATCATCATCATCACCATCATCATCATCACCAGAGAGTCACAGAAACCCCAGCAAAAAAAAAAAAAAAATCAGAGTATTTATGTGCCATTCAGTGCCCCACAGCTCAGCCTGGAGGGTGCAGAGGAGAAGGAAAACAGGTTAAAAAAAGGGATTTTTAGATCCAGTTAATCCAGGCAGCGAGGCAAGGAACCCTCCAGCAATAAAAGCCAAGAAGGAAAGGGAAGGATTTATCCAGATTTTTATTAACAGTGCTTCAAGAGACCATAGAAGAGAAAGAAGGAGAGGGGGGAGAAGGAAAAGAAGGCAGACAGCACAGCAAGAGCTTTGAAATTGTACAAAGGTTATTACAGAGAGAATGTCTGGTTTTCCAGAGGTAAGGTCAGCACGGGCTGTGTGGGGAGAGGGATTAAAAAACCTGCTACAAAGTGGCACCAAAAGCAGGTGGGTGAGGGAAGGGAGGAGATGGAGGGGTGAGGGCTTATTTACAGTGAGGGCAGAGCCCTCAGGGCTCTGGCCTGGCCAGGAAGGGCCTCTGAGCTGGCCAAAATGGGCTTCAAAGCTGGCCAAAATGGGCTTCAAAGCTGGCCAAAATGGGCTTCAAAGCTGGCCAAAATGGGCTTCAGGCCAAAGGATCTCTGAGCTGGCCAAAGGATCTTTGAGCTGGCCAAAATGGGCTTCAAAGCTGGCCAAAATGGGCTTCAAAGCTGGCCAAAAAGGGCTTCAAACCTGGCCAAAATGGGCTTCAGACCTGGCCAAAAAAGATCTCTGAGCTGGCCAAAAAGGGCTTCAGGCCAAAGGATCTTTGAGCTGGCCAAAGGATCTCTGAGCTGGCCAAAGGATCTCTCACCTGGCCAAAAAGGGCTTCAGGCCTGGCCCAAAGGATCTTTGGTCTGGCCCAAGGATCTCTGACTTCCCCCAAGGACCTCTGGCTTGGCCAAAAAAAGGACCTCTGGCCTGGTCAAAGCACCTCTGACCTGGCCAAGAGAACCTCTGGCCTGGCCAAAAATGGCCTCTAGCCTGGTCAAAGCACCTCTGACCTGGCCCAAGGATCTCTGGCCTGGCCCAAGGGCCTCTCACCTTGCCAAAGGGTCTCTCACCTGGCCAAAAAGGGCCTCTGACGTCGCCCAAGGACATGTCCCTGTCCATGCAGTGACCACAGGACCTGTCCCTGTCCATGCAGTGGCCCAAGAACCTGTCCCTGTCCATGCAGTGACCCCAGGACCTGTCCCTGTCCATGCTGTGACCCAAGGACCTGTCCCTGTCCATGCTGTGACCCAAGGACCTGTCCCTGTCCATGCTGTGACCCAAGGACCTGTCCCTGTCCATGCTGTGACCCAAGGACCTGTCCCTGTCCATGCTGTGACCCAAGGACCTGTCCCTGTCCATGCTGTGACCCAAGGACCTGTCCCTGTCCATGCTGTGACCCAAGGACCTGTCCCTGTCCATGCTGTGACCCAAGGACCTGTCCCTGTCCATGCTGTGACCCAAGGACCTGTCCCTGTCCATGCTGTGACCCAAGGACCTGTCCCTGTCCATGCTGTGACCCAAGGACCTGTCCCTGTCCATGCTGTGACCCAAGGACCTGTCCCTGTCCATGCTGTGACCCAAGGACCTGTCCCTGTCCATGCTGTGACCCAAGGACCTGTCCCTGTCCATGCTGTGACCCAAGGACCTGTCCCTGTCCATGCTGTGACCCAAGGACCTGTCCCTGTCCATGCTGTGACCCAAGGACCTGTCCCTGTCCATGCTGTGACCCAAGGACCTGTCCCTGTCCATGCTGTGACCCAAGGACCTGTCCCTGTCCATGCTGTGACCCAAGGACCTGTCCCTGTCCATGCTGTGACCCAAGGACCTGTCCCTGTCCATGCTGTGACCCAAGGACCTGTCCCTGTCCATGCTGTGACCCAAGGACCTGTCCCTGTCCATGCTGTCAGGAAGGGAAGCTGTGGCAGCCCCTGGCTCAGGTGACCCCAGGCCACTCCTGCTGTGCCACCTCAGGGAACAGGAGGATTTCCACCCAAACTGCTCCATCCTGTGAGCAAAATCCCACCCCAGGTGTCCTCTCCTGCCACCCCCAGTCCTCCTTGTGCCTCAGGAACCACCTTGGCTACGCTTCCCCCCTCATTCCCTCATTCCCTCATTCCCTCATTCCCTCATTCCCTCATTCCCTTCCCACCAGCACAGCCCCAATTCCCTTCGAGGCTGGGGAAGCAGCAAGGAGAAGGATTTGAGCCCCATTCCTATGGAAACAGCACTCATCTGTTGTGGAATCTCCAAAAAAAAAACCCCTTTTTCCTTCAGAACCCCCCTCTCCCTCAGCCCCTGGTGCCCCTGTGCCACCCCACACTCACTCGGGGTTGTCAGCATCACTCCTGGGGCTCAGTGTCCCCCTTTCCCAGCCTGTTCTGTCTTTGGTTGAAAGCAAAAATGCTCGGGCAGTGAAGGACACGAGGGCTGGGGACAGCCCAGCACAGGGGACAGCCGTGGCCAGGGCCACCAGGCAGGAATTCAGTGCATTTCTTCAGGAGGTCCTGGGCTTTTTGTGCATAAATCATGGCCTTGTTTGCTGCTCTGAGATGTTCCCGATCTCTTGATTCCAAAATCCTCCCTCCAGTTGTCTCTTTGAAGCTGCAGCGTCGTTCATTTGATGATCTCAGAGGGTTTTTCCAACCTGAATAATTCTGTTTTATGCCCGTCACAGCTCAGCTTGTCACACTTTTTATGTTAAAGGCATAAAATCTTCCAACTCCATGTTTTTCCTTTAAAATACTCCAAGAAATTTCCCATCTCAGAGGCAGCAATGCTGAAAATAACCTGAGGCTTCCCTGGATTTCTCAGGACAGGGAGCACTGAGGACTTTTTTTGAAAATCCAACAAGCTGAGCTCATCCCAGCTGGAATGAGAGATCCAAACCCAGACTGGATCCAAGTCCAGGCACTTTGATACAGGGTTGGTCAAATAAAAGTGAGGACAGGGAGAGAAATATTCACCCAGATCCCAAAAAATTCCGAGGGTGGAGGATCCCGGTGGCTGAGGGGAGCTTTGGGCAGTGCCTGGCACTTTGCTTTCTACACAAAGGCAAATTCCTCCTGGTAAATGTGGTTTAAAGTCCAGAGAAAACACTCACACACCCTTGGGAAAAAAAGGGAGAGTGAAAAAACAGCAATTTGGGGCATCAAATATTCCAAGCAGGATTGTACAACACAAACCCAGCTGCATTCGAGGCAGGAAAAACAAGAAAATGTTCATTTTTTTCATCTTCCCAGGAGCCTGGAAATGCATTTCCTTTGCTGAAAATGAATTTTCTGTGCACCTTCCCCACTCTCCCCTCCAGACTTTGGAGCCCACACACCTCCAAGCAAAACTAAAAATCAAAGAACCACAGAAAATAGGGAGAAGTGCCTCCTTAGCGTGTTTTTCCTGGAGAAAATGTAGTTTTAGGGACTGCAGGGTGTACTCAAGTGTTGGGTTATATCTCAAATTAGAGGCATTTAATGCCTCCTGATGAAAACAGAAAGGGAAGGGGGGAAGAAAGGAAAATTAGGGGGGGGGAGAAAAAAGGCAGGTTTGGAAAAATATTCCCTAGCAACGCTACAAAAAAAATCCTGACATTAAATACAGACCAACTGTATTGAATAAAAATTGCACTAGTCCTCTGGGCACATCAATAAGAATAAATTAAATACTTAACAATTCCACTGATTAAAAAAGACAGCACAAAACCCATAACAAAAGAACATAAAACCCCCCAATACTGTCAGGTAGGAAAAGTGCACCAAGTTGCTTTATACATTGACTCTAAATAAAGTACCAATACATGTTAAATAGATCAATTGTCTTGCAAGACGCTGCTTTTTTTGCATCGATATTTACATTTTTGTTTTTTCAACTTCATCTACTCCAGCAGTGAGTCTGAGCTTCCAGGGAGCAAACCGGCCAAGATTTCTGGCCAGAATTCCCAGAAAAAAATGAAATAAAACGACCCAAAAGTGGAAGCCACGGTTCTCCTTGGCTCACAGAAAGGATCAGTCGGGTTTCTAACTCCTCCTAAAAAAGCTGAGAAAACCCATCGGGGTGTTTGAAGTTGCTGTACAGGTAAAAAAAAAACCCAAAAAAACCACAATGGCCGTGCTGAAATCCACGAGCAGAGCAGGAGCGTGGCAGTGGTGAAACTTCTGCTTCACTCTCAAGAGCTTTGAAGTACCCTGAAAAGATTCCCAGCGTGGCAAGGGCACGACTCGAGGGGGAATCAGCACCAAAAAAACGCCTGAAGTGATGCAGATCAGCACAAAACGGGGTGGGATTGAGGAGGGGATCCCCTGCAGGAATTTCCCAGCTCCTAACCCAGGAAGAAGAGCAGGATCTTGGTTCTGGGGAGTGTTCCAGGGGTCCCAGGGGGATCTGGGAATGTCCCTGGGCACAGCAGGGTCCTGCTGAAGGCAGACTCGGATTTTGGGGTGGATTTGGGAGCAGGAGCAGCACCACGGCTTCCAACCCCATCCCAGCTGTGCCAGGGCTGCAGGATTCAGATTTAAGGGTGGATTTTGGAGCAGGAGCAGCACCACGGCTTCCAACCCCATCCCAGCCATGCCAGGGCTGCAGGATTCAGATTTAAGGGTGGATTTTGGAGCAGGAGCAGCACCACAGCTTCCAACCCCATCCCAGCTGTGCCAGGGCTGCAGGATTCAGATTTTAGGGTGGATTTTGAAGCAGAAGCAGCACCACAGCTTCCAACCCCATCCCAGCCATGCCAGGGCTGCAGGATTCAGATTTAAGGGTGGATTTTGGAGCAGGAGCAGCACCACAGCTTCCAACCCCATCCCAGCTGTGCCAGGGCTGCAGGCTCAGGCCTGGATTTTAAACTTTGAAACCCTGGTTTTAAACTTTGAAACCCCGGTTTTAAACTTTGAAGCCCTGGCTTTTGAAACTTTTAAACCCATGGCAGCAGCACCAGCAGGACAAAGAGGCTGGAATGACAAGGAAGAGGTGACAAAAGGGGTGGTGACACCCAAGTGAAGGCACCACTCTGCTCGGGAGGTGAAAATTGAAATTTGAGGTGGTTTGGGTCAGAATGAAGACAAAGCTCAAAGCAAAGGAGCCAAAGAGGAGCTCCAGGAGCTTCTGTACCTGCCCAGGAGACACTGAGGGGGCAGCAGTGCTGGTGACACCTCCCAGGGGGCAGGAGGTGTTTAATCCAGGGAATGTTAAATGTGAAGGAGACCCCAGAGCAGCCCTGCCACAGCTGGAATCCTGAGGGAGTCACAGTCAGAGCTACAACCTCTGCTCCCAGAGCTGCCCTCTGAATTCAGGGATTTATCCATCCCAGCTTCTCTGAAATGGAATTGCAGCAATTTCTGCTTCATCCCAGGGGTGCTCCTGAGTCTCTCCCGAGGGTGCCAGAGCTGGGCAGGGATGAACAGACCACGGGAGCTGCCCCTGCTCAGCCTCAACTCCCCACTCAGGAGAGTTCAGAGGGAGCATTGCCTGCTCCAAGACCCCAGGAGATTTCCAGCCCAGGCACTGAACAGCCAAAAAAAGGGGGAATTTTCATTCCCCAGGATCAGTGGAAGGAGATTGTTCATGATTTAAGGAAGCACAGAAGGCCCTGGGGGCAGATTTTGCGCTGCACCAGCACCATTTCAGACTCACAGCAGAGCTCAGCCCTGGGAATTGAGATTGCACAGACAGGAAAGAGCAGCCTGGCTGCAGGAAAACCTGGGACAGCACCTTCCTAAGGAAGCAGGAATTCCCTCGAGCCAAGAGAGACCCAGAGGAGCCTCTTTGTTGTGTGGGAGGGCACCAAGTGCTGCTGGCTGAGCCCCTGAGGGTGAGGAGCTGTTCCCTCAATATCCAAGGACACAATTCCAGCCCCAGGAACAAACCTTGCCAAGGTTTCTGAGCAGGGCAGCAGCCAGGAAGCAAAAAACCATCAAGAATTCCAGAGTGGATGGGATGAGAAATCAGAGGATTGTGGATCTGCCCATGGAGTGCAGGAGGGTGGGGAACTCTGCCTGGGATTCCTTGGTTTCCTTGGAGCCCCTCAAGATCCTGGAATGATCCATAAGGCACTGTGGCCTGACCCTGGAGCCCAGGCAGGGATGTCACCCCCAAATCCTGACAAACTCAGGTGCCAACTGCAGTTGGGGATATTGGGAAATGTCCCCAATCTCCAGACAGCATCCCAGAGGTCCCCGTGCTCCCTAAGCCCTCCCAAGACGGGATGAGACAGCTCCAGAGACACAAGACAGCAACAAAGTGCTCCAAGGAGAATTCCCTCACTCCGGCCAAGAACCTCAGGGGAAAAAAAGGAGAGAAACACAAAAATTCTGCTGCTCCCTGGAACTGGGGAACTCCAGAGCCACTGAGATGCTCCAGCATGCGGGGGGAGAGCACGGAGGGGACTCATGCAAGTGGAATTCTCCTCCACAGAGGCGCTGCCAGAAACCTGAAGGGAGCAGGAACCGAGTGGGGTCAAACTGCACCGAGCAGCTGGAGCTGCTCCCCCTCCCTGCCCCGAGCCCATCGCCAGCGACAAGCTTCTCCCAGCTCCAGGGATCAGCGCTGCTGCTTCCAGGGATGCTGCAGGATGGCTGCTGGAAGCAGGGCAGCTATGGCTTTGAGCAGCCAAGCAGCCAGGGCAGCAAACGAGGGGAGTGTGGCTGCTTCAGTCCTGAGAGCAGTGAAAGGTGAGGAGCTCCTGATGCCACCTGCTTGGAGCAATCCCTGCCCCAAAACCAGCCCAGGCTTGGCTGGGAGGGCACCTCTCCCAGGGGCAGAGCAGCCTGAGGACTCCACAATCCCTGCCAGAATTCCAAGCCAACTGTTCAGGGCCAGCTTCATCTGATCCTGGTGTTGGTGGCTCTCTCCTGGTCACTGAGGGTTTTTCCTTTTCTTCTCTTTCTTTTTTTTCTTTTTTTCACCTTTTTTTTTTTTTTTTTTAAACTCTAAGCTCATCTCCCACACTTCCCACACACTCCAGCTCACATGCCACGGTCTGTGGTTATGCCTTGGGAGGCTCCTACTCCAAAACAACAAAAAAAAAATCAACCATCCAGTAGTCAAGCATGAGAACTTAAAGCTCACAGGGAAGCACCCTTGGCCTTCCTGCGGGCAGCTCAACCCGAGGGGTGCAGGCATCAACAACAGACCAATCTGCAAGGAAAACACCGAGATATCCAAGGATGGGGCTCTCCAGGGATTCAGCCCAGCTCTGGGACAGCAGAGGGGACGGGGACTCGGCACTAACACTCGTCGATGTTAAGGCTGATGAACTCCTGGATGCATTTCCTGTACTGCAGCTCCGTGGGGCTGTTGCTGGGGTATTGGCCTGGCTGCCCAAAGGGACCCTCTGCTTCCCTCATCTCCTCGTTCATCCGGGCCAGGCGCAGCCTGTGGCGGGACACGGAGCACGGGGGGGGGAGGATTTGGTTATTCCTTCCCCTGTGGTGGCATTTCCCGCTGTTTCCCAGTCCCTACACGGTGTTTCCTGCTGTTTCCCAGTATTTCCCAATGTTTCCCAGTGTTTCCCAGTCCCCAGGCAGTGTTTCCCAGTTCCCAGGTGGTGTTTCCCAGTGTTTTTCAGTGTTTCCCAGTATTTCCCAGTGTTTCCCAGTGTTTCCCAGTATTTCCCAGTATTTCCCAGTATTTCCCAGTGTTTCCCAGTGTTT
>VZRV01002832.1:0-34886 GCA_013398115.1 Falcunculus frontatus
CGCATTGTCCGCGGAGGGCGCGCGGGCGCCCCCTGGCGCGGTCGCGGAGCGCCGCAGCCCCCATTGTTCTGCGGGGGCCGCGGGGGGGGGCGGCGGGCAGCGACCCCCGGTACCGACCCCCGGTACCGACCCCCGGCAGCTCCCGCACCGGGGGTGAGCGGGACAGACCCGGCCAGAGCTGTCCCTGCTGTGGGGCCGTGCAGGGTGCGTCCGCGGCGCGGTGGGTGCCCTGGGTCGCCGGCCGGTCGGTCCCGCGGGAGTGAGGGCAGGGCCCCGCCGCCGAGCACGGCCGGGGCTGCCTCCCCGGGAGCCGCGCGGCCGTGGTCGTGGGTTTAGAGGGACACGGGGGGCTCTGGCGCGGGCGGACACGAGTGGGACAGACCGCAGCATGGGGCGGGGACCAGGGGCCGGGCCGCTCTGCTCTGACAGCGACGAAAATCCAGGGATGTTCGTGTCCTTCTTTTATTTCAATTGATCCCGACGCCGGCAGATTGGTCCCCAGTGGGCAGCTACACAGCGGGCTGTCCCCAGGGCTGCCCGCTCTGCTGGCACACCCGGAGGGGGCTGAGGGGACACGGGGGTCTCTGCGGTGCGGAAATGGGCACAGAGAGTCCTTGCACGAGGGGCAGCTGCCGAGCGGGGCTGGGATGCGGCGGAGCAGGGCAAAGAGGAGCCATGGATGATTGATGGCTATAATCCCTGCCCGACTCCTCACCAGAGGTGCTGCGGGTTAAACACCCGCGGCCTGGGGTCTCCAGAATCCCCGGGGGAGAGTGCTCGGGCTTTCCCGAGGTGCGGGGCAGTCCCGGCTGTGCTGCCCGTCGGGAGAGGGATGCTGATCCCCTCCTCGGCTCTATCGGCAACTGCAAACGCCTCTCGTCCCTTCCAGCAGCCGCGGGCATCCGCTCTGTTTGCAGCTAAATGAAGGTTCCGAGGTCTGTCTGTGACAGGGGCATCGGAGGGATGGAAGGGGTTGGGGTTTTTTGCCGAGCACGCGGCGATGTCGCCTTCACAAACAAACGCGTATCGAGAGGGAAATCGATGCAGATAATGTTTAGAAGATTAAAAGAGCATTAATGCTGGCAACAGGAGCATCAACGCGTGGACCCAGTTTTCATTGATCTGGAACCTGAGCCGGCTCATTTCCAGTAACGTGGCTGGTGCTTTTCCTTCCCAGCACTGGTCCCGGGTGGGGGTTCCCCGTGGAGCCCTACATATAGAGCAGAAAATCGGGAATCACAGCTGCACGCAGAGTTATGCCTGTATAATTCTGGATCTCTGCTTTACTAGTCCTCCTGAATGCCTCTGCATCCAGGAGTAAAGTTTGGAGAGAGCTCAGGTGCTGAGCAGGCATGGATTCCCCATGGAGTGGGAAAGACCTTTGTAAATTACCTTTCCCTTCAGGAAATCGATTATTTTAATTTTCTTTTATTACCACGTGTGAATATGCGGCCCCCATTGCCTCAGTGCTTCCTTCTCCCCCTTTACTCGCTTGCTTAAATCCCTCTGAGCGTGGGGGAAAAGCCACAAGTATTTCAGGTTTTAAAAAAAAACCAAACCCACCAGCTATTTGCCCCATACTCGGGGGAATTTTTCCCAAGTGGGGCAAAAATCTGCTGTCCTTGTAGGGAAATCCCCTTCTCCCTGTGGGAGCAGTAGCAGGGCGGGTGTGCTTAGTATTTCTTCTTGTTATAGAAGATATATAGCGTTGTCCTATTCTATTCTATTCTATTCTATTCTATTCTATTCTATTCTATTCTATTCTATTCTATTCTATTCTATTCTATTCTATTCTATTCTGTTCTATTCTATTCTATTCTACTCTAATCTAATTTAATTTAATTTATTCTTATTATTTCTGTTCTTATTATCTCTTCTTGGGGATCTTTAAGACTCCTCCATCAGGGCACAGTGCTGGGGGTTTCTGTGCGGGCAGGACCCACTGTGAAGGGGGAGTTCCGTGCGTGCTCCGGAGCTCCGAGGGCAGAGCACCCTTTTGAGGTCACCGTGCGCTTCTCGCTGCGGCTGCAGCCGGGGAAGCGGCGAGTGCCCTCCCGGGGACACCGCGCTGCCTCCGGGGCACGACGGGGGCTTTGGGAGGGTCGGACAAACGCTTTTCCCGCAAAACCACCCCCGGCGGCGGCATCAGCCCGGGACCTCGTCCCCAAAACGGGCTGGTGCCCCCTCTGCTGCCGCTTCCCGCCGGGAGAGCGGCGCTGCCCTCGGGGCGGGGGGATCGGGGCTCCCAACCCTCCCTCCTGCCCTCCCTCCCCGCCGCGGGAAGGTCTCGGGAAAGCCCCGGCGGACAATCCCTAAATTTCTGCGGGGTCAGCAGAGCGCTCCGCCGCCTGTTTACCTTCTTCGGTGACGGATCGCCTTATTGATGGTTTAACACTTTTGTACAAAAACACCGTCAGTGATTGATTTGTGCCAAACTGCCCGAGCCCCGCTCCGTGTTTAGTCCCGTCAGTACCACGGAGAGCGGCGGAGAGGGCTGAGAGCAGGGATGGAGGGAAGGGAGGAGGAGGAGAGCGGGAGCAGGAGCGAGACGAGACGCCCGGGGCGGGCGGTGGCCGCGGGCTCTCCCTGGCCCGGGCCCGGCGAGCCGTGGGTGTCACATCCCAGGGCTGAGCCCCTGCACCCCCAAGTCCCCCAGGCCAAGGAGAGGGGTCTCACAGTGAGGAATGGGCTGTGGACAGTTGTCCACCTGTCTTCTGCCTCTTTGTGCCCTACTAAATGTTTCTTCCCTGGATTTTGGGACTATTTTGTTGTCTGTATCTCCAGCTGAAAATTAAGGCATGATAACATCTGTATCAGGTGCGTTACCTATTTATAAAACTATTTCTTAGCGTTGAACTAAATATACAGGTACATAAAGGTTTTTTGAAAGGTGCTTAGTGGCTTGAAATATTGGTGCTCTCTTCAGCTATAGATTAGTGGTTGTGTTTGAACAATCCATGCGGTAAATTGTGATGCTGGCTGATAAATTATGTTTCTCATGTACCAACTTTCCCAAATAATACCCTGCCCCAGCTCTTTGTTTCACATCATTTCTGAAGGTGTTTTTGCCACACAGAAATCTGAATCCTGTTTTTGTGAAGCAGATGAGTTTTATCAGTTTCTTGATTATTTGATAAAGTTAATTCTGGGTACATTTGTGATTAAATGCGTTTCTATATTTTCCCCCCTACTTTTTAAAAGAAACAATTAATTGGTCATTGTGTATTACTCACTCTGAAGTGATTCTTCACTATTTCCTTATAAGATTTTTTCCCCAGAATCTCTTTTTTTTCTGTATCTCTTGCCCATCACTGTTTGAACTGAAACAGCCCAAATTCAAGTATTCCTGTGCAGCTGAAAATTGCCGCAATTTATTTGTGAGAACATTTTTGCCAAAGGATTATTTCCCAGTAACTGGTGTTGGTTCTTCCCACACTCTGTAGGGGTGTTTTGGCTCTGCACTGTGGCCCCGGGTGCTCATCCCTGGTGCTCCTCCCTGGTATTATTCACAAAACCTTGTCCTGGATGTTGCTGCCATCCAGGAGCTGCGAGAGCTTTTCCTTCCCTTCCAATTAGCCATTACTGGGAGATGACAAGCTTCCTGCAGTAGCCAACACGGCTAAAGCACTAAAGGCAGCAGACTCCTCTCATCAGAGCAGCTCCCCTGGAGCTGCCTTCAGAGTGGAAACGGGGCTCTGCAGGTGCACGGAGAATGGATCTCAGAGGGAAAGCAGGGCTGAAAGGGACTGCAGACATCACTTGTCCTGACAGTCTGCCCCTTTCTTCAGGAATCTCCAGAGGAGGATTTTTTTACCTAAGTGATCTCTTCCAGGGCTTACAGGTACAAAAAACCCCTTAATGACTGGCCTTAATCTCACTTTTTGTCTTTTAAATCCTTTGCTTCTCATCTTATCCCCACTAGACACAGCAAAAAAGAACACTCCCTTCCTTCTGATAGCAATCTGTTTGTATTTAAGGCTCCCATCTTGTCTCCTGTCTTCTCTGGAAAAAGCCCATCATACCTGGGCCATGAATATGCAGGGAAAGCACTATATCCAACGGGACAGATAATACATCTCTTTTTCCAAGGTAAAAGATTTTGTATCCAGCTCTATCAATCTTGCAGACTTTTGCATAAAAGGCTCTCTGATTTATAGAGGGTTTTGCACACAGAAATCATACCGAACAGACTAATCTCAAATGGGTTTGGTGATAACATCAGCCAGACAACTCGCTGATGGCAGAGAGAAATGCAATCAAAAAAGAAATTGGAGAGTTTTGGGGTTATTTGGGGGTTTTGAGCTATAAAATCCAACTGCTCCATTGTGAAAAAAGGGACTCAAACCACTGGTAAATGCTGCACAGAGGAATTATTAGACAAACGATAGAGGCTGGCAGGTTCCCAAAACGCAAATTGTCTCCGAGACCAAAATATCTCTCAGTAAGCAGGGAACATATTTATGAGCAGCGGTGATTTTCCAGCAGTTCTCATCCCCTCATAATGGGATGGGAGCACGGGGCCTGTGCTGAGGCATTAAGCTTTGGCAAGCAGCACTTGGCTGCAGGAGGGGAAGGAAGAGCAGAAGGAAGTCTTCCTCAGAGAGCTTCCCACACACCTTCTTCTCCGTGTTCCTTCTCCCCTGGGCTCGTCCTGCCCACTCCTTCCTGTGGGCATGGTGGGATTCATGGCCCCTCTCCCCTCCCTTCCTCACCTCCACCTCTCTGGAGCCCGGCAGGAGGGACCCTCTCCTGCTGAAGCTGAGCTTTCCTAAGCCCCTGGGAAGAAGCAAATGGCAACCTGAGTGTGTGGAGAAACAGGGCTGCTCTTGCTTTGTGTGTTCAGCTGAAGTGCAAGGAGAGCTTGGAGGGCAGCACAGGTCTGGCTTTCCTGGATAACCTGGCAGAACTTTGCTCCTGTCCTCTCCTCTCTTCCTAATTCCACCCTATCGATAACAGGCAGCAAAAGGAAATGCTCATGTCCTACTTTCTCCCATGGGTCAGAATTCCTGAAAACACACAGCAAGGATTCACTAGATCTGTCCTTCCCCTTGCAGTAAGGTATCAGGCTCTTACTTGGCTCTTGGTACCCACCTCAGCTTTTAATTCCCAGTCCTTTCTTGGAAAAGATGCCCAAAGTCCTTTCAGTCCCAGCTGTGTTCAGGTACTTCCAGGGATGTGCTGGTGCATCACTTGGAGATGCTGCTCCAACAGGCAGAGCACCTGGCATGGGGAAGGCCTGGCTTCATCCCTGTGCTCTGACAAGGGGAATATAAATCCTTGTTGCTGGAAAATGTTATAATTCAGCTGGAAACTATGTGAGGATTCAAAAGGGAGAATCTCCAGAGCAAGGGGAAGCATAAATCTCCCAGGTGTTAGATGTGAAGGACTCGGAGTGCAGCCAGAAGGATCCGGAGTTGTGCTGTGCTGGAAGGTTCCAGTGGTACCCAGAGGCTCCTGTTAGAGAACCTGTGCTGAGGTGGGTGCTGCAGCACTGCAGGGAGGAAGCAGAATTTACAGCCCAATTCCAGCCATCCAGCAGATTTACAGGACACTGGACACAAACAGCCTGAGAGCTGTGGCGTGCCAGGAAGAACCATAAAGGAGCCATGTCCCCAAAACCATTAATCTTTTCTTCTCAGAGAGCTGCAGGATGGATGGCCTGGAAAGCAGCAGCATTCCCTGGGGATTGTGCAGGATTGACAGGGAAAAATCAGGTGGGGTACCAAGGAAACACCTTCCTGGCTGGAAACAGCCAGGCTGTGAGCTTCTTTTTCAGAGCATTGCAGGAATCCCTGGATCTCCAAACGGGAAACACCTCACCATTACAATAGATGAGCAAGCAGATCTTCTCTGGAAGAACAGGATTAACTTTGTGCTACACATCCAATCTGGTTTTCTGCCTAAATGCCATCAAGGGCATTCCTAGGGTTTCAAAAATGAGGAGTTTGGTGTGTGTGCAGCAGCTGGGATGAGCAGCACTGGCTGCCCACCCCGACAATGTGATTATTTGCATCTTCATTCCGATTGCTCCTTGTTCCATAATGATTTTGTACACAGCGGAGTACTTAACCTAATTTGTATTGATCTCAATCGCTCTTATTCGTGCATACTTAATTCAGAGAGGTAATCAAATTGATTTCTGAGGCCTAGTTTTTAAGAGATTGTTGTAACAGGGATATACAAGGGGTTGCTTTAAGTGGATCACAGCAAAAGAAAAACATTTTAAATCTTTAGAAAACGCTTTGATGGTCATTTCATTGTGTTCAGTATTACCAGAGTAATTACATTTCCCTCACATTGAGTCCTCTCCAAAATCGAATTGAGGAGCAGTTTTAGTTCCATCAGACAGATAACTGGGTTTGGGTGACTTTGCACCCACACAAACCACATAGATGGGATCAATATTCACAGCTTGTCCTTAGGAACGATGGAGAGTGAGGACTTACTGCCGGATTAAGGGAATATTGGTCTCTGCTTGGCTCCTTCTTAACACCTGCTCTTTGTTTCATGGATGCAGAGTCGCTTTTGCCATCAGTAAAAACATCCAGAACCAGAGAGGCACAGGAGCTGTGCTGTTGATGTTTCTGGTATCCCAGCAAGCGGCTCCACTTCTCCCAGGGCTGCTCGGGCACTGCTCCACCCCTGGGACCCCTCCCTGGCCTCCTCTTCCTCCTTCTGATGCTGGTGACGTTCACGTTCTCATCTCTGTCTCCCTTCTGGAGAAGCGTAGGAGCCGAGGAAGGAGGGAGGCCCTGGAGCATCCCTGCCCTGTGCCTGAGGGCTCAGAGGGTGGGATTGAGCTGAGCACTAGAGCTTCTAGGTGTTTTTCAGGATTTGTAGCTGTTTGGAATGCCTGGGCTGGCTAGGTTCCTGTCTTGTGGGGAAGAAAATGGAAAATAAGAGTCATTGTTGTAGAAAATCAGACAAATTAATTATTAGTAGGGAAATTCAGTGGGCTCATACTCAGTGTGTCACAGCACAGTGTCAGGTCCCTGCACCCTCTTAATGCCCTTCAAGTCATGGGCCTCCTCTTTGGTCCACGATGAGGGAGGCAGCACTGACCCCATTTCTGAGCAGTTCCTATATTGTTTCTATGGAAGAGCATCTTTAGTCCTGTGCAGAAGAAAAAGGAAGCTTTTATATATTTTTTCCCAACAGTTATGGCTTTCAGTTCTTGCCGGTTGTCCATTTTCTTCCATAGGATATGTTCAGGTTTAACTGCAGCTAATAAATCAAATTGTGCTTAGGATCCAGACGGTCTCTTCCCTTCCCTCTGCTGTTAAAACCTTTCTCTTTCTTCCCGGAAAATCACTTGATTTTATTAGAGTGCTCACCCCATTTTTCTCTGCTGAGAGATGCACATCAGGTGCAGCGTTTGCCTTTGTGGGGCCTTTTCAAGAGCAAACTCAACAGTTCAAGGAAAGTATTTACTGAATGCATCAAAAAGCACATACCTCTGCATTATTTATTATCAGATACCAATAACTGTAAAACGCAGAGTATCTCTGGACATAAATTAGTGATGGTAGGAAACACTCCACTCATCCCAGTGTCCCGGAACCGATTAGAAGCTGCAGCAAAGATGCTGGTGCTCATCATGTCCCCAGCACTGGGGCCATCGCTGCATGGATTCTGGACAGGTGGCAAAGTAAACCCAGCTTAAAATCTGCTTTTTCAGCTCAGACAGGCAGTAGGATGTTATCTGTGCGGTGTCAGAGGTGCAGTCAGAGAGCCCAAATTCTTCCCTCCTGCTGCCTCTGGGATAATGCCCTCAGAGAGGCGAGTCTGGCCATTGGGACACAGGTGCAGGCTCCCCTTGATGCCTCTGGTGTGTCCAGGCAGGAGCATCCATGCTGCTTGCTGCTGCTGTGGCTCCCAGCCGGAGCCCTGTGCTGGTGCCACTGCTCCGGGAGGGCTGTGCTGGGAACATTCACCCACAACCCCTGTCTGGGTCTCAGCCTGACTCAGGATCAGCCTCCTCTTACGCTTTGAGGTGTTTTGAGGTCTGACCTTGACCTCCCTCCCAGAGGCAGCTCTGCTGCAGCCACTGGAATTTGGCAGCTGAGAGGGGTCAGGGCTACGCACTCCAACAAAATACTCCGGTTTCCTGCGGAAATGCTGGGAGATCCTGGCCCTGCACAGAAGGAGGCAGTCAGTGCCACAGTGGGTGAGCCAGGCTCCACACAGGTACAGCCCTGACTGGGTTAATTACAGACATTTCCACAGTCTGACTTTTACTTTAGGGCCAGCTTCATTTCACATTCCAGACCTGCAGAATTATTTAACAGGGCTGCTTAAAACCTGCCCGCTTATCAATTCTCTGGACTCATTTTGTCCCAGCACATTACCTAACCATGTCAACATATGGATTTTCTCCCTGTGCCCGGCGCAGACGGCCTGGGCAGGCTATTTTTAAGTGTGGGTGTGCTCCAGCAGCGGTATTGGTTTCAGCACTTGCTGTTCTCTCTCTGCTAATAAATACAGAGCAGTTATTAATACGGATGGGTTTTAGGATCCATTAGCATCGCTCAGAGCAGCGATGGTCCAGCACTGTTGCCCTGCCTGACCTGAGCTCTGACAGGCGCTTCTGCCTGGCTTCACTCTTGAGACGTGCCCCGGGAAGGGGGACAGGCAATGGGAGCAGTGCCCTGGGGTGGTGGCACTGCAGGAGTCAGGCTGCAGGGCAGGAGCAGGGAAGGACCAGGTGAGCCAGTGCCTGACCCCTGCGCTGCGAGGCCAAGCAGGTCCATGGCGGTTTTTCCCCTTGGTGGTCACACAAAGTTGCTGCTACTGGAGCTTTGACTGGGGTTTGCTTTGGGCTGTTTAAAGGGATAAAACTTAGGTTCAGCTGTTATTCCTGGCTATTGAGAGGTATTGGGGATGTAAAAGCAATGCAGCCCACTGGATTCCTCCGGGAGCTCTCGGGTCCCGTGTGCCAGAGCGGTGCTGGCTCAGCCGGTGAGCCCGCCATGTGTCAGTGCCTGCCATCGGGGTGGCCGGCAGGGTCCGTGGGCACCACCCTGACACTTTCTCTCTGTCTCTGCCACCCCTTCCCAGCCTGCAAACGCAAAGAGCAAGAGCCCAACAAAGAGCGGAACAACTCCCAGAAGAAATCCCGCCTGGTTTTCACGGACCTCCAGCGCCGAACACTTTTTGCCATCTTCAAGGAGAACAAGCGTCCCTCCAAAGAAATGCAGATCACCATCTCCCAGCAGCTGGGCCTGGAGCTCAACACCGTCAGCAACTTCTTCATGAACGCCCGCCGGCGCAGCCTGGAGAAGTGGCAGGACGACCTGAGCTCCGGGGGCTCCTCCTCGGCCCCCAGCACCTGCACCAAGGCGTGAGGGGCGCGGCACGGCCGGCACAGCGCAGAGAGAGCGGCCTCGCAGCAGGGCCCCTCGCTGGTGACTTAAAGCACAATCCCCCCGCAACCAACCCCAGCCCAGCTGTTCCCGAGGACATTCCTACGGCTTCTCGTCAGTCTTAGCAGGCGCAGGCTCCACATTAACCTCTCTCCACACAATACTATGCTCAGGACAGGCGAAGCAGGTCTGAAACGTAGGGGTGTCGTTCTTGAGGCAGGTTTCTCCTGAGCCCCAGGTTTCCATGGCCGGCGGGAGCCGCTGCCAGCCCGGCAGCCTCCCGTGCCCGGCGCCTGCCACGTGCTGGCCACACCACCCCACGGCCACGCGACAACGGAGCACAAAGTCAGATACTAAAAACCCAAGACCCTGTTTTTAAACTCAGGCATGGTTTTGTTAAATGTTTTAGGAAAAAAAAAATCAGATTTAAAGTTTTTTTTGGTTGTTTTTTTAGTTTAATTGAATCAGCTTGTTCTTGGATCAGAAAAGTTCAGTTCTCTTGAGCTCAAAGTATCAAGCACAAAGCCGGTAGCTACAGCCATGGTCCAGCCCTGGGCTGCCCAGGGCGGCTGTGCCAGCTGCAGCCTGACATCCCGGGAACACCACGGAGATGGCACGAGCCTCAAGCACAGCTGGCAGTTCCTCACAAGCTCTGTGTTTGTACCTAATGCACACTCAGGAGGTCGATGGAACTGCTGCAGTTCATGGAGCAAACACAATGTTTTGGAAAACCTAGATTTATTTACATTATTACATCCTTTTTAGTTTCCGGGAATCTGGTTTCTCCTCGGCAACGGCTGTGTTACCGAAACCTTTTTAGTGTTCAATGTATTTTTGTTCATTTTATCAGTATTTTACGGTACTTTCAAGCAGGAAAAGAAACAGAAACAAGCCCTTCAGATACCACGGACCTTTTCAGATGTGCCGCGTTTAGCTCTATTGCATCCCTAAGTTCCTTTTCCCTGCCAGCTCCCCGAGCGGGCAGGAACACAGCACACCAAAGAGACAGGATTTCTGCAAGCCAAAGATGTTTATAACTTGCCATTTCTCTTTGTCATCGCTGGTGCGGGTGGTTGGCTGGCGCTGGGGAAGCCTGGCAAGCTCTGAGCCCTCTCTCCAGCTCCGTGCAGCGGAGCTGCCCCGGCGGTGGCTGGTGACCGGCCCGGCGCGGCCGTGCTCCGCTAGAGACACTTGAGACTTTTTTTATGTACTACTTAATCGAAACCAAAGAAACGTTTTCTGCACCTACTTCTTCTGCAACAAACTGTTCCATTGAAAGATAAAATAAAAATAAAAAAAAAACCAAGGAAGCATGTCAGGAAGCAAATGAGTACCACACTGTGTTCTACAGACATCTTGGACGTTTTCGGAAGCAGATCTGAAAGAAAGGGTTGACAGGAATGAGAACAAAGCAAAGCCAGTACGATTGCTGCTTCATTTGACAACTCAAGTCATCTTAAAGTTGAAGATTGTCTTTAATTTGTGCCTATGCAGTTTTTTCAAAAGAACAAGGAACAGAGCAACCAAAACCTCAACAGCTACAATACCAAAGATGAGGATTCTCACTACTTGTGTTTCAGTTCGTTTCTCCTCTTGCACGACTAATGCACATAACCCCACTGATCTCTGGACAGGTAACCACTCGTGAGTCTTTGCGCGACCGAAAGGGTGGGTTTGTTTATGTTTTCCCTGTTTCTGTCCCACACGGCATCTCTCCGAGAGCTGCACGGGCTCCAAGTGCAAAATGTTGGGATACTACGCTGGTACGTCTCCTCCCTCCAGGAAACACTTGTGGGTTGGGTGTGACTTGTGTGTTGGTCTCCTGTGTGTCTGGAGCTGTGAACAGCCACCCTCCTGTGTGTGACATCGGTCGAGTGACCTCCACCCTTCTTTCTCTTCCCCAGGGATAAAACTTGCAATATGTGTGTTCCCATCTCTGTCACTGTGAGTGCTGAGCAGCACCACAGCCCGGCTCCAAACCTCCACCTGAACCAAACCCAAGTATTCAGCAGTCCATGGGGCAGTTCAGGAGTTGCTTCTGACATATTAGCCTTGTAATGTTCTTTGATCTGGGTCACGATGATCCAAATCATGACGCGTCCAAATTTATCCTTAGAGCCAGAGCGCATCTTGCTCCTCTCTGCCTTTAAACAAGGGCTTCATTTTAACTGCTTCACAGAACTGCTGCAGTCATTTTCCAATGACTGCACTTAAAAGAGAAAAAAAATCAAGAAGCCTCATCTGCTCAGGACAGGAAAAGTTTCTGGAAAGCAAATTCAGGATCCTCACAGCTGAATTGACAGCATGTGCTGACTCTGGGATCAAAGCAGCCTTCGGCAGAGATTTCCAGGCAGATCCCAAAGAGATTTGGGGAATCCTTGTAGCCAGACATGGAATAAAGCTGCCAAAAATGGTCCCAATCTGGGCTGATCTGTTCTGAGGGCTCCTCACCCAAATGCCGGGTATCTGAGAGGGGAGTTTGGAGCCAGCAGGCTGTGGAGCAGGGCCCAGCTGAGGTGGTGTGGTCATATTGAAGTTTCACTTTCCTTCCTGCCCAAGTGTCCATCAGACCAGGCCCTGGTGCATTTTGTACTCGGCATTGCCCTCAGAGGATGTGTCTTGTGCTGGAAGTGTCCCCCTGCCATCTGCAGTGGCAGGAGATGGCACAGGACCAGTGAAAACCCCAGTGCTCATTCCTCACCTCCCCTTCCTGCAGTGACAGGGCAGGGAAGTGCATTGTATCCCACAGGGAATGAGCCCCAGGCATCCTCTGAGCATGTGCTTGGCTGTGGGACACCTCACTGAGGCTCATCTCACCTGAGGGACATCCCGATCACCACAGCTCTGCCTCCCACCTTCCCCAGAGGCAGAGGGGAGCTGCCCATAGCTTCTGGTGAAGTGTGGGAGCAAAGACCTGGGCTTTTTCTCCTGCTCAGCGCTCATCCAATAGCGCTGGGAATTTAGATCAGGTACTGAATTACTTACAGATTTCTCCTCAGTGAAATTCTCTCCCAGTTGTGGAGTTATGTTGTTTGTTATGCAACATTACAGCCGAGTAGCAACACACTCGAGGCTTCTCTGGGCTGGGGCCTCAAATCTATCAACAGTCACAAGCCATTTTGACCCGAAAATCCTGCTGCAATTTTTATCCCTGCATCTCTCATGGCCCTGTGTGACGTCTTCCATTTCACTGTCCACTCTCATAGGCTTTTATGTAGCAGCTCCCTCAGACGAGGAGCATCGGAGCCAGAGACTGGTGGAGATATTTGTCCGTGTGGGCAGAGTCTGTGCTGTGCTCTGCCCACACCACACCAAACCCCAGCAGCTGTGTTCCGTCTCTATACCATGTATTGATGAATCTATAGAGCTGTGTAATGTAACTTGTTGCTTTATTTATTGTGCTGCGAAAGACTCGTGTGTACAGAGAGTATCCCAGCATCTTCCGGACCAGGAACTTGGAGTCACAACCTTGGGCACGGCCGAGATGAATTCAACTTTGAAGAAACCTTGGATATTGCTGGATCTCCCATGCAGGAACAAAGAATGTGCTCGCTGACTTCGGTTGCAAAGCTTTATTGTGGATCTCTCTTACCTACAGCTGAATCCAAAGACCCGCGAAGGACTCGCTCAGCAAACCTCGCTCAGCCCCGCGGGAGGGAGGGGATCTCCCCTCCCGAAGGAAGGCACGGGAACAACACGGTATTGCAAAGAGTGGGCTGGCTTCGGACACGGCCAATGCTTCCCTTGCTTGTCACAATTCCAAAGTATTTTTAACGTATGGGGAAACTTTATACTTGGCCTCCTTTCTATTTATTATGGGGAATTTTTATTGTTTAAATTTTTTAAGAAGGCGAAGCTTAAAATGGTTTTATTTTTTTTCCAGACACTTGCGGGTTTTAACCTGATATATTATCTATTGATAATGTAATTTATTTAATTTAGTCTTAGGGCAGGTCCTGAGATCTCTGTTCAGTCTGAATCCCGTTGTGTTTCAGTTTAGCTTTTGAGTTTAGTGGGAGTTTTGCCTGAATGCAGACAGCGGGGTCAGGCTCTGATGTTAGCTATTTGTATCTATTTAATTCAGCCTTTCGTGAATTCATTTGGGAGTTATTTTGCTTATTTATCCATAGGACCGTTATAGTTCATCAGGGATGTGAAGCCTGTTAGTAAATACACCTCAGAGTTGGTATTGCTTTGTAGAGCAGCCAGGTTCTGTCAGACAGGGGAAGAACAACTCGTTCCATATAACAGAGGTCTAGTTGTAATTCCTTTCTTGTAATTAATTTTAATTGCTTAAATATCAAAGTTTAAATTATTTAAGTTAATCTCTTCCCTCCTGATTAGAAAGTGTGACGTACCTTTATTATGGCACATGAAGCCTTCATAATATAACTTATTTATTTAACTTATTCATCACCACCCAGGGATGCCCTTGTAGAGTTTTTATTTTTTATTTAGAATTATCTATAAAGCACTACAGCTGATTTCCTGTAAGAACAGCAGAGCGAACTTTGAGGACAAGCAATGAATATTCAAGCTAAAACTGTGCATTCAGAAAAATAGGGGGAAAAAAAAGACACTGGGATACTTTGCCTGAACTTTGTGGCTTCTTAAAACTTAAGCTGGAGGGAAATTAATCCATGCCAAGGAAAAAGAGAGAAACCCTTAAACTAGCTGCTTCCAAGAATGAACTTCTGTGTGTGGAAAAAAAAGAAAAAGGAAAAAAAAAAAAAGGAAAAAAGAAAAAAAACCCAGAAAAAACCTTTCTATTTCTAGTGAGAACCAAAGAGGCTACCTCACTGACTTTTCCATTTGTAATTTTAATCGTGTTGATGATACCAAAGATACCAAAGATTTCTTTCTCTGTGCGGTCTGCATTCTGCTTGTGCTCTCTGATAACTCCCACCATTCTCTCCTACACCCAGAAATGTCCAGCAGAGCCCAGATTCCCAAAGAAACGCTTCCCTGGAAGCTGCCAGTTCTGGTGATGCCCTTTTCTGTGTTCCTTACTCCTTCCTGCCAGCCAAAACTGTCTGGAGACGTGGAGCCAGTTCCCACTCCAGGCCCCGCTGATGGAGCGCTTGTGTGGACCTGGAGGTGACTCCGGGCTTTGTCCATCCGCAGATTCCCTGGGGAAAGGCTCTGCAGGTGCTGCCTGGGCCGGCGTGGGGTGAGTTTGCAGCAGCAATTGGCATTGCTAATTGTTATTATTCTCGTGCTTGAGCAGAGCCCAGGGGTGCTGTGGGGTTCTCCTGCCGTGCCCCCGCGCAGCCGGCCGTGCTCAGATCCAGGAGCTGCTCCCCCCTCCTCACCTTTGCTTGTTGTTCACAATTACACTTTTCAGATAAAAATCAATTAATTACTTTTCTCAAGTCAGCAATGAAGCGAGGCTACATTAAGCTCCATTAGCATCGCGCTCTGAGCGATTGCTTCCAAGTTGTTTGGTCGTTTGATTGGGGAATTAGTGGTGCCCTCTGGCACTTGGGTTTTGAGCCTGTTTTATGCTGTTTATAGGACTGAAGCAACGCTCTGAGGAGCCGAACCCACCCCTGGGCACTGCTCATTCCCCCGAGCCCCAGCCCAGGCTGGGACAGCTGCTGCAGGGCCCGGCCCTTTCCCTAAGGAATCTGCCTGAGCCGTGCCCTTGGATTCACAGAGGTTACCAACAGCTCGACACAAACGCTCCGCTTTAATTAAGTGTTGCCTTTTATTTCGTGTTTCTTTGGGGGTTTAAGTCTGCGTTGGAAACGGTAGGACTTGACAAGTGTGCTTTTCTCTCTCTCCGTGTTCCTTCAATACAAAGCTATAATAATTCTCAGGATGCCTTCTGGGCGGGGGGAGCCGCTTGTCCCTGTGCCCTCGGACACAGACAGTCCCCAGAGCTGGCAGGGTCCCCACGGCCCCTCCGACTCCTGCTTCACTTGCAAAGAGTGACGTTACCACGGGACGAGTGCCTTGCTTGAACCAAAGCAACGATTTTGCCAGTCCAGACCTCTCTGTGCTTTTTTTTATTCTTCCTATGAATACCTCAGCTTCGACTGGGCCGCCGAATCGTACCTGGTGGGCTTTTGTACTGTGGTGCTTTGCAATGCAGCCCTGCAAAGAACAGACTCCTGATAATACCAAAGGCTCTCCTTCTCTTTCTCCTCCTCCTCCTCCTTCCCCCTCTCCCCGATCTCTCTTTTCTCCATGGTTCCAAAGCTTTATTACGAACTGGGCATGTTGGCAACGCAGACCGTGCAATCCCTTACAGAATTTTCTCAGATATACCTCATAGAGAATAGCTGTTTAGCGTAATGTTATTATAGCGTATGTAATAAATTATTCACTGTTTCTTTTTGGTAACTGTGATTTAAAAGGAAAAAAAAAGAAGAAGAAGCTTTATACGTTTTAGGTTGTGCTTTTGTACTAGACGGAGAAGGTGCGCTTAAAAATGTACGTCAGTATTTCTTCCCATTGGGTTTTTTTTGTTATTATGGATCGGGGAGAAGTTGCAGAATGAGCCCAAAGTTTACAGTTTCATATTTTGCTGAAGAAACAATCTGTGTTCATTTGCTCTGTTGGGAAAAAAAAAAAAAAAAAGATAAAAAAAAAAGATTATTTTCTACATTTGTGCTACTTGGTCTGAAGAGCTGATTGTCCTGTGTGACGGTGTAGTATTATAATTAGCAACTGCCAATCAGCGCTCCCATGTTTATGCATGAGGCAAACCCTTAGCAGTGTGATGCATCGTGGTTCTTAATGGCAACTTCTTCCTTTGGGTTTGGGACGAGGTCTTTGGGTTGATGGTATTTATTTATGCATGGAGCCTGTTAGCTGTTCGCAGTCGTGGCGCAGTTGTGTTTGCATTTACGCTGTGAAATCACACCCGGTTTCGCCCCGTGCAGCTCAGCACTGCTCAGGGCAGGTGTCCAGATCAGCTCTGGTCTGTCCCTGTGTTAAACAGACCCAAATTCAGTTCCAATGAAATTGCCATTTGAGGGGAAGTTTGGCCAACTGGCAGCTTCTCCCCAGCAATTCGATTCGTTCAGTCACGTGGCAATACACATCGTGCTCGCTACGGAGCCAACTGTGTGTTTTTTCCCAGGATCAGGAGCTCCTTTGGCTTTATGGCAGCCCCTGGGCACAGCAGAGGACCGGCCAGGGTGGGTGCTCACCCCTCACCTCACCTCACCTGCGCTGCTGCCCGGCCCGGCAGGGGCAGGACACGCAGGCCTGGGGCCAGCAGCCTGGACAGTGTCTCCTGTCCAGGTGGGCAGGCCTGGGTGTCCATCCGAGTGGGCCGGCTGTGTCCAGTGCTGGGCAGCCCCAACTCCGGCAGCCCCTTGCCCACCCCCTGCCCTGGGGCCAGGTTTGTTAAGGTGCTTTACTCCCCCTTTGGTTTGTCCCTCGTGTCACAAGCCGGATTCACGCTTGAGCCCCCCCAGTTCGAATGGGTTGTGTTTTCTCTCCGGGTGCAGCTCTGGAGCCCCGATGTCCCTCTGATCCCAGGCCATACTGGACATAAAGCCAAACCAACTGCTCCGTACCCTTGACTCTGCGTGGAAGAGGTGGCTTGGGGAGGGGGGAGTCGCAGTCTTCTGAGGAGGCCTCTGAGTCCCGGCGGTAGAGTGTTGATATCGTCTGTCATTAAGGGTATATTAGAGATGTGCTTTCATTAGTGCAAGGAGAGTTTTTATTTGGCCTTACTCGGTAGGTTGTGATAATAATGAAAGCTGTGTAATATAGTCGGGTTCCTTTTTTTCCTGATTTCTCTGCCAAAGACAGTAACAGATACAAGAACTTTAAATAGGGGTTTTTGTAAGACAGTTGATGATTGTAACAGTGGTTAATCTTCCAGAAAGCTTTCCACGTTCTTCCGCAATAAGCAGAGCCGGGATGTTTCGGCAGAGCCCTGCTGGCAGATGCCACCACTCCTCACCGACACGCAGTTGTTGTAAAACCAGGCGCTGAGTACACCTGCATTCCTCAGTCCAGAGGCAACAAGGGGTATGTGAGGCCATGGCAAGGGCACAGCGGGGCCGGCACGAGCTGCTCCAGCTGGCTGGAATTTGCCAAGGTACTTGTATTATGAAATTTAAGGTCTATTTTATTATGTCATTTTATGTCATTTTTTAACTTTGTGGAAGGTGATACGTTGAACTGAGTGTAAGCTGAGTTTTTCAGACAAATAAAGTAGCTAAAGAGTGAATGTTATTTTATCATTAAAGGGTTTTTACTCACTGATTTGTGCCAATAGATGTCCTTTATCTCAATGACAAGTATTACATTGCTTTCAAAGTTTTATTTATAGCTATTGATGTAAAACCCACACACACATATTATTTGCCAAAGTTCAATAAAGGAGGAAAACAACGCTTTTGCTTCCTTGTGCAATCAAAAGTTCCTGTTTTTTCCCAGGGTTTTTTCCACCACAGCCCAATCCCACACCAAGGGGTGGAGTGGAGCCAAGCAGGGGCTCGGGCTGCTACAGCTCTCAGGGATACAGAGGGGGAGGAGAGCTGAGCACAGCCAAACTAATGCAGGATCCAGTGTAGGACCACGTCCCAAAAATGCTCCCTGGGACTGAGGGCCTGGCCAAATCTGAGCATAAAATACTTGGAAAAAGATCTGGCACCTTCTCCCACGAGCACAGCTCGTGTAGCTGTGATATTAAAGGAGAAATCACTTTGTATTTATGTAAGTCATAGAACTACATGATGCAATGTAATTACCATAAAATTATGTAAGTAATTGCACTTTCATTCCCTGAAGCAGCTCTACAGGAGGAGGCAGGAGGTTCCTGGAGCTCAAATTCCATGGCAAGGAGGATGGAGCAGGTTTGGCTTCAATTATTAATTTATTTAGTCAGTTACCCTCACTGTTTGCAAGTCTTGTTTGTTTTGTCTCCTTGAAAAAAAGCAAAACGAGGTGCACAAGAAAAGCACTTTCCTGTGTTTCTCTCTTAAAAAACTGAACAAAACCAGCCTTTTCCTGCCCTCTCTCCAGCTGCCATCCCTCTCTGCCCACCTGGAGCAGGGTCAGCCTGGGGAGGGCACGGGGGGACCCCAGAGCCCCCAGCAGCAGTGTCCCAGCCCCAGAACAGTAACGAGGCACTGCGGGGTTTATTGTTTGGGATCTAACCTTGGCACCAATGTCTAACCTTGGGGTTAATAAGCTCACTGAAAAATTTGTTTTCATGCTCATTCTCTTCGTGTCCCTCTCTCGACACTGAGCCAGATTCTGCCGTTAATTAAATTTACGCTGCTTCATTTCACTTTGCTGAGTGGCCACGGGTGCAGATAAAGGCAGAGGTGCCTCCTCAGCACTTTGTGTCACAGAGCCCAGAACGTGGCTCCTCCAGGCTCCTTTCCTTCTCCCTCTGGCTGGGGTGTGCAGGGGGCTCCTGGGGAGCAGGAGGGGGGCCCTGAGCCCTCCGTGCCCCCCGAGCACCCCCTGGGCATGGGACTGAGCCAGAGGGAACAGCCTGGGTGAGGAGTGTTTTCCCAAGCCCCCTTCCCGTGCAGGGAGGTGGTGATGGCCACAGGAGCCAGTGCCACCGGGAGGGCTGCTGAGCACAGGAAGGGTAAAAGCACTTGAGCAGCAAAGAGGCAAAAGCAATGACACCGAGCCTAATGCAGCCCCGGCAGGTCATTTCCATCTCACTTGCAGGATTGTTCCCCCGGGAATGCATTTTCCAGGCACTTAGCAGTGGGCACAGCTGGAAGAGGGAAATGGGACCATTTCATTAAGCTGCCGAAAAGCTGAAGGATGAGCTGGGTGTGTGGCAGGATTGCAGCCAGGCTGGGATGCTGTATCAGCATCAGCTTTTCCCAGTGCCAGGCCGTGCCCCCTGTGCTTGGGTCCAGGGCCAACTCTGTACCCATGGAGCTCACTCTGTGAATTCCACTCAACTCACTGTTTCCCAACCCTGCCAAGAATCACAATTATTCCGGGTTAAAATGCTACAAAACCCCCTGAGTTTTGTCAGCAATGATAAAATCGAAGCACCAAGAGAGCCCTTCCATCCCAGGGATGTGGGGCTGGATGGTGTCCCTGCTCCCCGGAGGGAGCACTCATCCTCAAAGCAGCCCGGGCCTGAAGGAGCCAGGCTCCCATCCTCCTCCTCCTCCTCCTCCTCCCGCTCCTGAGGCAGTGCCGGGAACAGCAGTGCATCCGTCAGGATGAGCCTGACAGTAATGATCTGCCGTGTGGGACCTGCAGTGATCACGGCGAGGGTCCCTCCTGACTGCAGATGAAGTGCTGGCAGCTCTTCTGATCCAAACACCACGCACCACTTGAAACCCTGTGGGAATTCCCTCGGGAAACAGCCTGGGATGCAGCCTGCAGGGAAAGCTGCCCACCAACAGCAAGTCAGGGCGAGGGAAGTGGGTTTCTTTTGGAGGAAAACAGCAGGAGCTTTTGCAATGCCACCGATTTTCAGCACGTGGGATGGAGGTGCTGAAGGAAAACAACCAGGAGGAAAAAACCTTGGGATGGGCAGCGTGGCAGGACACCACGATGGGATCATCAGGTGGGAACAGCTGTCACCAATGCCCCCACACAGAGAGGACAAGCCAAGGCCAGCTCTGCCTGCCACAAGCTGCACCCACTGGAAGCTGCCTTCAGTCTCCGCACACAGCAAACCTCCGGGAGTGACTCCAGGGTCCGGCTCCGAAAGGGATAATGGCAGGAAGCCATAAGATATTAAACCAGCAGATTAAAACAAACAAGACCACTTTGGGTCATGTTACACATCCCTCCCCTCCCGCCTGACAGCACAAGAAATCCAAGGCAGTAAAAGACAACCGTAGCCCGTAATGGCCCAATAACTCCGGGATGAAAGCGCTGGGGGAGTTGGCTGTGAGGAGCCCGGCCTGGGCACGGAGCCCCCCCGGCCCCGCTCCGAGCATTATCCCTTAAGTGCTCGTTTAAGCTTCCTTGGAAGTGCCGCCTGCTCGCTGGAGAAACGCAATTAGGCCTCGATTGCGGGTGATGTTCGCACGTTATGGATCATCCTTAAAAATGACAGAAGAATGCAGTGCTCTGGATTCCCCGTGACAGCTCCCTCTCCATCATTCCGGGAACTGCCAGGCTTCAGTTCTACAGTCCCTTTCCCTGCCCGTGAGCGATGGGATCACAGGCAACACCTCCAGTGACTCACAGAATCCCAGACTGGTTTGTGTTGGAAGGGAGCTGTAAAACCATCCCGTTCCACCCCTGCCAAGGGCAGGGACGCCATCCACTAGAGCAGTGCTCCAAGCCTGGCCTGAACAGCTCTAGGAATGGGAAGGAGCACTTCCTCTCCCCTTTGTGGCCTCGTGCTCTGTTGGCCTTTGGGGCTCAGATGTCACCAGGCAGCCGCTCCTGGAGCAACCTCTGAGCCCAGGGGACCAAAGGCTGCGTGTCTCGGAGCTGATCCCTCTCTGGACAGACAATCCATCTCCATGCAGTCATAGAAAGGATGCTCGTCAGCCAGGCCAATGGACTCAAATTAAATAACCTTTTCCTGGCACTTACTGCTGAGCACAAATTTAGCAGGAAAACAGAAGGCAGGTTTTAGACCTCGTCCAAATTTGCAAATCCCTGTGCTCTACAGGCAGGTGCAGAACCTGCTCCTGAAGGCTTGAAATGCTGGTTTACAAATAAATCCCTTGCCCTCGCCCAGGTTGTGCTGCTGGAAACAAGTGCTTCTACACAGGGTGAGAGAAACACGGCCAAGCAGAAAAGCAGGTGGAGAGTGAGCCCTTCAGAAAGGAGGGAAAGAAAAATGCTTCCACAATGTCAGATATGGTTTTAGATACAAATATGACATTGCTAAAGTTCTGCCACGCTCACACAGCCAAATCCCCCCTTGAAGGTAAACCAGCAAAGCTTGGACTGAGATTCCAGAGGAAAAGAAGGACCATCACTGCTCTCCTCCATTTTTCCCACCTTCCATTGTGTTGGTTTTGCATCCTGCTCTCTCCCCCATCACAAGAGCTCACTAATGGATCAGCTTAAGTATCCAACAGCTCCAATCCCTGCTCTAGAAAATAATCAATCAAGCACTTAATTAGTAACATCAGCAAGGAGCTGCCCAGAGACCGCTAACAGGGAGCAGAATAAATTATCCATCACAGGTGGGATCCCAAACCAGGGCAAATCCCTGATTCACCATCTTCTCCAGCCTTTTCAGGGGGTGTAACTCACCCCAGCCTGACACCAGAGGTGCAGAGAACTCCAAACACCAGCATTAAGGGCTCTTACAAAGACACACAGCTCCATTATTTCTTAAAAAAACCCTTTAATTGCAATTCCATCTTTATGGCAAACGACACTCAGTAGGATTATCCAAATTTGCTGTGTTACATCAAATAGAAGTCCTTGGTCAATCTGAAATGAATATGTTGGGCTAAAAGCAAGTATTGTACACATCTGGCATTAACAAAATCAAAGGAGCTGCTGTCTCTTGCAGCTTACACTTCATGGTGATCCTCAGCTCTCTGGGCATGGGGGAAAGGGAGAATTCACTGAGCTTTTAAGTATTCCTAGGGAAACCCTGGCCCCACTGAACTCAGCTGTGCCATCCTCCTCTCCAGGGGACAGCAGGAGGCCAGCCCCAACACCATCCACACGCCTTTTGGTGTCACAGCACCTTTTGGAAGCTTCCACCTTCTCTGAAATGCAGCCAGGACCGAGGGACAGGTTAGAAAGAAACTCAAAAGAGAATAATTCACTCAATAATGAAAAAATAAGCCAAACTGCAGAAGTGAAAGCAGGAAAACAACCTCAGCCCTCGACTCCCTACTTCTTCCCGCAGGACACCATGGGCTGTTCCTAACTCCTCCATTTCCAGTCGATATCCTGAGGCCAGAGCTCCACAGTGCTGGGAGCTCTGGTGGGCAGATCCCCTGCCCAGCTCACTCCTGCACCCAGGTGCCCCCCAGCTGGGGCAGGAGGACAGTGACCCCCTGCCATCCCCAAAGCCCCCCATAGCTCCAGCCCAGCCCGAGGACTCGGCTCTCACCAAGCAAACCTTGGGATGCAGCGCTGCCTCACACACCACGGGCTCACTCCCCACTGCCTGCTCTGTGTCAGGGACATGTCCCTGTGTCACACTTGTGACTGAAGTGCTGCAAGAGGAGCGTCACTGATAACAACAACCCAGCTGGATTGCTGTGCAGGGACCAGAGCCTCCCAGATCTGGGCACACCAGGCCCAGGGTCAGTAGCACCAGAGGTTTCCAGCCTGCCAGGGGGGCACTCAGAACACCTACGGGGCAGAGGGGCTGCAGACTCAGTGGGACACGGCACTGAGGAGGGCTCAGGAAGGCACATGCACCATGGGATTCATCTCTCCTCAGGGCACACACTCACCCACCCTGCTGGGCATTGGCTTGAGAGATGAGCAACTCCTGAGAAACCTCTACGAAAAGTATCTTTTGACAGCAACCAGTACCACCAGCTCCGTGAGGCAGGCCCCATCTGCTAAAAGCTGGAAAATTAAGTGATTTCTACATGATGGTCTAATAGCAGCAACAGAGTAATTATCCCACTTGTGGTTAGAACACTCAAAAGTGAATTTTAAGTACCTTTTATTACTGGGGACAAACATAATGCCTCAGAATCAGTGCCAGCTAGTATTTTCAGGACTCTCTCCAGAATGAAAATGAAAAGCCATCTGTATTTGTAATACCACAAGGTTCAAATGAAGTTAACCTTTGCTCTCCACACTTGTAAATGTGGTCACAGCCTGGACCACCTGAAGGTCCATGTTCCCTCCAGCTGTGAGGAAACAGGAGTGAGCAGGAAGATTTGACAGACCAGATTGTTCTCCAGTGACCCCTAAGTGTCACGCAGAGAAGTGGAACAGAGAAAGTTCTTTGCCCAATGAGAGATGTAAGGCCAGTGCTCCCAGACATACTGGACATTTGTGCTCCTTTCTGCTGCCAAGGCAGCAAGCAGAGACCAAGGAGAGGGAGAAGAGGGAGAAGCTTCTGGCTCCCTGCCACTGAAACGGGCACGGGCATGAAGGGTCAAGGAAGACTTCTTTCTGTGAGGGACAGGGTGCTGCAGGAAGTTCTGGCACGGAAGGAATCTCAGTCTGTCTCACCCTGGGAAGCAGGTATGGCAGTGGAGCAAGCAGCTCTCCAGAGGTATTAGGGATTTACACCACTCCACGGGTGCTCAGCACAGCATCCATCAATTCCTTTAGTACCCCATCTTTAATTCTTCCAACAAAACAGAACAAGACAAACCCCTGATACACCACAAGAGGCCTTTTCTCTCTTTAAACACCCTGTACTCAAAAGACCAGAGGTCCAAACTGCTCGTGCCTCACGGTTACCTGAGCAGATCAACCTGGCCTCTGCTTCCCAGACACCAGCAATTCCCAGGAACCAGCCTGCAGTGCCCAGTCCTGGCATTTCAGTGCTAAGGACATCAAGTAAACGTGTGCCCCCAAGGAGGTGCCAGCTGGGCCACGGCAAGGACGGCTCAGTGCCAGGGGCACGGTCACAGCTTTGCTCCTGTCCCAGGGGCAGGAGGGGCCCCTGTGCCTCCGGGGGGACCCTCCGTGCCAGGGCCCTGCCCAGCTCAGCTCTGCTGTGGGCTGGCAGCCTCTCAGAGAGCCCCAGCACAGGGCTGCCTGTTCCCAGGCATCTGCAATGTAAAACTCTAAATTACTCCTGACTGATCATCTCCGTTTAAATAACAGCAATTAAGCCAGATCAATCCTACCTATGGCACTCCATAGGTATCCCACAAAACCACAGTACTGTGGCACAGTAGAAAGCACAGAGTGGATCTATAAACCTCCTGGAGAACAAGCCTGACTTCCTAAATTTACTTCACCAAACAGAGAAAGCCCTTTTAAATAAAAATAATAGGAATTTAAAAAGCCATTCCGCTTAACAGATAAGCCAACACGTTTCCACACGTGCTCCTGCTAGACTTGAAACACGCAGTTTCAATGGAGCAAATTCTCCAGTATCACCCAAGCAGGCTAATTCCTTTCAATTTATGCTCTTCAAATGCTTTCCTGCAGATAATGAAAATGTTTTTTCTAAAAATGTAAACAAGTTTTGTGCATTCTACTATCCCAGCTAAGCTTTCACCGGAAGTTTCTGGCAGGAGAAAATCAAACCAAAACAAAGCCTTATCTTTACGTTCTAAAAAAAAAAAAAAAATATATATATATATACACATTATTAAAAAGCATTAGAAGTCACTTGATCTCCAAAGTCTCCAAAGCCAGCTGCAAAGTCCCTCTCAGAATAGACAACAGACTGTGCTGGTCAGACTGCACCTTAAGCAAAACCAAAATAATTGTACCTTTGACCGGGCAAGTTAATGCACTCATGACCACCCTGCACACAAATAAATCCCTGCATAGAAATAGAAGGTAATTGTAAAAAAGCTGTGTAAGTTTTTCAGTGCACACTGCTGGGCTCACTCTAAGTCCGATCGGGGTCGGGTGATCGAGATCTCCTCACACCTGACAGGATAAACGCCCTTATTTCCCTACTTCCTACAACTCTTCTCAAACAAAGAAAACATAAGAAAAACGAAACCAAAGTCAAGTTCTCCGTGCTGTTGTGGGAGATAACAGCACTGAGAGCAGCAGCCTGTGGCTGTGTGCCGGGAGGGTCGCTCCGGGCACGGTCCCTCGCAGGCGGCTCCGTGGGACGGGCGCGGCTCCCGGGCTCACAGGGGCTGGCTGGTGAAGAACGCCTTGGTCTCCCTGCACACGGGGTTGACGCAGAGCGGGCAGCACAGGGTCAGCTGGCGGGAGCACACCTCGTTGGACTGCAGGTGAGAGCACACCAGGTCTGCCAGGGCCTGCAGGGAGGGTGGCAAGGCTCAGAAGGAGCAAATCCCCCCTGCAAATCCCCCGTGCAATGCCCCCTGCCCCAGCCCGAGGCTGCCTGTGCCCCCTTCTGACAAAAACACACACACTGCGGTACAGGAAACCCCTCTGTGCTGGACAGATTAGGTACAACGGGTTCCATTTCTGCTCTTAAACTCCAAATATGTTAAAACTACCTGAAAACATCCATGCTCAGCAGGAAACACAACTGCAAACCTTTACAGCCACTGCAACATAGCAGATACCTTGGAGAAGAGTGGATTTCCATTCAGAGACTCTGCTCTTCTGATGTTTTCCACTCCACACTGAATCAAAAATAAGGAGGAAAAAGTTAGAGCTGTTAAATCTGCTAAATCCTTCACTGGGTAGCCTTCAAAATCTTCCCACTTCATTCAGAAGTTGCCCCAAAATGACAGGATTAAATGCAGTATCATGGGTTTTTGTACAGCAAAAATTACTATGGGGCAACATTTCATTTTGCTGCCAAAAATCAACCATTTTTTTTTAGCAATAATTGTAATGGTCTTTATACCAAAAAGACAAACTTCCACCTGTTTTGTGGTTAAGCCAGTCCAGATTAATTTTTGATTTACAGGAAAATAAAGCTCATCCCAAATCATATTGCAAGAAGCAACTACAAAGCAAATTGCACCCCAGGAGAAATCATTTCAGAGCAGCACTACCCACATGGGGACCAAACCCAGAGAGCATTCACCTCGTTGGCTAAAACCTGGGCATACTCAATATCCAGTTCATAGAGCGTTTCAATGTGGTCACTTGTAAATGCTATTGGGACCAACAACATGTTCTTCTTTCCTCGCTGGCACAGTCCTTTAATGGTCTCATCTGTCTGGGGACCAAGCCAAGGCATTGGTCCAACCTGGAACAAAAAAGGGGAAATAAAGGAAAAACACTCATTAAATCATTCTTACAAAGAACACCCACATTTCCTTAGGCAGGATTGCACAGACCAGATTATGGATGGGATGGAAACAGTTATTTGTATTTCCCTGCTTTCTGTTTTCTTCATTAAATGTTTAATGAAGACACTTCCCACCATTACATCCCAAAGGAACAGAGCACAGGCCAGCCTGAACAAGACTGATTAAAATAACTCAAAGTGTAAATAAAGGTGTATTTTTTTCAGTTCAGTAAAACCCTGCACAGGGTTTCCCTGCTCAGCTTCCCTGAGCACATACCTTGGACTGCCACACAAGCCTGTAAGGGTTGGAGTAGTTGAGCTTCTCCATGACTCTCTGGACTGTAGCTCCCACTTCTTGAGGATACGGATCCCCACGGTTCACCACCTGCACCACGAACACACCGCACCTCTGTCACCCAGTGAACACTGGGCAAGGACCAGATTTGCCTGGCACTTCCACAGCTGTCCCCACACCCTTCCCTGAGGTAACTCACAGACATGGGCAGCGAGTGGGCTGAGAAGAGGATGACCACATCTTTCCTTTTGTCTGGTGGGAACAGGTTCAGTTCCTTCTGGATGTGATCAGCAAAGCACTGCTCAGAGAAACAGAAACAAAGACCTGAGTCAGGAACACTGGGAGGCATTTCTGCTCTTAGTGATCCAGACAGGCAGCTCCCATGTTCCTTGTTGCCTTAAGAACTCCCAAATTCCCTTCAGTGTGCACAGCACTCAGGCAGTGTGACCAGGGAACGTCACCCAGCACAGGCAGTTCCACCTCGCCTGCCTTCAGTGCTTTTTTCATCTGCTCAGCACACCACAAAGACCAAAGAGCCATTTTCTCTGAAAAGAAAGCAGCAAGAAGGCTTCCCCTCATTGCTCCTGCCACAGCCAGGAATTACTCTTTGCTGCCGGAGGGGAATCTGACAAACCAACATGATCTCTGTGTGCGCTGATCACACACCTGCTCTGAGCAGGAATTTGGACTAATGGCCTGCAGAGGTTCCTTCCAGCCACCACCATTAGGGTAACATCACTCAGCTCTTAAAACAGGATGTGGACAATGGTCACTTTCACACATTATCCTGCCAAAGCATCTGGCATGAAGTAATCTTCCTTCTCCTGTAATTTCAGACATGGTAGAGAAGACTCATTTCACCACACAACTGAAATGCACCCTCAGATTGAAGCTTTCCTGTTATCCTTCCTCAGTATTTTCTTCTGTATTTTAAAAGAAAATACATAAACCTCAAAGGCTTCAGATCCACACCTGAATGAGCAGGGGATGTGTGGGCCATCGGTCAATTATGCTCCACTTCATCTTTGGCTTCTCCCCTTTCTCATTATAGTAGCGATAAATGGCATTTAAACTGCTTCCTGAAACAGAGAATTAACGACACGAGTTCAGCCAGGCCACCAGCAACCTGTCCGATTGAAACAGCCTGGCAGCAAGCTATTATCAGATTTTAAAACGCTACATAATTAAAATGCAACCGTAAATCGGAGCTGAGAGTGCCCAGTGGGAACAATTATATCCAAGATCATACAACGCAGCAGTGTGATCAAAGTTCACATGATTTATCCACGTTCACAGCCACGTGCCTGCAGCACCCCTGCCCTGCTCAGGTGCTCACCTGTGGTGGAGCAGCTGTACTGGGGGTACTGGGTGAAGGCAATAGCCCTCTCGATGCCATCCCTCTCCATCTCCTCGATCGCCTCCTCCGTCAGGGGATGCACGTAGCGGAAGCCAATGTAGTACTTGTGAGGCGCTGCCAGCCCGAGCACGGGGAGAGGAATTGCAGGAAAAGGTGAGAACTCACACCAACACATCATTAATATGTAAAATAGACAAGAACAGGCAGGCTGAAACTGCTGAAGGAAACTTGTTGATAATTTTCTGGCTACTTTTCTAAAGCACTGTCATATAAACCCTTTCTTTGACCAAGCAATTTTCTGGTACCTCACTTGACTGTGATTAGAATTTAAAAGTGATTTATATTATGGTTTGCTTCTGCAGGAACATCACTTGCCTGCTTCTCCTGCACTTAGCAGAGGCATGGTTCCCTGCCTGGACAGAGCCCTGATGTCTCACTGGGCAAGTCCTGATTTTAAGGATGTGATGGTAAAAAAGTGTCACTACAAAAAGCTAAATGAACACCCCTCACAGCCCTCGGCTCCAGCTGCCTTCCCTGCCCAGCACATCTGCTCCCATGGCACCGAAACCCCAAGGACCAGCACTATTGTCTGGGGCAGCAGAGCAGTGAAGCAGGGACACGTGCTCTCCCATTCTAATTTTGGGGGGGGTTTATAAAAAGCTTCATGGCTTTAACACCTAATTTTGGAGGCAATATGATTCTCCCCTGAGGACATCTCAGGTTTCTCCATTTTCTGTCTCTAATCTTTTGGGTGTCAGCTTTGGGAGCATGGCTTGCTTAGGGGACGGGAGGCAGGCAAGGGAGGTTTGCTGTTTTGTTTTTTTAAGTGGAGGACAGAGGTTCTTAGGAGAACAAAAGCAAAGTTTCTTTTTCAGGGTTTCCGGGTCAGTGGCTCTGAAATAACATTTAGCAGGTTTCTGAAGGAAGCAGATGTCCCGTGCTTGGGCTCCACTCCATACATTTATGCAGGATTCAGAAAACAGGTTTAGTCAGCCCCAGTTCTCTGCAGGAGGCAGGAGAGCTCCCAGCTGGGAGCAGCAGCAAATAATGACCCAACTTCGGGAGCCCTTGAGCCAGTAACCTCATTAACATCTTCAATGCCATTGCATTGAAGACAAAAATCTGACTAACCACAGCAGGGACTGTAGGAGTTTAACCTGGGAAAGGACATTCTGGGACAAAACATGGCCAACCTGGAAGCAATACCCTTGCAGTGTCAGGTTTTGTTCAGGACCATGGGCAGCAAAAGAGAGATGCTGGTGTCTGTACACAGACAGCTTAAATAAGAGTGACATCCTGTCCTGATTTTGGCTTGGATAGAGTTGGTTCCCCTCCCAGGAGCTGGTACAGTGCTGTGTCTGGATTTAGGATGAGAGCAGTGTTGCTGACACACTGAGGTCTCAGCTCTTGCCCAGACCAGATCAAGGCAAAATGACCCTAAAAGTATTTCTTTTTTTGCCACGTTTCACATGGTACCAGCACCTCCTGCCAGTTACTCATTAAGAGGGCTCAGCACTCCCAAAGAGCTGCCTGTGAGCACACCATATTCCCAAATGCTGTCTGGAAGCATATCCAACTGTTCCAAGCTGTTCTGAAGGAACACGGTGCTCTGTAAGGTCTGATGGGGGATGAAGGAGTGGGTTGGCAGTGCTCAGCACATTCTATTGTTAAACTGCAGCTGCTGTCAAGTAAAAAAGGAGTCTCCAAAGGACTTATCAGGTGGGAGAGGTGCCCAGAGAAGGGTGTGACTGCACAGAGAGTAGTCACCAAACAAAAGCAAGTGGGAGCGGGACACTGGGAAAAGCAGATAAACCTTCCAAGCTTTATCTGCAGAACCTGCTGCAAGCCTGACCCTTCAGGAGCTCCTGCTCCAAGAACACTCCTGCCTTGGATGATACAGCAAGCCTCAGGCTCTGACTGTACTTGCAGGGACCACAGCTTGAATTAACCTAGGCAGTCAGATCTGTGGAGAAAGGATTGAACATCACCCGAGTGAAGGCACCAGTGACACACTACATTCTGAACGGATGAAAATAATTTGGTTCCAGCCTTCCAAGAACGTTGCTTTTCACATTCCTGACCCTTTTAGCAGTCCTTTTCCTCTAGCCAAGCCCGAGGCAGGTGCCATAGAGAGCTACAAAATAGCCCTGCATGAAAGGACATTCACAGAAGCATCTGCACCCATTTCTCATCACACTCACACTACCAGGCAGAGTGGCACAGGCTATCCCATCCCAGGCAGCACTCCTTGCTGGGAAGGAGTGAGGTTCAGAGGGATTCTGTGATCCAGAGAGAGGGGAGGGAGGCTGTATTCATGTTTGAAGTGTTCTCATCATGAAGGACTGGCAAAGAGAGCATCTCCTTCCACCCCAGCCAAACTGTGCAGTCTTATCTCCTGCTGTGTCCCCGGGTGGGGCTCGCTGCTATCGCTCAGCCACGCCCTAGAGTGCTCATCTACAAAGCTTTGTCTGGTCTCCAGCCGTGTTCCTTTCAGCCCTGGAACAGCTGCTGAGAACCCACTCAAAACCCACACCTCCTGCCACACCTGCCTTAGCTGTTCACATGAAATACATTCCCCTTTCTTCCCATCTAAGCCTCAACCACATGTCTTCAGCACAGGCTTCCCCAGGCTCAAGCAGGGCTTACAGGGCAAGGTACAATGCTTTGCAGTGCCACACACCAAGGGAGACTCCTGGCACCTGCCTTTGGACACCTGAAAATAACACACTTTGTCTATCACAGTCATCTTCCCAAAGTCACAGGAGAGAGAGCGGTGACTCCCTGAGCCCAGCCCTCGATAATGACCTTACAATGAATGGAACCCCTCCTGCACTATCTTTGCCATGACCTCCCAGCAGGGCTGAGATCCACACCACCCCCAATGGAAACCAAAAAGCCAAAGCAGCTTTGCAAGCAAAGGGTTCCAAGGCAGAGAGCAAAAGCAGCCCGTAGGAGGCTGAGCAGAGCAGTACCAGTGCGAGGAGACATGCTGTCCAGCAGCTTCACCATGCCCTCTCCCTGCACCGCTGTCCACTTCTTGATGGGGGAGCCCCCGCCGATCCTGCTGTACTGCTCCTGGATTTTCGGGGTGCGGCGCTTGGCGATGAGCGGTGCTAATTGACTGGGGCATTCGAGAGGGACACGTGTTAATAGCACAACCCAAACCACCAGGCCTTCCCCAGAGCTCTGCTGCAGCGGGTTTTCCATGGCAATCTCCACAAATTACAGCAAAGCAGCATGGTTTGTTTGATGTTATAGTCCACCACCCTTCCCACGCCTCAATCTGCAATTAGAAGGGAACAACCGTGGCACACCTACTTCCAGAGCGCTCTAGCACTGTCTCTTGCATTGACTGCTCCCAGGATGAAGCAGTCCTAGGGAATGCCTCTCTCTACAGAAGGTAAATATCAGAGCCTACAGCTCAGACAGCAACACCCAACACTGCCTGTACCACAGGAGATCCCAGTGCTCCTCACTTTTGAGCCGGAAGGGTCATTAGGTCTCTGTCCAGGAAGAGACGCAGTAAGAAATCATGGACGTCATCCAGTCGCTCTGGGCCTCCCATGTTCAACATCAAGATTCCTGTTTTAGGTTTCCTATGGAAGCAAGAGATATTTCAAATCCTAGTGACCTACTGCTTTTATTTTTGTTATTATGACAAAACAACCGGTTTATCCTCCTGTATTTGCCTTTTGCAAAGGCAGCTCCTATTCAGAGGCTCCTCCTGCTTATGTAAACGCTGGGGCTATGAACAGGAATGGCCAGACACAAGTATCTACATGATCTTTGCTTTTTTAAACAGTAACCACTCTGTAACACAGACTTTAGCAGGAAACACACTAAGAAAGATGCAGGCTTCAAGGGGGGTTATAAAACAGGGTCTCAGCTGTGTATTCCAAGCAAACTAAGCAGCAGCTTCCCCAGAAAACAGATGAGCCACTCGCACAAGTCTTTGTCTTCATTTCTGTGGGGACACATCTCATCTCCTGCAGCAGTGACAGCAGCGAGAAGCCTTTCTACACATAAATTCATTGCAGGGCCAGTTGTGTTTGGGTTGGCTTTTTCCACAATGGATTTTCTATCCAGGTGCAGGTCTGGCATACTGTTTTAAGGATAACATCCCACACAGCACAGATGGTGTATCAGCACTTACAGAACGGCTGCTGATCACAACTCTCACCCAATTTCCCCATGGAATTGTTGCCCCTGCCCAAGGGAGCCCACAGACCAGGATCTCTCACCTCCCGAGCAGATGGTTTAGGTTGCACAGGGAGCTTTGCCCTCCTCTTGTTAAAGCCAAAGTCTTACAAGAGGGCACTGAGAGGAGCCCAGGCCTGCCCCAATGTTTCGGGACCTCAGCTTCTATTCCCTTTCTGCTGGACTATGTATCAGAAGGCTGCTGCATAAAACCCAACAAGCAGGAACCAGAACTTCAAATAATAATGATAATGAATGTCCTTCCGTTGCTCCTACGCCGCCTCAGGCCTTATGCAGGCCCCGGGCTCACTGAGCTCTGCAGGAACAAGGCTGTCCCTGCCCCACAGAACAGAGAACACGAGGCTGGGTGAGTGCAGCCAGGCAGATAAACAATCACACACACACAAAGCAGACCAAGCCCCGTAGCTGCCCTGCTTCTATCAGGGAGAGGCAGCGGGCACAGAGCCGCCGCCCTGCCACGCACACCTACCGCTCCTGGGGCTGGATCTGGGGCTTGGTGCTCTCCGTCACCGCCGCGGCCGTGGCCTGGCCTCTCCATCGCACCGGCACCCGCAGCTGGCTGCAGCTCCTCAGCACTGCGGAGAGATAACAGCACTGATAACCTGCGCTGGGCCGGGGGGCCCCTCGCCAGAACAGCACTAATCCCTCCACAGCCACACAAAGCCACTCACAGCGCTGCGAGCTTAGCATTTTCTCACTCGAGCTCCAGGTCCTGAAATCAAAGAAAGTCAGGAAATCGCAAGCTTCTGCCTTTCTCTGAGCACTCTGTATATTTACAGCTGTGCAGATACCGGGCAGCAACCAAAAAGCAAACCAAAGCCTCGCTAATCTGTGAGTTCCAATCATAACTCCAAAATAACTGGTGACAACAGAGCAGAAACAAGGGGCTGACACCAAGGAATAAGCATCAGACTGTGTAACTCCTCGTGGGTCAGACACACCTGGGTGCACCCCAGACAAGCACAGCATTTCCACACCGTGTCTACAGTGTAGGTTAGACATCTGCTCCTGTTCGACCCTGTGTCGAGCACCGAGCAGCAACTCCAGAATCCATTTACGTGGGGACCCGGGCCACCTTCTTGCTCACTACCCAGCCAGGTGATGGCTATTAATCTGGATTTCAGCATCAGACAAAACCCAGGATTTTACAAGTCTGTGCACATCCACCTCCTTCTCCAGTTCTCTTGGAGCCCCTCTAGCCAGTGGAAATGGCTCTAAGGTCTCCCTAGATCCTTCTCTTCTCCAGGCTAAACAACTCCAGCTCTCCCAGACTGTCTCCAGAGCAGAGGGGCTCCAGCTGTCGGAGCATCTCCGTGGCCTCCTCTGGACTCACTCCAGCATCTCCCCATCCTTATGGCAGGGGTCCTGCAGCTGAACACAACTAGATTATCCTTAAGGTTCCTTCCAACCCTTCCATGCAATTCCATGCTGGTTACAGCCTGCCTTTTCAAAGGCACGCTTCATTCTCCTTGAGAGTTCATCGTCATTACATGGTATTCTTTTAGTGCAAAAATAGTGTGAATTGCTCACAGTGAAAAAAAAAGGTTAAATTCTGCATCTCTGTCTCTCCAGCAATTGTTCAGTGCGACATTTCCCCTGTCAGACCGCAGGAGCTCAGCAGCAATTGAGCCCCAATAGCACAGAGCTCCTCAGCAGCTGACCCACCCGCTGGGAAGAGCATCTTACAGCTCACAGTTCTCTAATAACCTCCTGAACAGATGCTGAACGGCCTCAAAACCTGCTGAAATCAATGGCAACGAAACGCATCCTGAAAATCCAGCCTCTGACTCAGGATTACCAGTGCATAGCTGTGGATGCCTGCATCTGCACTTACACAAAAAGCTGCAAACTAAAGAACTTCAAGCATCACTGATGCCTGAAAGGCTCTTTTCAAATACTTTTTTTTACTTCCAGTTCTAAGGTTATTACTTTCAGAGGTGCTGACATTATATGCCAATTATAGAGAACAATAAGTTCAGGCGTTTCAATGGCTGCATTGATACTTCTGCACTGTAACAACGCATTTGTTCTTGCCCCAGAGGGGGCTTGAGCACTGCCCAGGCTCCCCAGGGAATGGGCACAGCCCCAAGGCTGCCAGAGCCCCAGAAGCATTAGACAACGCTCTCAGGCACAGGGTGGGATTGCTGGGGTGTCCTGTGTAGGGCCAAGAGCTGAATCAATGACCAGGAGTCCCTTCCAACTCAGGACGTTCTGCAATTGACTAATTTAAGGTGGGGTTTATGCACGTTTCCATCTGCATCATGAAGGACATAGTGCAGAACGGGATGTGCAATGAGGATGCTCCAGCTTGATGGAACATTGGCAAAAGTGTCCCTTCATATGTTTTAGAAGTGGCATTACAATATTAAACTCTAGAGTGAAAACTGGGGTGGGTAAGCACACAGGTGGCTCTCGGTAGGGACACGCAGTGAGCGCTGCACGGCCAGGGGTGGGCAGCGGGAGGACAGCGGTGACCCTGCCCTGCGCCCAGGGCTCACACCTCCCACCGCACCTGCAGCGAACCGCCACGCAGGCAGCATTTTTACACAAACGCTTTCGAACGGGAGAGCGGCTCGTTCAAAATTAAATTCCACAGAGGGTAAAATACATAAAAGTACAGAAAATCAACGAGAAGCTGAGCCTGACAGCAGCAAAGGGCACGTTTGCCTCGGGTGGAGAGACCCCTGAGCATCGCGTGAGGAGACCCCTGAGCATCGCGTGAGGAGACCCCGCGGCTGAGGGGACCCCGCGGCTGAGGGGACCCCGCGCCTGAGGGGATCCCGCGTCTGAGGGGACCCCGCGTCTGAGGGGACCCCGCCGCTGAGGGGATCCCGCGGCTGAGGAGATCCCGCGGCTGAGGGGACCCCGCGGCTGAGGAGATCCCGCGGCTGAGGGGACCCCGCG
>VZRV01002832.1:34995-45193 GCA_013398115.1 Falcunculus frontatus
CCTGAGCATCGCGTGAGGAGACCCCGCGCCTGAGGGGATCCCGCGGCTGAGGGGACCCCGCCGCTGAGGGGATCCCGCGTCTGAGGAGATCCCGCGGCTGAGGAGACCCCGCGGCTGAGGAGACCCCCCGCAGCGCACTGAGCGGGAAACCGCCATCATCCTGCCCAGCCCCTCCCGCACTGCCCGGTAAGCCACCCGGCCGCACGGCCCCCGGGGCGGCAGCCGCAGCAGCCCCGCCGGCCTCAGCGCGGGTCAGCGTTATGAAAGGCGCCTCTCGGGCGTTGTGTAACGCGGTGCCGGCGGTACCGGCGGTGCCGGCGCGCTCCCGCCCACGCAGCACCCACGGTGTCCGGGCAGCCCTCAGTCCGCCCGCCGCCCCCGGCCCCGCCGTTCCCGCCATCGCGGCGGCGCCCCCACACTCACGGTGACGCCCGGCAGCGGCGGCAGCGGCGGCCATCTTGGCCGCCCGCATTCCCTCAGACAGCCCCGCCACCGCCCCTCGCGTTACACTGCCCCCGGCACCGCCTCAGCACCGCCTCGGCACCGCCCCGGCACCGCCTCGGCGCCGCCCCGGCACCGCCCCGGCACCCGACGGCAGAGGGGGCGGTCCGGGGAGAGGTGGCGGCGGTCTCGAGGCGGGTGTCCTGTAAGTGGCCCTGCCCCGGCTCCCCTCCATAGTCCCTGTGGACTCCTCCGGAGCGAGGGCGAGCGATCCCCGGTTTGAGGTGACGCTCTAAACTGCAAAACGTTTTAAAACGGCAAGATCTTTTAAAAAGAGATTTAAAATGCTATTGTAAAAAATGCTGGGGGCTTTCTCAGCGGGCACCTCATGAGAGATGAGGATTTGACTTCTGCGTCCCATCAGACACATTGGTGCAGGAGCACAGAGCTCACCTGGTAACCTCCATTCCCGGTAAAAATTCAGGCACTGGAATTCAGGCATTGGAAGAAGTTGCCCAGGGAGGTGGTGGAGTCACCGTGCCTGGAGGTGTTCAAGAGGCATCTGGATCTGGCATTGGGTGATGTGGTTTAGTGGTTTAGGAATTCCAGAGGTAGTGCTAGGTTGGTGGTTGGATTTGATGATTCTATGATAATGATACTATGATTTAAACACAAAGGAACAAACACCACAGCAGTTATCCTGCACATGTGGGTGGTTTGCATCCCACACCTCTTCAGCAGCAGTTTTGGGTAGCTCATGGAAGGGCCAAGAGCAGAGCCAGCTCTTGGTGCCAAAGGCTGGCAGCATTGTGTTTTCCTCAAAAGTGCCTTGCAAAGCAGGGCCAGGTAAGCCTGAACATAGATAAATATAAAATAGTAAGGAGAGGTAATCTAATCAAAGCTACAGAATAGTCATCCCAAAGCTGCTAGGGACAAGGATGAAAGGTCCTGGAGCCAGTGCTGGCAGCCCAGTTTACCAGTTCCCAATCCAATTACCAATCTGTGTGGAGACACCGTGAAGGAAAATGAAAGTGAGATGAGAAATCCAAGTTCTGATTGCACATTTTCTTTTCTTCTGCAGGCTTATTTTCTTCCCTTCCTAATAAAAGTAAACCCAGGTCCTCTTGTGCTCCAAGCAGTTACAGCATCTTTCCCAGATCCCACCCCACCTCTCTCCACCAGCTGCCGGGGGAATTGCACAACAGTCTCTGGTAAGTTCCACAGCATCTTTCATCCTGGTCACCTTTTAAGCTCCTTATCTGATCTGCCTCTTCCACGAGCACTTCTTAAGTCCTCAGTCCTTCCTCTAGTAGCTCCCCTGATAAGGAGGCCTTTCACCTTTACAAAGCAGCTCAGCTCTGTCAGGTTTAAGGACTGAAAACTCATCCCAAACAAGCGGTGTTTTTCCAAAAGCATTTTTCCTGACACTTCTCCCTTCCCATCACTTCAGGCACTAGAAGGAAAGTATTTTATAAAGCTCTTTACCTGGTGCCAGAAGTTCAGGGCTGCTCCCCGCAGCACTGCTGCCTCAGAAACCTCTTACTCAGCACCACATTTAATCTCATTTATTCTCTCCAGGATGTTTCCCTGGGCAGCTGAGGTGGTCCCTCCAAATTAGAAAAATTCATGCTTTTAAGTTAATTAATGGGGATTTACTTTAAAAAGTAAAAAAAGCTCATGCCAGTGATGCCTTTTCTTGGTCTTAAAATCAAGAGCCAAACACGGTTAGAAGGGAAAAAGAGATTTTACCTTGGTATTTATTTGAAGGATCCTTGGTGCACTCCGTCCAGGTGGAGCACGCTGGAATGCACATCCAAATGCACACCAAAATGCTTCCCCGTGGGTACCCCCGAAATGCACACCCACAATAGTTTGAGTATAAAATTATAGGCTTTACCAATGAGCATATCTATCAAAGATTCCCCAATGAGAGGCTGAGTGAACTCCCCTCCCCGAGGAACCTTCTCCCCATGGACATGCCTATCTTAGTTTACAAAATGTGTTCTAGAGAAGGCCTTGGTGTCTGAGCCTTCTGAGATGTATGGTCTCCTTGCTTCACGGAATACTGGGCCTATGCTGGTTATCAAACCTGAACAATAAGAAGTATGTGGGCTAAAAGGCCCTTAAGAATACATAAAAGTTATACAAAAGAGTACATAGAGGAGATATCTATAAAAAGCAAAAAAACATCATGGCATCACCAGTTCTTGGGATATGCTTACTGCACTTGAAAATTCCTTGTTCCTGGGTTTTTGTCCACACTATAGCAAGCAACAAGCTCCAAAGATGCGTAAAAGGAACAGGCATTAATGTCAAGTACTGCCTTGCACACCAGCTTCTGTTGCCATAATTTATTGGTTACTGATTTAGACCAGTTTATGTAACATGCAAGATGAAGAAAACCAATCACTTATTACAAAAATATGGATATCCACAGCTCAACAATTCCAGGAGTGAATGGCAAATCCAGCTCAAGTCTCAGTGCAGGTGCCAAATGATGCACCTACCTTTTTTTTTTCTCTCGGGTAAAAGAGTTGCTTTATGACTAAAAACCATACAGATGACTCAACACATGAAATATTCCATTATCCCTATTTGCTAAGTTGATTACAGCCAGGGAAGCTGCTCAGCCACAGTAGCACAAGGGAACAGGGAGCTGCTCTATGAACACACCTCAGCGTGACGTGGGAAAGCACTGCTGGGACCAGTCTGAAAATCCATTGTGTTTCAGTTACCATTCCTCTGGGTCTCAGTCAGTCACTTCTGGTTGCCAACAGGGACCAAAAGGCACCACAACCCCCCCGTGCCCAGGAGCCATCAGACACGTCCAGCTGGGTGTGCGTGAACCCACGGCAGCGCTTCATCCACAGCTCTTGGGAAAGGGAGCAAAGCCTGCCTCGCCAGCAGCCTCAGCACTGCTGAGCAATAAATAATCAGAAAAAAACCCCAAAGCCCCAGACCAAACCCACCTCTCTCTCAGTGGAATTCTGTGCACTGTACCACACACCCTGCTACTGAATCAACGGCGAGAGCCCCCATTAAAATCAGCAGGAACTAAAAACGTGCAACCCCCAAGATACTTATTCCCATTTTTACCCTTTGTTCATGTCTCTCCATACCATTCTCAGAGGGCACTCTTAGGGGATTTCAAGAGCTTGAACTCCTGACTTCCCCAACGAGAAACCCCAAGAGAAAAGAGATTAAAATTAAAGCAAATTTAAAAGCAAAATGATCAAATGCCCAGCATATTTTAAGTCACAGAAATTAAAAGCAAAAGTGTATCTTGTTTTTTAAATGACAACTTATCAGGATCTTTGTTTCGTGATGACTCAAGAGCATAAATGCACCTAAACAATTTTTCTAAGGCTTCTTCCAGTTAATTACTAGCTTTTTTTTTTCTTAAAAAGAGGTTTTGGTTTTTTTCCTTTTCACATCCTAAATTGGTATTTGAATTAGCAACAGGTTGCAGGAAGTTGTCAGACAGGCTGTAGTACAGCAGCGTGTATCATTCTTTCCCAAGCATCAGCTGCTCAGTTTTCCAGGAGTTTTTCCCAAGGATGGCTAAGGTTTGCAGCGCTGGACGAAGCGTGGATAGAGACAGACATCTCGGATATGGTGTCTGTTCAGAATCCAGGTCAGGAACCGCTCCAATCCCAAACCGTATCCTCCATGAGGGCACGTACCGTATTTTCTCTGTGAAATTCAGGGAGGGGATATTACACATTTTCTTGTCATTTACAGTTGCAGTAATACCACCAGAAACAAACCAACCAACCCCTCCAAGAGGGGAAAAGTCCCAACTCTAGTCTCAGGCAAGCAGCACGTGTGCTGTACTGACCTGATCCGTGTACCAGTAGTACGGTGTGGGATCGATGCCCTCTCTCTTGTAGCCCTCGAGCAGCTCCTCACTGTCCCAGGTGCGCATGGAGCCCCCGACAATCTCACCCACGTTGGGCATCAGCACGTCCACCTGCAACGCACCACAGCACGTCCCACTTACAGCAACGCTGCCCGCAGCAGGGGAGCACACACAGCCCGAGCCAGCCACGCCAAGGCACCCGGAACAAAATCTGGCAAGGATTCTCCAAGGAGTTTCCTGGAGCACTCATGCCCACCAATGTCCCCACTGCTCCAAGCTACCCCCGCAGGTAAAACAACTCACAGACTCGGTGAGGCGCGAGTCGTCACTGCAGCGCTGCATGTAGAAAGACTTGATCTCTGCAGGAAACCGGCACAGCAGGATGGGCTCGTTAATGGTGTCTGTCATCAGTCTCTCGGGAGCTTCAGGAATATCCTATGCTTAGAGAAGGCTTTATTAATATTCAGCACCAAAACGAGTCCCACATGAAGCAGGCATGAAAGGAACACAGGCTCAGACTGCACGTGTCCTAAATGTATCTAAATTCTTAAAACTAACTTATTTTAGAAGAAATAAATGTATATATAAAAACACATATGTCTGGGGAAAAAAAATCTGCCCAATTAAAATCTAAGTCTCCCTAGTATACGAGACAGAAAACTAAGGGGAAAAAAAATCCTGGCTATGCTGTCAGGTTCTCCTGAGCTACTTCAAACAACTGTCTCACATGCTGGAGAAGTGTTGCCAGGGAACTGATGACAGGTGACAAGACAGGTTTTTACTCCAGTGCTCAAGGACATCAGGTCAAATCCCAACCCACAGCTGCATTCCTACATGACATTACTCCACCTCCCAGCAGGACATTACCTCCCCAAACTCATAGTAAGTGCCATCTTCCTTCTTCACATCATGTTCCTTCAGCCACTCGATGGCTTCAGCGTAGTTCATGCGTCGGAAGGGACGTTTGGGGGGCTGGAAACCCTGTGGATAAGAGCAAAGACAGGTGGAGGAGCACCATTTTAAAAGGGATACTTTTCTAGCTGATCGGCACATCCACGACCCTTCCCAGCTCACACGTCATCAAATTATCGCTTAAATGAACAAATCAAGCTCAGTGCGACAAGGTGAGAACCAAACACAACTGCTCCAAGCCCACTAAATCTCACAGATCAGCTGGCAGGGAAGATATGGGAGAAAGTATTTCCAGAGCTGATTCCTGTTCTGTATGAATTCATTGCCCATGGAGGTATTCCAAACTGAACTGCTAGCAAAGGTTAAATGAGCAGAGCCACAAGAGGACATTTTCTCTTCCCCGCACTCAAGAATGGCTTCAGAACCCTCCTCTGTGAAGTGTGCTTCTGCTACATCCCATTTCCTGACCCAGCTCAGTCCAAATCTAAAACTGAACATTCCACAATGTTTATCAGCAAACAGCCCAAAACCCCAGGGATGAGTGAGTTTGCGTGCTCCGTGATGGAGATCAGGTGTCTTTCAAAGCCAAATCTTCTCTGCAAAGGCAGAAGACAAAAGGGCTCTACACATGAGAGCAGCTTTAGGGCTCCATGTTCCAAGGGAGGAACTGAAACACCACTTGTTTCATTGCTCCCTCATGCCTCATCAGCAAGTACCAGCCGGTTGACATCTGATCTCTGGGAGGGAGGTTTTTATTCTACCAGCACAGCACACACTTCCATAAATCCTGGCACGTTTGGCTCCTGGAGCATGCTAGCAGGGAATATCTTCCCCCCACAGTTCCCTGCTTTGGTCATTACCAACCTTGCAGATTTTTCATTCTTATTATGTTTAATATTCTTCTTATCATTACAAATAGTAACTAAGCTCACTGCCATGCCTTGCATCTCCCAAAGGAATGTGCTGAGGAGGAAAGGCTTAAGATCCTATTTTCTTGGCTATTCCCATTGCTGCCTACCGGGTTGAGGTCATGCAGTAAGCTTGCTGCAGGAGATTTCAGGATTCTGTCTACGACATCACACACCAAGTTCTCCAGGCGGTCCAACAAATCCTCAAAACTTATAAAAGGACATTCAGCTTCAACGTGAGTGTACCTGAAACAGAGCCACACCAATGCAAAGTCACATACAAGCAACACGTCTTTAGCTATGAAACAAACCCACTTAAAAAACCCACAACCCAAACACACACTTTTGACCCCCTTTTACTCCCACACTGTAAAGGAAATCAAGCTGTTAAAAAAAAAAAAAAGGACAACTGTCCATACTCTGCCAAGTGCCTGCGGGTCCTAGACTGCTCAGCTCTGTAGGACTGAGCAACACAGAAGACATCTCCCAGAGCTGGCAGGCAGGTTTCCAGGTAGAGCTGGGATGACTGGGTCAGGTATGCCTCTTCACCAAAGTAATCCAGCTTGAACAGGGTGGAGCCTCCCTCCACCTGCGTCTGCACTAAGGTTGGTGGAGTGACCTGTTGGAAAACAGGGCTGTCACTGCTTGAGTGAAGAACTGAGGACATGGGTGAGACTCAGGGCACTAGAGCAGTCACCTGCTGACCAGGAAACACACACTTACTTCATAGTATCCGTTGGCAAAGAAGTGATCCCTGAAGGCCTGCACAACCATGGAGCGCACCTTGAAGATTTTGGACATGTTCTCACCTCGAATCATCATGTGCCTGTTGTTGAGCTGCACATCAACCTCTGAGTCCTCGTTGAGCAGATTGTCAGCCCCTCCTGCTGGGGCCAGGCCGATGAGCTCCCAGTAATCACAGCTCAGCTCGTGGCCTCCTGGAGCCTGCCAGTGGGAGAGAAATCAACACTGGGGAAAAAGTCCACTGCTTGCCCCTTGGATGTCTTTTCACAAGCACCTGGAGTGATGGGACAAGGGGGAATGGCTTCCCACAGACAGAGGGCAGGGTAGATGGGCTATTAGCAAGAAATTCTTCCCTGTGAGGGTGGGGAGGCCCTGGCACAGGTTGCCCAAAGCAGCTGTGGCTGCCTCATCCCTGGAAGTGTCCAAGGCCAGGCTGGACGGGGCTTGGAGCACCCTGGGACAGTGGAAGGGACCCCTGCCCATGGCAGAGCGTGGGACTGGATGAGCTGTACCGTACTTCCAACCCAAAGAGTCTGTGACTGAGTTCTGCTCTCACTAGCTCCCCCGTGTGGGTCACAGCTGCCTTCCACCCCTGACAAATGGCATTTTTAGTTCAATCATAGCATTTTCAGGGTAGAAATGCAGATTTTTTTCAAAGGCTAACCCACAGATTTTTGCCAAAATGTAATGGTGGGTGCTCACATTACCTAACCTTGGGTCGATCCTACAAACACATCTCAGTAAAAGAGACGTGAAAAAAATTCTTAGCCTCACAAAATAAAAACTGAATAAACCTGTTAAGGAAAATGAAGCCATGTAATTTATTTAACATAGTTCTCCACGTTATAGTCTAGGAATTGTCTATCAGTGGAAAATCGTTTCAGACAGTTCTGTGTGACAGAACAGTCACACAGTTCATCTGTCTCACACTGAACAGTGAGTGACAGCACAGCTTTGGGAGCTTTGTTCTTTCTCTAATTTCCTCTGAAATAATCCAAGCATTCTTTCCACCTCTGCTTGTGCTTCCCTCAGGACACCGAAGACCCGTGAGAGAGGAGAAGCCGGAGGAGCTCCTGTACCTGCTTGCCCTGGGGCAGGAGGTTCAGTGTGCCGTACACCACCACGCTGCTCTCCGTGGACAGCACCAGCCCGTTGTAGCACTGGCACTGCAGCGAGACAGACAAAGGCACAGGTGAGCAAGTTTTTATTCCTAACTTTCCTATGGCATCTGTTGGAGTCACAGATTAGCTCACAGTCACTTCTAAAGAGCTCTCACACTGACAAACTGCAGTGGGACATACACATTAACAGTAACACAACTGAGTTAGGTTGAAGAGAATTTAACACCACCTACATAAGAGAACACCAGATAAGGTATGAACTCTTCAATTAATGGCAGAACAGAGTCATCACAACTTACCAGCTCATCGGAAAGGACACACTGAAGAAACCCTGTGCCATCTCGCAAGACAATAAACATCAGATTTTTCCCTAGTTAAAAAGAGAAGGAATTTGGTTTCACTACGAGTAGGTGCCGGTTAGCTCATTTGGCAGGATTAGCTTAAAACACAGAACAAATCGAGGAAATTCTGCAGGACTAGCCTCCAAACCGAAAATCTTGTAGGATTTGAACTAAGAAATGTCTGTATGACCACACATACGGGGGAATTGTCAGTGTTGCAGTGACCATGGAGATCAACCAAAGAGGGCACCTAACTGATGGTTTAAAAATTTGAGACCAGGTGCTGTCAGACTCATTCTGTGCCCAAATTTTGAAGGCCACTGTACTCGTTCTATCTCCCTGCACAGGCTCAACAATGCTCATGCTTCACCTTGCCTCCGTAACCTGTGGATCCAGCCAAAAATCTTCACTCTCTGCCCTCTGTAGGCCTCCAGAGCACTGATCTTCACCTGTGAGGCAGGGAATAAAAGCCATCAAATAGGAGAATGGTTCACTACCATTTAGACACAGAGTTCACCCAGACCCCACCCCAGAGCAGCACAATCTCGGTGCTGACCAGATGCCCCAGCACAGGCCATGTGCCAAGGCACGGCATCATACTCACACACTTGGGCTCTGGAAGACTGGGATCATTCTTGATAACAACTTTCTTAGCTTCCTCCAGGTTCTTCTCTCTTCTCAAGAGATCTTCTGCCTGGTTTCAAAAAGTAACTTATTAAATAGCTGTAACCAGGCCAGTTGTAAATAACACATGAAACAAAGGCACCAGTGAGGAACAACCTGCAGCTCTTTTGGAGGGGCAGGAATGATGAAAACGCTGTAATATTTTTGGAAAACAAAGGTGCTCTGTTCCTTCTGCAGCCTACCTCCTTCTTCTCCTTAGCTTCATTTTTCATCTGCTCCCTGTGCCATAGTTTTTTGACATTCTTCATCTGTGATTTGGAAATGATGGCCCATCTCTAAAGAATTCAAGGAGAGAGCAAAATACAGCAGATTACATTGTGTCCCTTCACACCAAGAAGCAGTAAAATAATTCCCACTAGGAAAACCTTCAGTGTCACAGCACCTCATTTTCTTTTTGGGAATCCACATAAATTGTAGGAAATGGCTCTTTTCCCGCTGTCATCAACGCCTAAAAAGGGGGGGAAAATAACCAAAGTGAACCAAAATCATTCTTACAGAGCCTAAACAGGCACCTTGCTTCCACTCAGGTTGCAAAAAGAGGTATAGAATTCACATTTAAAAATACAAGAGCCGTCACTTGCCCCAAAGCACATTCCACACTCTTCCAAACAAAGCAGGTGTTTTCCACACTCACCTTCAACACGGTCTTGAATGGTTTCTTCTGTGTCCCATCACCGGTGGAGTCGCTGCCCTCTCGTTCAGACACATACAGCTCTTCTGGGATACATGATAAATACGGGCAATTACTCAAAAAATTTTTGAGAATTACTCACTGCAGGGGGCTGGATGAGGTGACCTTTAAAGGCTTCTTCCAACCCAACCCAAACCTTTCTATTATACCAAATCTTGATGGTTACCAGCAGTGATAAACCTTCAAAGGCACCAGATGGTCAGTCAGGATAAGAATTATTTCATATCTTTCATTTTAAAAAATCAATCCGTGCAGTGTGTTCGCTACAGTCTCAAGGGCTCCCGAGGTACCGAACCCTCGGGAGCCGCTGGCCGCACATCGGGAACCAGAAGGAGCAGCCCTTCCTGGGAACAGCTTTGTGCAGGGAAGCAGGGAGACAGGGCCTGGGGACCAGCCAGGGCAGCGCTCGGCCCGGCCAGGGCCGGAACTGAAATGAGAAGCGCAGCGACTCTTCCCGTGCCGGGGGAAGGCCCGGCCCGGCGGGCCCGGCGCTGCGG
>VZRV01002853.1:0-26611 GCA_013398115.1 Falcunculus frontatus
CTGAGGGGCGGCCGCCGCCCGCTCCAGCCCCTTGTCCCGGGCCCCATCTCGAGCAGGGGCACCCAGAGCCGGTTGTGTAGGACCACGGCGACACTGATGGCTTTTGAACATCTCCTTGGGCTCTACAACCTCTCCGAGCAACCTCTTCCAGTGCTTGTTCACCCTCCCAGTGAAAAGCTGCTTTTCCTCCTGCTCAGAGGGCACGTCCTGCGTTTCAGTGTGTGCCCCTTGTGTCCTGTTCTGTCTCGTGGGCACCAGTGCCAAGAGCCTCGCTCTGTCCTTTTGGCACTCTCCCTTCAGACACTTCTATATCCTGACCAAATTCCCCTGGAGACTTCTGTAGCCTCTCCCCACCCCCAGTTCCCCCAGCCTTTCTTCCTCTGAGAGATGTTCCAGCCTGTGAATCATCTTCATGGCCTTTCAGTGGCCCCTGTCCAGTGAAGACACAGCACTTCAGCTGTGGCCTCACCATTGCTGAGGAGAGGGCAGGGATTCCTTCCCTCAGCCTGCCAGCGACACTCCTAACACTCAAATATTTTCCTTTCTTGTGCATCTGTGTACTCGGAATAGTTCCTGTGAACATTCAGGATCTTACCCATGAAAGCATTGCTCTGGGGATGCAATTAATAAAGCAATTTGTTTTTCATGTCTCCATGTACTTTGGGCATGGGGACTGATTTGCTCCTAGCCTCTGCTGTTCTTTTGTAAAGGAATTTCTGTATTTCCCAAATCCCAGGTTTCCTTTTAACTTGCAAGTATATATCTACCTCTGTCAGTGATGGCTGCAAAGTGAGTTTTAAAAATGTAAAGTGAGGGAGATCGATACAGAGATGACTTTACGATGGTTGTGGAACAAGGGAGTTATAAATGCATCATTCGTTGGAGTTACCTCACATGTCTGGTTTCGGTTCTTTGAAGTATGAGTTTTGTTCACTGTTTCGCTCCGTGTTGGAGGGGCAAGAAGAAAACTGCAGACCTGGAGCTTTCTCTGACCTAGAGTAGTTCTAAAATGTTTTGCCAGTACACCTACCCAAGGCACATGAACAACGAAGAAACATCTCACCTGTCAGCTAGTGCTGCCGGGTTCTGCATCTGCTTTGGATGCTCTTTTTCACTCCATAGACAGAATCAGGGCAGAATTTTAGGACCTTGACTATGAGTCTGAGGTTTCAGATTTTTTGCAGGTGGGGGGAATGGTGGCTTAGACTTGATACAGATAAATGTGTCTGACAGGGTGGGACACTCTGATTTAGTATCTGGAAAGCGTTGGATCTGAGATTACCCAGAGTCCCATGTTACAGAAATAAGCACCATAGTGTATAGTTATTCATAGTTGTTTAATTAATTTAATCATAGTTATTTAATAAATTTCATTTTTAAAGCCGTGAACACAACAATTTACAAAAAAAAAGGATATTCAGTCACTGCAGTTACAATAACAAATACGAAACCAAATACATTGCAAAGAGATAAAATCAATACAAACTTTTCCCATTAATTCTCTGCCTCTGAGCTCCAGAGTCTATTTTCTACACATGAAAGGAAGAGAAGGTTCACAAGAGGCCATACATGCAGTCTAACATGAAGTTTGAAACAAGTGCTTGGTCAGGAGAGTGTAACAGTGTAAAATATGCTTCGTTTGTCAAAACTACACTTTGGCCAGCAGAGCTTTTTGCAGCATCCCAGGACTCTGTGTGATGCCACCTTTACCTGCAAGGTGGCTATAGCCATGTGTTTATTGAGATTTTATAGCCTCAGCCTGAGGTGGTACCACTGCACACTCCTCACTGACAGCTCTGGTGGGAGAAGCAGACCTGGTAATCTTCACTCCTGAAATGTGATCCCTCAGCATGTTACTCCTCATGGAAGAGGGGACCATTTCCCCTTTCACATGTAGCGTTTCAGCCTTTCTCCCAGAGACAGGGAACAGCCCTGTCCTTCTGCCTGCTGACTGTGGCAGGTTTGCTCAGGAGTAATGGGGCCAGGAGAGACACAAAGCCAGAACATGGGTCCCCCATTTGGTCCTGCCCTCAGTGTGCACTGTCCAGTCTGTTTTCTGTAGCCCCTTTCCAGGTGAGACTCAGCACATGTGACACATCCCATCCTGTCTGAGTCAGCACTTGTGAGTCTTTGTGACAGCCGTCTGAGCAGGAGGGTGACGAGTGTGCAAAGACGTGGTGCGAGGGCCAGGTGGGATGCCCAGAGAAGCCTCTTCAGAAGGGCCTCAGCAGTCTGGCACCAAGGACGTGCCACCAAGACAGCTTCCACAGCCTGGAGCTGGTGTGAGAACCAGGAGGCTGGCACACGTCTGGCTTTCAATCTGGAATAGCCCTCCCAACTCATGTCTTCCAGAGAACATCTTCTTAATGAAGGAGTCTTACTCCATACAAAAAAAGCTCCAAGGTGATGACATCATTGGACCTCCACTTCAACTATCTGCTCTTATTTTCAGTTCATTTGCAAAATCAGGAGACGTCTGATCTATCCAAACACCAATCTCTGGAGAAGAAAAAGTAATGTGTCCACCATGACCTCATAGTAGAAAAACTGCAATTCATTTAAGGTCATTTAGTTCTTCTTTGCCCAAATGCCTACATCTCTTAATTGCTCAAGAAGACACACTGCCAGCAGCTGAGTGTTTCATTGGATCAGGAAATAAAATTATTAGTTTTTAAAATATAGGCCTGGTCTTAAAAATGTCTTGAAAAAACAACCATGCCCTGTGAATATAATTCTTGACAAATTGGCCAAGTTTCAAAGCAAATGGGTCACAATGTTTTATTTTGTCCAATCATAGTTTTGAATTATGCATTTAGATATAAAGCAAAACTGCAGAGCCATGTTTCAATTCTATTAGAATTGACCCAAGTTGGTTCACCCTGGATACTTGTACTTGCTTTTGAAGCCCTTCATGCACCAAAAGTGCAGCTCATCACAGGGTCATGGTTTTACCCCAAAACCAGAACACAAGGAAAAAGAACAACGTCTGAAAACAGACAAATAATGGCACCATGGTGTTCGTATCAATCCCAGCCCACCTGTATTCCACCCACTAATTTTGCAAGTGTCATAAATAATAAGAGTCAATGTTTTGTCATATTTTAACAATTATGCTTTTCCCTGTAGGACCACACTTTTCCCTTTCTCCAAATCTAGCTTCAAACTGAAAGAGAGCAGGTTTAGATTAGATTTTAGGAAGAAATTCTTCCCTGTGAGAGTGAGGAGGCCCTGGCACAGGGTGCCCAGAGAAGCTGTGGCTGCTCCATCCCTGAAATGTCCAAGGCCAGGTTGGACAGGGCTTGGAGCAACCTGGGATAGTGGAAGGTGTCCCTGCCCATGGCAGGGGCTTGGATGAGCTTCAAGGTCCCTTCCAACCCAGACCATTCTGTGATTCCATATCTGGTAATTAATCTATTCCTGAGTGGTCACAATTCTGCAAAAGGGACAAAGGCTAACAAGAAACATTTTACCTGGAATATATCTGGCACTGCAGTGGAAAAAAAAATATTTTTGGGACTTTTATTTTTTCTCTGATGATGACTCTTCAAAAATATATTGACCAAAACTTCAGTGAAATACCCTTAGTTTTTAGAAACTAAACTATGCCGACCCGCTTTTTTTTTCCCCCCTCTCCTGTATTTTCACTGCTGGATCTGGTTCTTTTCTCTCCACCAGAGAGCGCCAGGATCCCCAGAGGTGCTGATTGGGACTTCCCAGGGATGCGCGGTTCTCCCGGGCAGTACAGACACTCGTGTGCTCCTCAGACAGATGCTTGAGGACACTCAGACCAGCTGGCTTTGGGAATATGGGACGTCAGAAAGAAGAAAGGACTTGGTAAGTAGCAAAAGACAGCTTCATGTTTTAGACTGAGAGCAGCAGCACTTCAAGGAATTTTGTAGGAAACCAATGGGCTTTGAAAAATGCCTTCCTCCAGAAGAACAGTGAAAATGCTCCAATTCAGCTGGACAGTTAGAAAGTCCAAGGACCTGTGCATATATAGAGAGAGGGCTTCACCTTCAGTGTGATGCTTTTGAGTCTGGCTTTTGAGGTGGCTGTGATGGTGCAGTCTTTTGTTTCTGGCTCCTTCTGGATGCCTGTACACAGCATGAGAGGCACAGAATAGATTATAGGATCATCTTCATAAAACAAAAGTTTTATGTGATTCTGCCTCTCTTAAGCCTTGTAGTAAATACTTGGTAAAAAATACACAATTTCAAATCTCATTTTAGTATGTGTGAATCTCCTCCAGACTTAGAATTTGGTATTTTTACAGGTTTTTTTCCTCATGATTTTAAAAAATGCATTTACATGCCTTTATATACCTCTGTCAAATTTCTCCTGAAACAAATAACCTGAATGTGAGCTAACAAAGCAAAGTTCTCTTCTTGTGGCATTTGGCTGCTCAGATGATTGATGACTAAAGAAGCAGCAGCAGCAAATATTGCACAGCTGTAGTTGTCACACCTGGAGAAGCCCTCAGGACTGCAGCCTTAAAAGCCTCTTCCAGAGCACCAAAACTTCCCCCAGTGCAAGACTGTAGAGGAAATATTATTAAATATCTTTGGGGTAGGTTTTTTCCCTTAAACTATTTCATAGACTTTATAGCATAAACTAATGGATGACAAGAGTAATGGATGCAGTTTCTGTCAGCCAAAAAGGGTTAGAGGTGTCACACCCCAGGAACACCTCATTCATTAGGGAAGAAAGGAGTAAGTGGGAACCAAAAAGAGCCATATTAATCACAAATGACACCTTAAAACAGAGGCTGTGCTTCTTCTTGCTGTTGTTTTTGGCAGGGTCGCAATGTGCTCTCTTCTATATCTTACATTCTTCTGCTGTTGTCATTGTACTTTTCTTTGACCTCTTCTTCTGGCTCATTGCCCTTTGTTCCTTCAGCCACCTGCCTGCAGAGCCTGCAAACCTCAGCATGGTCTCTTCCTTCCAGCAGAAGCATCCCTGGATGTCAGTAATCCCAGAAAGTCTTATTTCTAACACCAGTGGACTTCACTGAGAGACACACGTGGCTGGGTGAGAGCCTGAGCCTAACCATCAGCTCAAGCTGATGACTACAACCAGGGCTCCATGACACTGAAGAGCTGAATCCATCCCAGATCCTGGACTGACGACATTAATAAATTGTCAAGGGTTTATCAAAACTGCTGAGGCAATTAAAAGCAAATTCTTTGTCATCAGAAACTGACTTTCAACATACTCTTTCAACACACGTAAAATGAAAGGGAAATAAAAGTTGTGTATGTTGCTTCATTGCAGCCAACACCTTGAAAGTTTTTATTGCCAGAGTATTTCAGGACTGGAAACAGAAATATTATCCATGTTGGTCTAATAGTAGGGATGCTCCTGCTAGTGTTTGTATATTGAATGATAGATGGAAATATCCTATGAATGGAAAAGTAAACATTACTGGATTTGTTCACAGACCAACTGTCTTAGAAGGAGACAGCTGGAATTAGAACAAAAATAACCACAAAACCACGTGCAATGCTCATGGCATTATCAGTAACTTTTTATCATTTTGATTTGTTAATTTTTATGTCAAACACAGGCTGTATGGTCTCTGGAGCGTTTTCTGTGAATCACTCAAGCAGAGGTCAGTCTGTGATGAAACAGTGATGGAGAGAGGACTGTGTGTCAATATTAACTGGATGCAGGAAGAGCTGGAGGAGTTCCTATCTGAAAGGAGAAAAGAGAGCCAAATCTTTTGGGATTTAAGCCAGTGAATGGGTCAGAGAGCAGCTCTCTGCCCTCTCTCTGCCTTTTCCACAGCTCCCCTAACTTGTGAGGGGCAGGGATAGCCCACAGAGGGACAGGCCAGGAGCCCTTTGTCCCCATTTTCAAGGAGAGGCCCAAATCCTCCCAAGCTCAGAGTGCCTTTTCAACCCCTGATCCAACCATTTGGCAGAGCTGGTCCTTCTGCTCTGCCTTGTGCTCCACCTGAGCCAGTGCCCCACTCCCTCTGACAAGTCAGGGCACACACAGAGTGACAAGGGCTGGGGTAAAAAGTGCAGGTAAGTGCTCAGCACCTCCTCTGTGCAAACCTTATCCTTCCCACTGACACCATTCCTTGACACCCAGGCAGTGACTTGCATGAAACTTGTGGGACATTAACTCTTGAGACCTTGTCTCCTCTGTTAAATGTGGGTGAAACTGGCCAGGGCATCCAACCACACTGCCCAAGGCAAAAATGGCAAAGGACAGCAAATGTGGAGTCCAAGAAGTTGAGAAAACTGGCCTAAGTGTTCTCTAAGATAGGTCACATCTAGTGTGAAGAGAGGAACTGAGTAAACCCCATTCCCAAAAGATAAAAAGATAAATTCTGTGCATTATGGGAATCCACACACTACATTCCCACAGAGGGGATTTTCAAGAGGGGAAATTCATGCAGCAAAACTGCTTTGGATGAGAGTGCTGCAAAACACCAGCAACATTGCTGTGTCTTTTCAAACATCTGGCTCAGTCCAGTTTTAGATGGAGACACTTCCTGCCACAAACTCCCCTTTTAATCACTGATTCCACATGAAGCAGGATTTGGGCTGTGCTCAAGTTTTTAAGAGGTTGTCTAGAGCAGTTGGTTTTCCTGTATTTTCCAGTAAAAGGTTCAGTGAGGCACTTACTAAAACAAACAAATCCCCATTAGTTTAGAAACGTACAAGTAGCACTTACATCCAACAAATAGAACAAAAGATGCTCTTTTACAAACACATTTCCCACCCCGCAGACACAAGGGTTTGTACAATAACACCACCCTCTGCCAAGAGATTCCAGCAGAAGACACAGTGACTCAAAAGAAACAAAGTGTAAGTTTATTGGACGTCAACATTTCTTAGTCAAGATCTAAGTAAAGAAAACACACAGTAGAAAAAGTTGTACAAAGCAGCAATGGATTTACATTACATTAAAGAAAAAGTTGCCTTAAGCTATTAAGTCTCAGTCCTAAAAAAAGTAAAAACCCATCCTGGTGTATTGAACAGATATAGAATGTATAAGGTATACAGGATTATAAACCCAGAATTGCTTGTCTTAGCTCTATAATCCTTTAAAATGACAAGTGATTTTGTGTAACTAACCGGAAAACTCTCTAGAAAATATAGTGGATAATTCCAATTTCTAGTAGGAAACTATTCCCCTGTACCCAAGCACTTAAAGTGATCCCATTTTCCTGCTTTTTAAAAAGAGACACTGTCAAGAGTAAGCCTTAGAAGATTTACTTTATGTGTATTTTGCACTTAATGCTGCAAAAGAGGGTTTGTTCTGGTTTTCTGGATGTATTTGAATTAAAGCTGCTGCTGCAATAGTGGGAAGCTTGTGCCTTTAAAAGGTAAAGTGTACCTTTTAAAAAGAGAGAGTGGAAAAGGAAAAGGAGGATCGAGTCCTTTATTCTGGAACAGTGAGAGGAAAAGCAACATGAAAAATCAGCTCAACCCATAGAATTCAGACACATTTTTCAGACATCCTCGCAACAAGGATGCTCCCCACGATAGGATTTTCATGCCCAAGCAGCTCAAGTGTTATGACTCAATTTGTTTTTCAGTTCTTCAATGTTATTTATTAATATCAAGTATTTCTAATATAAGTATGTATTTCTGTATCCAGCCTTTCTCTTGATAGTGTCCCTTTCTGTAGAGCAGTTACAGTACAGTTTTTCACAAGTCATTTTAAATAAACAAGAATCAATAACATTAAAAATACTATCAGGCTGTGTTCAGCAAAAACAGAAAAAAAAAAGATTTTAACACTGATTCAGTAACAGCAACACTAAAAAAACCCCAACCAAAACAAACAACCAAAAAAAAACCTCCAACAAAAAACAACCCCCTAAGCTTGTTTTGATTTTTATCTAAATCTTCTGGTAGGAAAATGTAAACAATTTTATTGAACAGTATAGGCACATGCCAGATTACAGGCTCATGCCAGATATTTGCACCCTCACTGTTAGAGCCAAGAAATTAGGCATAGTCTGTCCTTATCCCATGGGAGGAACTCGTTTTAACACTGGAAGCTTGGAACAGAAACAGAGAACATGTAGAGCTTCGGAGCAAACCCTCATGTCCTACTTGGGGGAAAACAAACAACATCAGGCAAAAAAACCTCCTGGATGTTCCTGCCTGAACAGGAAACGCAGGCCAAGCCTCTAATAGCTGTTTGGGGTCACAGATAAGGCAACATCTCGTTTTTGAAAAACTCCAGACAAACTCTGGGGTCACCCACTTCACCAGGTTATCTCCTCCATCACCTGTCACGGGGTGTTTTGCTCTCCCTTACCAAAAAAACCCAAAACTAGAGACAGTTTTGTGACTGCTTCGTGTGTTTTGCTGCCATTGCTGATGTTCAAGGTTGGTCATGGTCCCAAATTCAGCAAAGAACTTGCACAGAACATTTTAAAAAAATTAAGACTGATCTTAATGGACTTAAGATAGGCTTAGAGGCTTTGCCAACAGAGTGCCTGAAAGGAAAAAAAGTCCCAAACCGAAATACGTTTCATGGCTCAACCCTGCTCCCCTGAAATGCAACACAAGTTTCCACTCCCACTGAAGCAGGATAGTTCTCTGAGATTTATCTGACAGGTTATAAAAATAGCAAAAAAAGGACAGAATTATAGATTCTAATCTATATATTAAAACATCTGCACATTCCTGTCACAAATTTTAGAAAAAAAAGCAAAACACTTTTCATATTTAACAAGACCTCTAACTTTGTGTCACTTCAATACACAGCTATAAAATTAAACAAAATATGATGAAGACAGGCTTTTGTATCAATAAATTTGCCTTTTATTTTGGCTGTGGCCAAACTAGACACTCTTCAAAAGACCTTTATTTATAAACAAGCAACTAACTTTTTTTTTTCCATAATTTAAATTTTAAGACATATATTAAAGTTATATAAGTGGAAGCATATTTATTCCGTATCCTCCAAAATAAACACTTCTATCAAGGGCTTTTTAAGATACTGTATAAAAGCTAATAGAAAACCAGAACTGCTATATAAACATCTCATATTTAAATTTTAGAGATCCTGAATTCCTTTACTAAACAACAGGAACCAAATGTAAAAAACAAAAACAAAAAAAAAATCACACAGAACACGCTCAAAGTGAAAAACAAAACTTTAAACCCCCCTCCAAGAACCAAAGTAACTGAAGAAAAACATAGGAGGCTACTTAGACCAAAAATATTTTATGGATTCTGTATAATACCTAGTACACTACAAAAAAGGTCAGGGTTTCTTCAAAGATGTTGCACAAGGTTTTGATTTAAGTGTGTAGAATTTATCATCATATCACAGAGCAGAATTCCAGCTGGAAGGGAGATGGCTGTGACCCAGCTGAGCTGCTTGCCACCTTTCTTCAGAAAGCACACTCAATTTTAAAAGGCTACAGCTCAGCTTCCAGGCTGTTGTGCTGGGGAGAACTTAGGAACCATTCTACAAAAACACGTTCATATTTTATACACACAGATTTCTTAAATATATATAAAGGGTACTTAGCAAGGCTTTATGTTTTTCTGATTTTTTAAAACCAGGTTTAAGTGCAATAACCATTTTACTCTGAAATTGTTTCTTGTAAGAAAGAAATTTATAGTCTTATGAGGTGGAATAAAAAAGTAAGTAACTGGAAATGTCACTATTAAGCAAGTACCTTGTTTTAACTGCAATGCCACTGAAAGAGTTTAACCGATACTCAAGCAAATTAGCCTAATCATACTCGGCCACAGTTTGCCTGAAAGAGGACAAAAAAGAACAACATGTTACTTTTAGAAGTGTCTAGTAGCAGTTTTAGATTGTAGTAAAAATGAAGCAGAAGAGGCTTGAAATTAACACTGCAATTGTTTTGGTAGCTGAAAAAAAGTCAGGGGTCCATCCTGAGCTAATTCTTTCAAACTTCACTTACAGGAAAAATAATTAAAAATCTGTTGGGGGAAAAAATGGTGGCACACTTGGCTTTCATTGAGAAAAATCTGGTGTGTGCCGAAGGGTGCCCATCCTCAGATTCTTAGGAGTTACACTTGTGCTTGATTTGGCTGAATCTCAGCATCAGCTTGCAATTCTGAGCTTGGGATACTGAAAAAAGAGTTACACACATGGTTACACAGAGAATTCAAGCCTCACTCCTGCTGCCCCTGAAACTGGTGACTAAACTCGTGCTGGTTTCAGTGGACACAGACTGGGCTCCAACTCAGCAGTGTGGAATTACATCCCCCTTCTCCCAGCCCTGCAGGGGGAAAGTTGGTCAGGATCATAAACACTGTTTGCATCATCTATGTTCACTCTAATCCATCACCCCTCCATTAAGTTTAAGTTCTAGCAGAATTTCTAACTGTTGCTTCACCTCCTATTTCTGGGTAAATATTTCCTTGACTTACAGAAAAAATTGGACCCTTACCATAGCTCCTGGTAAATATGTCTGATCCTACTTACACTAAATGCTCCAGTTGCCATTTGAGGTAAAATAATGGAACCACACAGAGTATCTGCAGCCCATTATTACCACGATTTTCAACAAATTGGAAAATGCAACGCAGTATCACATATGATAGAAAGCGGCAGAAAGAACTACTCTATATGCATTGTATCCATAAAATGCAGTGATTGTAGTGTGATTTTCTCCTCTGCTTTGAGCTGGATATGTACGCTTAATACAAATTTCAAATACATACTTCTTCATTTATACAGGTGTCTATATAAATATTTACATTTTTAGGTTTTGTTAAAACATATCTTTGTACTCATGGCCGAGCTTATTACTTGTGTTTAGAAACACAACTCATCTTCTGTCCCTTAACGAGCTCTCTCTTGTTGATTTAATAGTTATACATTCCTTTGTAGTTAGAATTACAAACAGTTGTACAAATAGTGGAAACAAAACTATGAAACTTGTCTGACATCCATTCAACCTCAGTTCATGTTATAAACAGTACCATTTGCATTATGATGGCTGTTACACAATGACTTCAGCTACCCAAGTATCCATAGGAAATTAGTCTTTGGGACATTATATAAAGCAAAGTACCCCCTCTATCAATTTTCCTTAGAAAGTTATAATTAAATGGCTGAAAGCAGGCTTGCTGCTACTTCTTATATAAAATCTTAGTAATAATATTGCTGACTTTAGATTCTATTTTAATTTGCACAAGTTCCATACAACAACAAAACAATTCTATGTTCCCTTAAAATAGCAAACATTCGTATCCAATAACATCAGGATTACTCAAACTTGAGGTTTATTTGTTATTGCTAAAGGTTTCTAAGACCTAAGTCAATACAGCAAGACACTCCATCCACTTCCTCCCAAACTGCCAGTGCATGGCAACCACCTATATGGAGCTTGTGTATGTTGGTTTCTTTTTTGAAAACAAATTAATGACGTTGGTTACAGTATTTCACTATTATAAGCTCACAGTTAGAATCCAAATTGTTGTTTCTCTTTTGTTTAATATATAACTTTATATATAATACACACGCACACACCAACATCACGGGATGAAGATCCATGCATACAATCCAGATGCAATTGTATTTCAGTGTCAAATGAAATAAAATAAAATTTATTCTGTTACTATCAGATCCCAGACCACAGTATTTTAAAATACTTTGCTTTTTACCTACTAACCAAGGTAGTTTTCCCTAATCTCCAAATCCAAGCAGCACCACAAATTCCAGATTTTTCACCATCGTTTTGATCCTCTTAAATTTGTAGTCTGTGTGGCAGACCTCTGAGATCCTGAACACAGCCCCCCCCAAACCAGCTCTGCAAGGGTTCTGTTAAAGCTAATTGTGTGTCTGTTCATGGCTCCAGAGACTGAAAGCCGTCTTGAAAGTCCTGTGGCAGAGTTTGCACATGTATTGTCTCTTGAAGGTGATTGCCGAGAGCGGCGGGGCGTGGTAGAAGAGCGTGTCCGACTCCTGCGGCACGAACAGCTTCTCAGTAGTACTGGAGCTTTCCGGCAAGCCCGTGGGGCTGTCGGGCTCCAAAGGCTGGATTTTGGGGAGTGGCGGGGGTGGGGGTAAGGGTGGGGGTGATGGAGAATTAGCTGGTGGACATATCTCGGGCTCCTTATTTGTGGACTCCTCTGCAGCCTGGGACATGTGAGACTGGAAGTGGCTCCAGAGCCGGAAATTCGTTCGGAAGGCCTTGTTGCACACGTGGCAAATAAACGGCTTCACGGAGCACAGGAGCTCCTGGTGACGCTCCAGCTGTTTGCGTAAAGTGAAAATCTTCCCACACTTTTCACAGGGCCACAAACTGGGATCTTTCTTGGAGACTACTTCCTTAGGTTCCCTGCTCGTTTCGGTGACCTCGTCCTCTATATCATCTGCAGGCTCTTCTTTGATCTGGATTTTAAACTGCTTGGAAACACTTAAGTCTTCAGGCAGGCATGAAGAGTCTTCAGAATCAAAATTGATTTGTTCTGACGAATCACTGAACACACCGTCCTCCTTTGCAGCAGCAAAATTGTTCATTTTATTGGATTCTGACTGCGGAGGCAGCCGTGACGAACTGGTGATTTCTCCATTGTGATCCATGAGAGGCAAAGAAAAGTTCTCTGATGGAGCCATTGTGTTCTGATTGTGAACTTCAACCTGATGACGCCAGATACTGAAGGATGATTTGAAGGTGCGCATACACTCAAGGCAAGTCAGCTTCTTGTACTCACACTTGCTTTCATGCTCGTGCTTCAGCTCTGGAGAAGAAAACCTAAGGCTGCAGTAAGGACAGACAGTGGCATTTCTACAGAGTCGCTCATGGTTTCCCTGCTCAATAAGTGAGGAGAGCTTGGCATTGCAGAGACGGCACTGATAAACCTCCTTGTTTTCCACTGGGTTTTCAATATGAATGTGATCTTTCTGCTTAGGAGCCTTATTCCCTGCAAGGGGTTTCTCCCCTGGGTGCATTTTTATGTGCTGTTTGAACTGGGAGAGGAAGCGATAAGCTTTCCCACAGTAGGTACAGATATAGGCTCCTTTGGTTCTCGACCTCAGATTCCTTTTGATGACTTGTTGCACTTGTGAAACAGACTGGCCCTGAAAGCTCTGCTTGCCACGTCTTAGTTTCACGATCAGAGCTTTTTTGATTTCTCTCTCCCTCACGATATCGATCAGTTTTCTTTGGAATTTTTCATCCAAAAGGGCATGTGAACTGGAAGCTGGTGAGGGATTCTTCACGATTCCATGTTGTGTCTGGCAGTGCGTCCACACTTTGAAATTGGTGTGGAATCTCTTGTGGCATATGTCACAAGCATAGGGCTTCTCTGGATTGTGATACATGTTTACATGGCGATGAAGACCTGCTGTTGATCTGAAAATTTTAAGGCAGTGTTTACATTTAAATTTTTTATTTGGTCTTGCTTCTTCCATCTCGCTGTATTCATCTTTACTGACATCAGAATCAGGGAAATCGGCATCAAGGTGCGTGGGGCTCGAGCCTTCCTCAAAGTTCTCTTCTGAACCAGGAGAACCCTGCTCATCCGCCTTCAGTTTCTTGAACGGTAGCCTCCGATCATCCTGGAACCTCCTTTTTGCTGGAAGTCTGCTTGGTTCCTTACGGTCATCCTCAGTTTTAAAAGCAAAGTCTTTGTTTGCCGATGCTGATGCATCGCCCACTGTAACTCGTATGATTTCAGCAGGATCTGAGAGGGGACTGCTGGGCTCGGTTTTTATCCGCACTTCCGAGAGAGGGGAAGAGACCTCCCGATCCGTTGACTGAGAGGCACTGAAAGACCTAAGGCGATGTGGGTGTATTACCTGTGGCTTTTCATCCAAGGCTGACTTCTCCGATGACTCTTTTGAGGATGACTTTTGGGATGCAACATTAAATGTCTTCTGGGAATCATTAGTTCCCGGTGAGGAGGACGAGGATACCTGTGCAGGTTTTAGGTCAACAGAAGGTGAGTAAATAGGAACCTGGCTGTCCATGGACAGTGACCTTCGAAGGAGACTTTTTACAAGGGGCCCACTTCTGTCAATACTTTGGTTTTCCGGGCCAGACCCACTAGATGGGATTACCAGCCCTAACTTGGAGTAGTAGAGCAAATTCCTGTCTTCCCCTTGACCATTTCCTTTTCCTGCCTCTCGCAACAAAAACGTGGATTCCGCTGCCCCACGCAGAGACAAGACTGGTGGACGTGGTCTTTTCAATGACATCTCTGCAACTTTTCCTCTCAGAAGCTGAGCGCTGCTTCCTGGCTCGCCGCCTGCCATTTCTTTCTCTGCTGAAGACATCTGAGGCAGCACCATGTTCCTTTTCACTAAAGCACCTCTGCTCTGATCCTCCACAGTTCCAGAAGTTTCATGAACCTTCGTATAGCTCACAGGGCCTTCTTTCAGCCACCTCCTTTCAGTCAGTGATAAGTTGTGAAGGGTTTCAGTTGGTTTTGTTACCTGTGGTCTGCTGCTAGCTTTGACAGCCACAGAGGGTGAAGGTTTAGGAGTATGGCTTAAGTCATGTTGTGTTTGATTTACGCTTTTCGCTTGTGCTTCGATTCTGTTCTGACAGACGATGACACTTCTCTTCTGAGAACTACTTTCATCTTCATCTTGATAGAGTATTTTTTTAATAGGACAAGAAGGAAAAGGAGCTTGAGGACTCTTGGAAACAATGTTTGTAAGAAAAGATATTCCAAGACTGTAGCCCAGTTCTTGCACAGCTGCAAGACTGCCTTTCTCAATGAACAAGGATGAAGAATAAATGTAGTTCAACACATTATCAAAAGCATCTGGCTCACAAAAGTCGAGCTGAAACACTGACTGAGACTCATTCTCCTTATTTGTGAACAAAGTCTGGAAGTATTCACTGCTGGCAGCCAGAACGTTCTTATGAGCTCGGAATTTCTGGTCTCCTACGATCAGCACGACGTCACACAGCTGTCCCTTGAGACGCTCCTCGTTCAGGGTGCTTAGGAGGGAGATGGCATGTGCTGGATTTATGTAATGCAAGAGCCCCTCCATGATTCTGATGGCCCTGAAAAAGAACGACAACAAAGCTGTAGGTTGCCTTATGTGAACTGGTAGAGACAAAGAAAACACACCTCCTGTACTTTGTAAACTGGCTAAAACACCATCAAACAGTGATTATAGCAACAGCTTGTGTGGAGGAAAGGTCTGGGAATGAAAATACCGCTGTTAGCTCCAATAAAAGCAGAGGCATGGGAAGAACCAGCTCATCTGCCCACTTTCAAATATCCTGTTGATCATATACCAAGAATATTACACCCAGCTAACGGGGGGATGGATGGATGGATGGGGGGATGGATGGATGGGGGGATGGATGGATGGGGGGATGGATGGATGGATGGATGGATGGATGGATGGATGGATGGATGGATGGATGGATGGATGGATGGATGGATGGATGGATGGATTGTGTTCTCTTCCTGTAATACACCTTTCCACAGGGAGGAACAGTTCAATCATTTCACTCTTGATCATCTCTTTTTCTGCTTCAGCTTTATGAAGATCTGTCTTGACAACTGGATTGATAAACTCTTGGATCAGGTATCTAAAGCTCAGTTATAGCAACTCACCTTTCTGAGGCTAATCAACCCGGACAGTCTCTTGCTGACTAGACAAATTAAGGGGGTTTTGTTGTCACTTTTAATAGGATGATGGAAAGGGCATTAATACTGGGAAGGGAGAAGAAAACAGGATTATTGTCTGTAATCTAAATTCATCATGTTTACTTATGCTTAGTAAGTGCTCTTAATATCTACTTCTAACTGTATATGTCACTTAAAACTGCACTGGCAGGATCTGGTTTCTGGGAAATGTCACAGTTTTTTGCTGAAGTATCCCTGCATTGCTTTGCTCAGGACGAAAAGCAATCAGAGATCTGAAGTCCCCATTTAATTCATTAGCAGAAGAGCACTTTATGCCCACAGCCCATATATCTGAGGAACAGTTACCCTTGGCTGCATCCAAGAGAACAAATAAGAACAAATTAGGCTGCAGTGCAGAAATCTACATGATCCGTATGCTTCAAAACACAGCCCACTCCATACTGCAGGATGTCTTGATAACTCAATATACTGCTCCTGATGAGAGCTTAACAAAAGAAGATAACCAGGTTTTAAGTTAGTTTAAACAAAGAATTTCTGTGGCAGGAGTTGCAATTTATATATCTGTGCACAAGAACACACGCAGAAATCAACAATATTCAATTCTCTTATTTTTTCGTGGGCACTCTCTACACTATCTCCATGGTGGTAGTAAAACGAGTCAATGTTGTGTCTGTTAAAAGCAATTCTCTTATTTTTACAGCTGATTTGAGAAACTACTTTTTAGTTTCATTTGTACATGATGAATGCAACTACAACAAAAAGGTTTCGCTGTTCATCAGCTTATAAGCAAAAATGTAAAGTTTATCAAAATAAAAAAATAATACTGAGAAGCCATAACCCCATGGTTAATAAACGAGGATGGTAAATCTTAAAACTAATGGATATAAATAAGTGATCAAAGTCTAAACTAGTATCATTGAGAAATTACTTAAAGGATGCTGCATGCAATGTCTCAGGGCACTGATCATATCAAGGACTGAGCTACCACTTTTACACCTAAAAATACCAAATGAGTTAATAGTGTCATGGCAATAGCTAAAGCAGAATGCTGTTTCCTCACCAGATCAGTCTTTACTGAGTATTTCAGTGCCTTGCAATGTCATTTCATAAACACTAATTTATCCTTAATTCACCTTACATAGTTATAATGCATAATTCCCCCACACCTCCACCTATAAAAAGCAGTACAGTCAATCTTAATTTGAGAAAGCAATCTGGTTTGTTTTGCTTTCTATGTTTTGCTTAAAAATACTGGGAGGATGGAGGTGGGGGTGTGAGGATGGTGGTTCATTACCCTCCTCCTTTGTGGATGCCACTGCAATTTAAAGTGGCAGAGTCTGACTGGCCCTAATCCAGTTTCATTGTCTGAGCACCCATTAACACTTACAGAGTTATGAGTGCTCCAGGAGGGCATCTTTCCCTTTCCCTTCACCTGGAAGAAAGTGAGTTTGCAAACTCAATTGATTCATCTGGGATGCAAGTTGCAGAAGGTACATGGAGGTAACAGATCAACAGAGCTTAGGAAACTAACTGTGGTGTAGAGACACCCAGTAGAAGCTGCTGCATAACCCACACTTCAAGGACACAGTGGAAATAGAGTGTATTAGTCAAATGTTTTGAAATATTTTAAGATCTTTCATTTTAATCTGCTTTGCCCAGGCCCTGTGTTTTTAAGACTCGCAGAATAAACACCATGTAATTACTATGTGTTCCTCTGCCCATGTAACACAGCAGTGCAGCGTAACCAGTACAGAGTGGTGTAGAATCTGCAGGACTAAAGCACGACCCAACAGTCACCCATTCTTCTGGCCACAGTTTCCTTCTTCATTCCTACAACACCTTCATTCATCACATTAAACACAACAGACATAAACATCCCTCCCCGTCATGCTCAGAGCACAGTGAAGGAGGCTCTGGAGCAATGTAACTCTGTCACTTTAACAGTAACCAAGGCTGCAAAGTACACAAATGGCAAAGGACCAAATTAATCCTCCAAAGGCAGCTTTAATCCTGGTATTTCCTAATTCAAGTGCTTGACTTTCAGCTTAATAGCCTTTAGACACAACAGGCAGAAATTAAACAAACAATACCAAGAAACACACCAGAACTGTTTTGAAGAACCATTTTAAGGCATTTACCCAGATCATGTGAAAGCCCGAAATACTTAGAAGTAGAAAAAAAAATCAACTCAAAGAATACCTGAGTCAAAGCGCGATGTGTTAAAATTTCACTACATGAACACTTTTCAGTAATAAAGTTGATCCAAGCCATCCCTGCTCTCTTGTGTTCATCTTACCTGCACACTGCAGGTCACTCCTCCTTCAGCTGTGCCAGTACAAATATTTGCAGGCCTCTATGACGTAGCGGAACAGACAATAAATAAACCCCCAACATTATTTCTTTTCAAATGTTGGTCAGTTTTTATAGTAAACCACATGAAGAACTATTGCATTGGCATAACTGAAGAGGCAGCAATAGGAACAGCCACAGGAGGACAAGAACTCTGTCCCCAAAGCCAGTGCTTGGCTGCCTGTGTTTAGCCCCACACAGAAGCTTCCCTGGCACAGTGTGTAGGTACACAACTCTGGCAGCCTCCTGTAATACCAGATTTGGTTCCAGGTGTTTGAGTACTCCTACTTATCAGATGAAGATTGTTTTGTGATTAGCTACCTAAGATCTTTCCTCCAGATAATCTGCTTTTAGTCTCTCTAACCATTTTTTCCAGCCACCTTCACTACTGACTGGAAACAAAGTTTTCTCTTCTTCCATGATGTTCAGGTGACATCATGGAAACAGCAGGAGCACATCAGAAAACCTCCCACTGTCTGTATGCAGGTGCCTCATGCCACAGCATCTGCTGGTCCTCAGGAGGTAGTGACATTTAGACTCCAGACCCAGCAAGGGCCAATGCAGCAGGAACCTTCGGGAGGCCAAGAAGAGATTTTAGTGTCAGCCTTCACAGAATCACAGGATGGGTCAGGCTGGGAGGGACCACAATGGGTCAGCAGGTCCAACCTCCCTGCTCCAGCAGAGTCACCCCAGAGCACAGGGATGTATCCAGATGGCTCTGGAATATCTCCAGTGAGGGAGACTCCACAGCCTCTCTGGACAATCTGTTCAGTGCTCGGTCACTGCACAGGACAGAAGCTCTTCCTCATGTTCAGGTGGAACTTCCTGGGCATCAGTTCCTGCACATTCCTCTTGTCCCATTTCTGGGCACCATGGAGTAGAGTCTGGTCCCTCCTCTTGGTACCTCCCCCTTCTTTAGATATTTATACACATTAATGAGGTCCCCACTCAGTCATCTCTGCTCCAGGTTCAACAGGCCCAGCTCCCTCAGCCTTCCCTCATAAGAGAGATTCTCCAGTCCTCTAATTCCCTCCTTCAACAGCCCTCCACTGATCTCAGAAAACTAGATTTCAAAAGCCTAAGTACCATATTTGGCACAAGATTGTTTTTATTTTATAATTTGAACAAGGGTAGAAAAAGATGCCTCTACTATTTCATAATTACTTTTGTAAAAAAAAAAAGAAATCTCAGGAAAGCTCTTCACCAGGAAAAGGTGAAAAAGCTTAATCTTAAGCACAACAGTTTCTTGATCTTCAACAGCCACCTCCCTTTGAAGTGGTAGCTCCCCCTCCTTTCCTCTGTTCCTTACTCTCACATCTCTTCCTCCCAGCCCTGTGGTACTCTCCTCTTCCTTTCACCAGCTCTGCTACTCATTTGATCTCCCAGGGAGTTAATTCAACTCCTTAAAATAAAGCAGGAAACAAACAAACAAGCAAACAAAATCATTCCAGCTTTTTAGATCTTTTTTCTATTTTCTAGGATAGGGAGCTTAATCAGCTCACTGAGAGGTCAAATGAGCATCAGGGTTCCAGCAAGAGAAGCCATGCACCTGCCCATTCTTTGTCAGGAAGTTGTTCCATCAGCTTCTTCCATCTGAAATTTCACCTTTAGAAATAATGGAGCCACCAGCTTTCCAGATGAAACTTTACAGATAGAATCACGCAGATATTTATGTGTGGTTTCAGTGTAACAGCTACACCCTCAAATACACGAGCAACTAAGAGATGTTGATGTTGCCTTCTGACTGCCATGATAAGGAAATCGCTATCAGCTAAAGCTCCGTTAGCAGTGTGCTGGGGGTGGCAGTGGGAAAGATGATGTTCTGAAACCCTCAATGAGATGCAATATTGCAGCAAGGAGGTGCCAGGGCTGTGAGAAAGTGCAGCTGGAGGCAGAGAATACAAGGATGGAGAAGGAAACACACAGAGGAGACAAAGACTGAACAGGGGTTTAAACAAGGAAAACACACAAGGAGCGTGGCAGGGACAAACCCACCGAAGAAAGCAAAGAAATGTGGATTATAAGATTCAGCCAAAAAATACAAGTGACTTCCTGGGGCATCCTCTGGAGAATGCAGGAATGTTGCACTCAGTTGAGTGCCTTCCTGAGGATGTGATGGCTCTGACAATTCTGGTGCTGTTTCAGACACAAGAAGGGTAAAAAGTCCCCTTACTTGTCACAAGCCCAGATGAAAAAGGAACCTACACTGCTTAAGCTTCTACTCAAGGACCCTATGCTGAATTTTATGATTTGAGTTTGACAACACTTTATAAAATGTCTCTTCTCCCATCAACAGCCTTTGCAACACAGATACTCTCCCATAGTACATACAGATTTACACATCCCCCTATATGCCCTATATGCCCCCAAAACCTGTAGGTAAAAGCTGCAAACCCACATAGAAACACTGTTTGCATTCCTATAATCTTTTTCTATCTAAATACTTAAATAATCTCTTGCTGCAAGTTTGGAGTCTGTCTTCCTGGATTTAATGAAAGTTCTATCTTCCTGGAATAAATGAAATGAGATTTCACTGCTACTGCTGTTTCCCACTGAAGACAACACTGTGAACTTTCTCCATGAAGACAAATGTTTCTCATTTCCAATAGGTCAGCAGCACGGAGAGACACACTGGTAGGAAGACAGGCATAAAATCAGATAAATAACATGCTTGCTAGTGTGTGAAATTGGTTGACTATTTTCTACCTATTTATCCTCCAAACATACAAAAGCAGAAATTTAGGGAAAGGAAAAGCAGAAATTCCACCACCATAGAATCACAGAATGGTTTGGGAAGGGACCTTAAAGATCATCGAGTTCTAAACCCCCTGCCATGGGTAGGGACACCTCCCACCAGACCAGGTTGCTCAGAGCCCCATCCAATCTGGCCTTGAACATTTCCAGAGACGGGACAACCTGTGCCAGGGCTTCACCACCCTCACAGTAAAGAATTTTTTTCCAATATCTAATCTAAACCTACTCTCAGTTTGAATATTCTGCAGTCTATTTTGCCCTCCACTATAGACAAATAATTAGCAGTTACCCTGACACATGAAATTCACTTAGAAATTAATGGCTACTTTTCACATTCAGATCATTACCCTCAGTTTCATGTTCTGACACTTAAAATAGCTCCCCCTGACGTGCAGCAAACTACAGAATATCAGAGTACAAAGCTCCTCTTGTCATTCCCGTTCTTGTTTACAACCCAGCAGCAGCTCAGGGTGCAATTTCATCTTACTCTCAGTGCAGTCTAGCGAGGGATTGATTGCTCCTGCAAGGAGCAGCCCGTGTCTCCTCCCCCTCCGAGGAAGGGCTGCCTTGTGTCAGAGCAGGGGGCAGATCCAGCTACAGGGATCTGTAGATCTACAGATGGAAGGGACAGGGCAGGGAAGTGCTGGCTGGGAGCTCTCCCAGCTCTTCCTGAAATATTCAATGAAGATTAAATCACATCAAACACAATTTGGTAAGATATTTGTCCTGGCCTCCATGCCTCGACTAAAAGGTGTGTAACTCAGCCTCCAAATTGCTGTGAAGTAAATCAAAATATTTAAAAGTTTTAAACCACCTTTCCCTAAGGAGTTCTTCAGCTTTCATTCCCTTGGGCTTTGTGATGTTGCAAATAAACTCTCTGATGGGACAAGTCTGAAAGGCTTGACAGCCATCTAATTTAAACACCTACAGAAATCTCATCCCCAGAAATATTTCATATCTTTTTTTTTTCGGTAGGAGATGTGTGAAATTTGAAGAATTGTAGACCAAATGTGCACATTTGTACTCTTTCTACAGGTTGACTTTATTGTTTTATTGGCAATGCTGAGATATACTTATCAAATGGAATGATATTCAGTCATCTGCTTTACTAGATCAGACACTAACTGGCCTAATTCACAAAAAAACCTTTTATTATTTTATTTACATACAGTTTTTAATTTTGCTGGTGTAGTCAGAATGACAAACCCTAATTGTGGTCATATTCCTATTACTGTAATGGTGCTTTTTACGGGCACAGTGTATTTTGGATAGGAAGAGAAGCCACTTATACCCATGTAAGATCTTTTCTATCAACAGAATAGCGTTTACACTAAGGTTTCTGTAAGAAAATGAGACATGAGGGGGAAAGGTCATACATTTAATCTGAAAAACACAGAACTAATATAAAAGCTGAGCCTAAAAATTTGCTGAGTGAGAAAGTTATAATTCAGGGAATGCAGGTATCTTCCTTTCACTGAAGGGATCCAAAGAAAATGTCATTCAGCCATCACTGATTATGGCCAAGATACAGGGAAGATGATGGAGGAAAGGGGAAAGACAACATCAATTTTACCTGAGTTTTACCTTAAGAGACTTACAAGCTCATGAACAGCACGTGGAAGATTTTCAGTTACTCCAAGTCCACAAGCAATTGAAGGTAGGCTATGTCTTACAGTTAAAAAATTTAAAAATCCAGCTCCATAAACAAGAGCCCTGTATTTTCTTTACTCTTCAACAGTATTTATGAGAATGGAGATGGTCATATTCTTACTGAAATTCCAGGAAATCTGGCCCTTAACCTCAACAGCAGAAGAACTGTACTCAGAGTTATGTCCTGGTACAAAATAAATTCCCTTTGGTTATGACAGATTGAGTGTGGCAGTGATTAGAAATCACTGTAATTCTGCTGCTTTTCCATCCATGGCTCTTAATTTACATCAAATGGGGCTTTGTGGGGCATATTTACTGTACCAAGTACACCCCTTTTTAGAAGTGCTCCAAAGATACTCACAAATGTGTCCAAACCAGACTGTGAGGGGGCGGAGGGGACACTCACTGTGCCCTGTGTCAGAACTGTCCCTGCACTAACCATAATTTGTCAGAGAGATTGATGAGAATGAACTGCAACCTAAATGTTAGTGGCACTGCTCAATACCGAGGTAAGATAAACCTTGGATAAGAAGATTAATGCTCCAAGACAAAAAAGGGAAAATATTTCTTCCTTTCCCAAAGAATGCAATTTAATTGTATACAAAATACTATCAATGGAAAAGTTTTGCAGCATTTAAAAAAAATTATTTGGCCAAAGGATTTTTCATGTCTTTTCATCACAGACTGCATGGAAAGAATTTGCTCAAGAAAGATGTGGTGTTTCACTATACCTCAGAGGGAAAACCCCTCAACAATCAGGAGACCAGGGGATTTTAAAACTTGTATTTGTGGGCAGCAAGACTGATGAACTGATGGTGGTAGAGATGGAAGGAGCTTAGGAAGATTGAAGACTTGCTCAACACATTCTTTCCTTGTTCATAAAACATCCTTGAACTGTTCCAGAACAGCAAAATACATAAAGTAGTCAATAAGAAAAGACAACAGATTTCTTTTTATTTCACTGCTGATTGAAAGAAAATATAAGAGAACTGATGTCTTTAATATTATCAGTAAGGGAAAAAATGGAAATATTACAGTACAAAGACTAATATTACACTACAACAAATATTTGGGATGGAAACCCCCTCTGCACATACCTATTTTAAAGCAGGGCATATTGCAGTCCTTCCACTAAGCAAATGACTTTGCTGCTTCTAAAGACTTTTCTTGCTTTCTGAGATCTCAGATCATTACATGTGACAGATTTCAAAATGAAGGAGCTCGGTTGCTCAAAAGTTTAATGAGAGCTGAAATTGTTGCAACTGCAGCATGTGACTCAGAGCATAGCCCCTCCCAGTGCAGAACAAACCATGTGCTGATTACAGCCCAACTTCCTCTCCCCTCTGAGTCCACACTTGGTCACACACTGAAATTATCACTACTTTGCAGATAAAGCGAATTTCAAAACCCTCAAAGCTACAGAGGGAAATTACTTGGTTTTTAACAGTAACTGCTTCACAGCTCCTGAAACAAAACCAAAACAACTTCAATACAGTAAGAAAGCTCAAGGCTTTCTGCAAAGTTGTCCTTTTAAACCCAAATGTTGACCTGCCCCTAACTAATTTTAAGGAAAATGTGATCAGCCATGACTACAAAGATGATCAGAGCATATAATTCTCTGTGTGCAAGTATTCTCTAGTATCACATGCACAACCTCTCCACCCCCACGAGCTCAGAAAACCTACTTTCTTAGTAATACCCAGCTTCCAGTGATCCAGAGGGTTCTCAGTGTGAGATGGATGTGGCAGAATACGACAATGGCACTTGGAACCTACACAGCAGGAACAGGAGGCACAAATGTGCACATTTATCACTAAATGTACAGCACAAAAAGGACTTTGGGAACTTCTTAAAAGCTGCTGCCTGTTTTGTATTCAATAAGAGTGCTAATATGTGCTAAAGGATAAGCCACCTTGAACATTAAAGCAGAATCAGGGGAGCTCACAAGTGGTGAAATCCCCAAGGAATCTTGGTCTGGCTCTGGAGCGGAAACCTCCAGAGTGTCTAACTTGCAGCATCTCCCTATGAGTCCCTAAGGAGCTCACGTAAATGACAGTTCTTGAAATGGTCACAATCCAGTCAGGATGGGTGGACTGTCCACAGGTAAACAAAATATTCTTAAGAAATTACAGCTCTACAGCATGTGGGTGAAACACGGGTCTGAGAGAAAGGGATGTCGGATCCCCTTCCACCCAAGAGATGGCCACATAATTTGGGTTTTTTTGCAAGCAAGGTTTATAAAAAGTTGCTTGTATTTGCTCAAAACTTCCCCTCAAGAGGATAAGCATAACACTGGTGGAAAATTTTAGTCAGAGCACTTTGTCAGCTTGAGCAAAGTCAGAACAGAACATTAAAACACATAAAGCAGTACTAGATTTACCTGTAGCGTGTATTTACTACTCCTGATTTAAAAACAAAAGACTTCCTGTACAAAAATACATTTAAAAATCGATTTTTATATTAATTTATCTAAGGATAAAATATTACTTTTAATTTAACTGCAAGATATTCAGAGTATTCACAAAAAGCTCTGTGATTGTGTAATTCATCACCATCTCTTCTTGTATGTACAGACTACCTACCTTCTTCCTTCCACTGGGAGAACAACTACAAAAAAAAGGAAGAGCTACTAAAGCAATTGCTATTTAATTATTAAGATGAGCTTACTCAGAACACACACATGCCACAATTATTTCCTGTCTAATAGTAACTCCTTTAAACTAAGTTTTTCTGCTGTTTATTTACACGAGCCTCATCCAATCCGAACATCAGCTTAGACTTTAGGGAGGATTATAGTACAGTTCTCTCTGACACCTGTGACCAGGTAAAACACCTTCCACAACTGTCTGCAAAGGCACAGACCAGCGCTGAGGATCCCCCCACCTGGCTGTGAGATGTGCTTCATCCTGCTGATGAATAATCCAGCCCAAGAGTGCTCGGACCAGCAAAGCCACACTGTTTACAGAACCACAGGATGGGTCATGCTGGAAGAGACCACAGTGGGTCAGCTGGTCCAACCTCCCTGCTCAAGCAGGGCCATCCCAGAGCACATGGCACAGGATTGAGTCCAGATGGTTCTGGAATATCTCCAGTGACGGAGACTCCACACCCTCTCTGGACAATCTGTCCAGTGCTCGGTCACCGCAGAGGAAAGTTCTTATGTTCAGGTGGAGTTTCTGTGTATCAAGTTCTGCCCATTGCTGAGCACCACCGAGCAGAGCCCCGTCCATCCTCTGACACCTCCCGTTTCCATACTGACAGACATCGATGAGGTTTGGTACCTGCCTGCACTTACACGCGGGGACCTCGCTGGGGGGAGATGAAACGCGCTCTCCCTTCCAGACACACCGCGGAGGAGCCGTGTTACCGAGGCACGGCCCTCCCGGAGCCTCTCGTGTTTTAGAGTTCGGATCGGAGCGAGGGAAAGAGCCGGGAGCCGCCGGCGGAGGGGGAAGCGCCGGACCGCCGCTCCCTCACACCCACAGGCGGCCAGTCCTTCTCACCACCGCTCCCTGATATCCCTCACACCACCGATCCACAGCGTCCCTCACACCACCGGTCCCTCACGCCCTGGGGCGGCCGGACCCTCGCGGCCCTCACGCCCGTTGCAGCGGGTAACGGGCTCCTGAAGCGCCGCAGCCGAGGGAAGCCGGAGGACGGCGCGCCGCTTCGCGCTCCGCTCCCGACCCGCCTCTCCCTCTTCCTCTCCCCGCCTTCCATCCATCTTTCCTTCCATCCCTGCCAGCCGCGCTCATGCGCCCTGAGCGCTTCCCCCGCGCCTCCCCCTGGGGGCTCGGGCCCAGGCGGGGCGGGCGATGTGGCGGCGGCCCCGGGCACCTCCCGCCCGCTCCGGGCGCCTGCGCCGAGCCCCGCCAAGAAGGGGGGGAAAGAGTTTCGTAACCGGCGCATGCGCTTGGGAGCCGCATCCCCGCTCGGTGGAGGGAAGGGGGGGGGAAGGAGGAAAGAAAAAAAAAAAAAAAAAAGGAAAAAAAAAAAAAAAACCACCTCAGAGTTACGTCAGGAAAAGACGGATTTGTGCGCGGGGAGACCCGCGCGGCGCGGGCAGCCCCCGGGACGGGCGCGACACGCGGGCGCTACTCACCCTGTCCGCCGCCCCCCCCTGCTCGCCCCCCTCGGCGCCTCCGCTCAGGGCTCAGCCCGCGCTGCCGCCGCCGCCGCCGTGATTCCATCCATCTTGAATTTGACGTCATCCCACAACCGAGGGATGAGGTCATCGCGGGGAGCGCTCGTCACGTGCGCGGCGCCGCGATTGGCCGGGCCGGGGGGGA
>VZRV01002853.1:26642-70758 GCA_013398115.1 Falcunculus frontatus
GGGGGGACACACGGAGGGACGGGTCCTTGTCGTGTGTCCCTGCCGGTGGCGGGGGCAGTGGGGTTTGGGAGGTGCCGCTGTGGTAACCCGCACCCCCCACACCCCTCCCCGGGCCTGTGTGCTGCGGGTGTGGGGGGAACCCGCGGGCAGCGTTAGCCTGCGATCCACCGAAATTTGTAACTGTTTCGTAATGAATTTTTATTGCGATGATTGCTGTTATTAATTTTCATGTGGTGGGGTTTTTTTAAGGGTAGGGGTAAGGCCCAGTGTGGTCTGTGAAGAGGCACCGTGCCTAAGTGCCACCCACCGTGTCCCTCCCAAGCCACCTCGGTCCCGCTCAAAAGCCACCCCTCAAGCCCTCACAAGCCCTCTCTGTCCCCCTCAAAAGCCACCCTTCAAGCCCTCACAAGCCATCTCTGTCCCCCTCAAAAGCCACCCTTCAAGCCCTCACAAGCCATCTCTGTCCCCCTCAAAAGCCACTCACTCTCCCTCAAAAACCACCCACTGTCCCTCAAAAGCCACCCACTGACCCTCACAGGCCACCTACTGTCCCTCTCAGAAGCCACCCTTGTCCCCCTCAAAAGCTACCACCATCCCCCTCACAAGCCACCCACCGGCCCTCTCCAGATGCCGGTGTGTTTCGGCTCAAGCCCTTTTTTTGTAACTGCTCTACTCACTCGTCTCGACGCAATTTGAAAAATTTATAATGGCCATTATCATTGCTTTAGGCTGGCTTCTCGTCGTGATTATCCGCTTTGAATTAAATACCTGAATAGGGCTTTTATGTGTCAAAATGCAAGTATTAAAACAGAAATTAGAATTACAAGATTTCTCTTGTTTTTGTCGAGGGCTAATCTGGCGCGTTATCTTTTCATTAAGGACAGCTCTAGAGATTAGCATCTAATCCCATACATGTTTTCAGTGTGCTTTTAGATATCCCACCTAAGTCACAAATACTCCGAAGCAGCTATAAAATCCCTGGAATGTGTTTAGTGATGTGTTTAAACCTTTTTTGCCAAGGTTTTGTTGCAAATGGGCTAAAACCCACGTAAGGGAAGGCGATGTACCTTCCTGGGTCTGGCTCCTTTTTTCCCTCTCCAGATCTTGGGTTTTTTTGTCATTGCTGGCTCTCCTGGTGGTTTAGGAAACTTGGGAAGCTGCTTGTGAAAGAAGTGGGTTTTCTTCACTCAGGGCCTCGTGCCCTGACGTGAGTGTGGCTTTGTGAGCCAGCACAAAACCCCAGCGAGCTCTTTGGTGTTGTCTGGAAGAGTTCCCTGGTCTGGTTTGCTGCGAGGGTGTGCAGACAGCTGCTCTGGCACAGGGGCTGCTGTGGTGATGGGAACAAACAACTGGCAAAGCAGTTGCATCTGTTCCCATAAACCAGTTTGTGCAGTGACGCTGGCTGTGCTGCCAGGGAAGGATTTGGGGAGCTAACCTGAGTTTGGAAATCTAGCAATGCCCTGATAACTTTTTTTTTTTTTCCTCATGTGTACACAGTTTTTTCTCAGCCAAGGAGAAACTGGTCTTGCATAATTTCTCATCCGTGCTTCTCCAAAAGGGCCTGTGGCGCAGATGAAGGATCTCTGCCCCAGAATTACCCGGCTGAAAGGTGTTCTTACACACGTGTGTGTGTCTTGCTGTGCAGGTATTTATTACCAGTATTTTTAATTTGTCAGGTTCCCTAGTGAAAGTGCAGCCCGTAGAACAGAGCCCATGTAGTAGCTTGTCTAATTCTGTTGGGGCGAGTCCAGAAGAGGCCACGAAGTTGATAAGAGGATTGGGGCACCTCCCCTGTGGAGACAGGCTGGGAAAGCTGGGGTGTTCAGCCTGGAGAAGAGAAGGTTGTGTGGAGACCTCAAAACACCTTCCAGAATCCAAAGAGACCTGCAAGGAGGCTGGAGAGGAGCTCTTCATCGGGAACTGGACTGACAGGACAAGGGGGAATGGGTACAAACTGGAAAAGGGGAAATTTAGGTTAGATATTAGGAAGAAATTTTTCACTTTGAGGGTGGTGAGGCCCTGGCACAGGTTGCCCAGAAAAGCTGTGGCTGCCCCATCCCTGGAAGTGTCCAAGGCCAGGTTGGATGGGGCTTGGAGCAACCTGGGACAGTGGAAGGTGTCCCTGTCCATGGCAGGGGGGTGGGATGAGATGGTCTTTGAGCTCCCTTTTAACCCAAACCATTCTGTGATTCCATAGCTCTGTAGTTCTTACAAACAGATGATTTGAGAAAATTTTGAATGCAACCCTCCAAGATTTTGTGATTCAAAAAGGCATAATCTGACTGTATTTCATGATCAAGACTCATTGATTTGATGCTATTAAAGTTTATGGATGCCTTAATTCCCCATAAATCAGATTTCTCTTGATTCTAATGAAATCTCCGTGAAGAATTCATTCTGCAGAATTATTGGGCGTTTAAGTTTTCTCTAAGTAGGTTAATTTTGTCAAATGTACCATTCCCAATTTTTTGAATGTATTCTGGTTCTTCAGGATTAGCTTGTATATGAACACAATTTCCAACATTTCTAATTTTAGATGCTTTGATGGAGGGCTTAGTTTGATGTATTTTTCATCTATATGTGTGGCTGCAGCTGTTATTACCAGATGAATGTTTGTTAAGTATAAGGTTTGTTCTCCATTTGGAGTATCCAATAACTGCTCAGATTAACTTTGGATCATCCTTGCCAACTGGCTTTATTCTGTTTAAAACTGAGCCCCTGCAAAATGTAGAATGTAAAGAAACTTTAAAGAAAATAAAGGATGGTTATACGTGGACTTTGTGAGCATATTAACACATAAAATCTAAAACACTTGCATTGGTTGAAACCATGAGAATTACTGGGGTTTTTTAGTGTAAATATTGCACTAAAGGGCAAAGTTGTGTACTCTGAATAGTTCGGTGTTTTTAACACAAACATTTTCAATATTGAAATAGTTGGAATAAAGTCATATCCTGGAGCTAATCTGTCTTTTTTTTCAGATCTGTAGTTTCAGCTCTTTTACATGTAGAGACCCTAAAATTTTTTTTTAATGAAGATTTGGACCTTGTGTGATTAATTTAAATCTAATGACATCGGGTTCTTTTCCTGTAGAGAGCTTTAGAAGTAGCTCAGATACCCTGAGGCACTTCTTTATTAGCAGCTGAGACTTTTGCAGAGAAGAGCTTGGTTTTGAGGGAAGAGAGAGGATAAAGACAGAAGAACACACCTCTGAAGTGGCTTCATTTCGGTGGGGAAACCTTGACTAGGTGGAGATGCTAAAATTTTTCATCTCGGTAAAATTTCTTCGAGTCTTCTGTCCATGGAGAAAGATCTGTTCTGTACTTGGTAGATTTAGGGGTGTTCCCTGCTGGAGCACCCTTTCCTCCTTGGCAATGTGGCTTTTCCAGCTCCAAGGTTCTCCTGTAGCCGCTGTAAAAGCAGAAATCCAAAACCCCAGGCACAGGGTTGTGTCTCTTGTTTCTCACCAAAACCTCTGGAGCAGACTATTGCCAAAGACATATTGCAGAGGGAGATAATTAATCTCTGAGAAACTGCCTTCTCTCTCAGCTGGCCCTGAAAATCTTATCAGTGAAGCAAATGCTGTGGCTGTTATCCCATTCCTTCAGATACTAGGTTCTATCCCAGAACTTCTGGGATGTGGAGCACAGTTATTGGGGATCACAGAACACGCTGGAATGAACCCATTCCTTTGAATGTAGCAGATGTTTCTGGGAACTCCAGAGGTCTAGCTTTATTGAGTCCAAATATTCTGCCAAAACTTAATGACTTGCCAAAATGCAAACACAGAATTTTCCACCAGTTTCTCATGCTGACAGCTGTGCATGGAAAAAGGTGCCTGGATTTTATTTATTTCTTCTATTTCTCATGTGTTCAGATGACACTTCCTGTAACAAATACGAGCAGGTAAGTAAGGAATCTTGCTTTTTCTGGTTAAAACCTGTCACTTATCTTGTCACAAAAGTACAGACACTTCCCAGTATTCAGAGGGAAAACCAGACAGTGAGATACACAATGTGAACATTACAAAAATTGCAGTATTTCCATTACTGGTGTGATCCAAGGTACACAGACAAGACTCTTCCTGAAGATGTAAATTTCTTACCAGGAAAATAACTATAATACAGAATAATGTAGAACTGCCTTCATTCCTGATACTGCTTCTGAGTGCCAAGTCTTGAGCTTTTTTAGCTGTCACCCTCATTCTTCTGCAAATAGCACAATCTAGTTAATATTTTCCACTTGGAGCCCACATGCAGCAGCTCGGACAGTTTCAGATAAATGGTGCCAGACAGCGACAAGCTGGGTGGCAATATTAACCTAGAAAGCTGTTAAGTGGCAAGAAACACAATCCTATTTAAAAAGGTGATTGTTCCACAGGTTAGACAATGATTCAGAGATAAATATGCCACAAGTTTTGGTGCATGTGTTCTCCAAGTGGGCAGATGGTCATGGGTTACTATGCTTAAAGCGTAAAAAAATCTTCATTTGCAACTAGTAAGGGGTTGCAAATTTGTGGGTATTTCTAAAAATCCCGTTGATGAAAAGCTGCAGGAGCAACTGAAATAGAAAATCTGTCAAAGCGCAGCAGATACAGTGCAATTTTGTGTTAGCAGCTCTCCCAACTCTGCATAACTTCAGCCGGAGTTTGGTGTCTGAGCCTTCTAAAATTAAAATCCTGAGTATTCTGATTACAGTGGAAGTGTGTAAGAATATTAAAAAGTGGCTTTGGTTTCCTAGTTACAAGTGTGTTCATCACAGCTCATTATGTATGTAAAGAAATTCAGAAAAAAACCAAATGGAGAGATGGATGGTATGGAAAGCATTTTCTCTAGTTCTGTCCAGACAATAAATCCAAGCAAGAAAAATTAATTGTCTGGTGCTTATTATATTAAAAAAAAAAAAAAAGAAAAAAGGAAGGCTTATGTTTTTGTTCACGTTTAACAAAGTTAATTTTCAGGAAGAACAAATGGAATGATAGTCCAAAATTTTGCATTAGTACAGTAATTCTGTTAATGTCTTGCCTTCCTGTAAATGTGGCTTTAGGGATCAAGTTTCTTGGCAGAAAGCAGCGTGGCTGAAGCCTCAGTTCTCGAGAAGGTTCATGTAAGTGAATCAGAGAGAGCACCAAAGAGCTATTAGGGCTATGGCATACTGGAAAAGTGGGCTTGATGCTTTCATTCCTCAGTATCAGTCAGACAGTTTGGCCTCAAATGACCACCTTCTGGGGTTAGAGATTCCACAGAGATGGACAGCAATTTCCAGAATTTCAGCGAGTCCATTTGTGTTTGTGCATTGCTGAGATGCTGGAAAAGTGTGGTATTTGTTGAGTAGATTATTTTTCTTTTCAGCAGTTAGTTCAAGTGTTAGAGGTGATTTGTGGTAAGTTCTTATCAACTAAAAAGTGCAAAAGTTAGGAAGTAAAGGTATTGTCTTGCTGAAAAAATATGTTTTCATTTCTTTGTTTCATCAAATAGTGCCAGGGTGCTGTTGTGTCACTAATTTCCTATATGATGTTAACAGGCTGGTTCTTAGACAACAAAATGTGTATTTCAAAGAGTATTTGCAATTCATAACAACTTCAAACTTACTCTTGTGCCTTTCTGTGCACTATAAAGACATGCCCATGGTGTGAGATGAGGAACTAACCCTTGCTTTGAGGCCATGAACAGAAGTTCTGCCCTGTGACAGCTGAGGGTCAGCTTTGCATTTCTATGGCCTGGGCACCCTGACTGATGTCGACTCCACATGGATTTATTCATTACTGAGGGAAAAGCTCAAGTGGCATAGCAAAAATAGCCAAGATACAGAATTATTGATGTCTTTATGTTCAGGCCACTGACTGAATTTATTGTCGATTCTGGACTGTGAAATTACATTCTTTGCATGATGAATTCAGCCCCCAAAACAAAATGGGGATTTATTTAGTAAGTATTGCTTTACAGTTCTGAAGGACAGAAGCAGTGCACTGGAAGAGGCCTTTTCGCCTGACCTGCTTTTCTGTCAATTTAACACTCTTTCCCCCAGTTCCCTGTGGCAGTTCATTACACAGGAGCCAGTGATACATGGACAAGAGAGAGGCTGATTGCCTCTCCAGAACCAGCATCCTGCTGGGGACCAAACTGGCTGTAACGTGTTCTATTCCAGGGATTTGGTAGCTACATGTGCTTACACAGCCCTATGTGTACATGTAATTTTGAATGCTGGATGTGAAGAGACAAAATTTGTCTGTGCCATTACACAGTTGCCTTCTCCTCTCTCAGTTACACAAATGACATCTCTGCAATGTCTTTCTCTCAGTTATGTTCACAGAGGTCGTAGCTCTGGGTCACGTGTGACCACTAGAACTAGAATGTGTCCTAGAGAGCCACAGCACAAGTGTTTCTGTTTGAAAACAACCCTGATGGTAAAATCCCACACATGAGCTGCACTGTTTTGTTTGCCAGACCCTTCACAGTCTGATGACTTCTTACAGCATCTCCCTCAGTGCTGTGGACCTTTCTGAGGGGAAAAAACCCACAACCTTTAAAAGAAAAAGGTTTTAATGAGCAGAACTATCCAGATCTACTGAGAACTAATCAGAATAATTGCACAAAGGATAAAGATACTCAGACAAATCTGTCTTTAAGCTTTTTTATTTTTGTACCTTGAGGTGTTCGTGTGTCTGAAGCATTATTGTCTGTACTGCACATTTCACTCGCTATGAGAGTTGATGACTCAAGACTAGAAAAAACTTATGTTGGCATTGGGCTTTGGGTTGAAATTGACTTCAAGGTTATGCAGGTGTATTTTGGTGCTAGGATAAAAGATTATGGCACTTATCTGGCCAATTAATGACTAATTAAAGCACAGAAAATACTGAGAGTCTCAAAGTGGCATAGAAGGACCCAGCTGTGGCATTTCAGTGTATGTGGCTGTTCTTTCTCCTCTTGAGGTCTCCTCCTATTTTCAAAGTAGCACAAATTATTAGTAAAGTTGTCTTTAAATACAAAAAGGAAGTTCCCTGTTGGAGAGGGCATGATGAAAATGCAAATTTCCCTTTGCATGTAGACGATGAAATGGGAAAAGGCAGAGGGTGTCATGCTGCAAGGATGGCATAGAGGGGAATTGCAGCTGGAACCTGACACACTCACAGGAGAGATTAGCATTTTCCAGGCTAATCTAGAGTATCTGAGGAATCTGACCCCTTCAGTCTTGTCAATGGACTCTCCAGTTACTGAAGGTGTGTGTTTTTTCCCAGGAATCTGCAGAAATGTGTGATGTAGAACAGAAATTCTCTCCTCTCCCCTCTGACAGGCTGCTCAGTTGCCTGGATATGGGGTTTTCTCCCCTTAAGCAGGAGATTTTTTCATTTCAATTAGGACTGTAGAAGTTCTGTGAATATGTGAAGTCTCTTCACTGGAAACTTTTTCCCCATTGCTTCCCAACTGTTGCAGACCTGAGACCTGCTCTAGTCTCATTTTATTTATTAGGACTACACTGGAAGAGAGAAAGTGAGAATGGAATCTGTAATTCATGACATATTTGACATCCTATTTTAAAGAAGATTATAAACTGATTTTTGTTTTATTTTATATGTTTAACTGTCAGTGTCACTCTTGGAGACGGGCTGGCATGTGTGGTACTTTGGGTGTTGCCTGGCTTTTGTGTCTGAGACCTGCAGAAGGGCAGACCTGTCCATTTTAGCTTGTAAGAGATAAATTCTCTGCTGTACCTGCATAACCTGCAGAGCTGCAGTAACCAACACTGTCTTATAGTTTCTGTTGGCCAAATATTTTTGAGAGATTATGTCTGGAATTATTTTGCTGTAAAAGCTAAAATGACACACTTTGTTCCCTTATATGTTTCATCATTCCCTCTATTTTAGGTCAGATGATTCATCTCTGCATTACTGGTTCTGCATTTCCATTGCCTTAATTGGGTCTTTCAGAGTCATTACAGTCTGTATAGAACTGTCAATGCTATTTCTAACAACATACAGATTTGTTCCCTTCCTTCATTCCTCCCTTCCATGGCAGGGGATGTTGGAATTAGATGATCTTTAAGGTCCCTTCCAATCCAAACCATTCTGTGAGGCTGTGATTCCTCTATTCCTCCCTGCTCTCTCTTCTCTGCTTTCCCTCATTCCCCCTCCTCACCTTCCTCAGTCCCAGGTGTTTTCTCTCCTCCTGTCTTTGCTGCAGCCCAGCTTTTCAGGGAACGAGCTGGGTTTTACTCACTCTCCTGCTGAAGGGTGACTTGTTTTCTTTAGCCACAAGTGAAGTCTTCATGCTGTTTTAAGCCAGTTGCCTACAAAAATCCTTGCAGGTAAAGTATGTCAGGAGATGCCCTGGACCAGCACATTTACAGGGTATTTCAGGTACTACATCAGCAGTTACTGATTCCCATTTTCGGCAGCAGGTCCCAGCACATGGCAGGTGACAGGGCTGATTTTCTTCCCAGCTTTTCCCACCGAGGTGCCTGCAGACACCAAGAACAGCCCTCACCCGAGTGTTTGCCAGCACAGGACAGCACTTGCTTCTGTGTACAGTGATTAAGAGCTGGGCTCAATCTAATTGCACCTCCGTATTTCGTTAGGGTGCAGCTGCTGGGTGTGGAGAGGCCATTGCGAGTGCTGGAGTTAACCACAGCTTAACAGGTTATCACTGATCACCCAGACTGAAAAATCTGGTTGGAAACATGCTTTTAGCCAGTGGTGAACAAAATAAAATACTGGCATTTAATATTTAAAAGTGCCATCCATGAGGCCTAATTGTTCCTGGATTTGTGTTCGAAGGCGCTGTGTGCATTCACAGTTGAAAGGAAGCATTTGAAAAGGAAGCAATTTGTCTTTACTACTCACAGAGAAACGTTCTGTTTGGGATTTTAAAATCCTGAAGTTAAAGAGGACTGTTAATTACAATCATGTAATACACCTCTGCATGTAAATAGTTCTCATTAACCCTGCACTAAATTTATAGCTTCTGGTAGAACTGTGCCTTTTCTGCTCACTTCGAAGACTTGAACCTTTCAAAATCATCTCCTCTCCAATTAAAACTTAGGAAAGAATGAGCATTTGCTCTCAAAGTATTTTAAGCAAAAAAAGGTAATTAATATTACAGTTTCCAGGACTGGGAGCCATAAATTCAAGACAGAAGGAAAAGGAGGGTTATTTTAATGGTGAGGATTATTAAGCACTGGAAAAATTTGCTGAGGGATGTGGTGGCTTCCCTGTCACCAGGGCTGGGTTCCTGTGGAGGTTGTGCCACAGCTGCTGCATGTGCCCAGTGTGTTCCCCAGGTGTGGTGGTGTGTCCAGAGCCTGTGGGAAAATTTCAGCAGGGAATTTTCCCCCGCAGGTCTCCTTGAAGCTCCAAATGGGGCAGCCCCTCAGGTAATGCTCAAGTAATATTTCAGGGTAACGTTGAGTGGGCACGGCCAAACTCTTAATTCCTGCTAAGCTGCCTACTGATTGTTGTCACTCAATAGCTACAGAGTTGAGTGAACTAAAGAGACTGGAGTTTCTTAAACTGCTGAAATTTCTGGACATCTATTTAGCTTCAAGAATGGGCTCACTGGAATAAAACCTGGGCGAAACTTTGCGTTGTGTCACTAACGGATGACCTAAAAATAATAAATTCAGGGCATTCTCTCAAGATAGAGCAATAATTTTCTGTTGCCTGGCAATGTCTCTGGCACTGAATACAGAGCTGGGAGTTTATTTTATGATGCTGTGCAGAAAAATTTGTTTACAGTTTTCCACTGTGATTCCCCCAAGAGGAAGAACCCATGGCTCATACAGAGAGAGCAAACGTTAATGACACCTTCTATTCATCTTGTCAAATTTATGACCAAGTTTCCATTCCTCTTTCTGTATTTCCAGAAATATTTATGCAGAGACTTGTGTTTTCTCAATTCAGCTCAATTATTTTCAGTGGGAATTAGCTTGAACTTACACTAAACACCTTATTATAGCATAATTTAAATTTTAGTTGATTTTTATGTACTCTGATTTTAATAATCCTGTCTTCAAATGGCAAGCAAAACTCTTTTCCCATTTTTTTTTAACAGAGGACTAAGGAATTTTCTAATGTAATTCTAGATGACATTTCATTAACCATACAGTATGTTTGGTATGGTTTAAAAGGAATGGTATTCACCCACGATGTCCTGTGCTTGATAGAAGAATCTAAAGATTCAAATTTCACAATATCCTTCAGGCAAGTAAGCTACTGTATCCCCCCCCCCCAAAAAAAAAAAAAACCAGTATTTACTATCACTTGTAGGACTGGGATATTTTTGTGACTGAATTAATCCCCAACAACACAAAAGATAAATTGAATGGTTTTGGGTTGGTTTTTTTTTTTTTTTTCCTCTTGGAATATACTGCTAAGAGAGGGACAGAAAGCTCCATGGTTTCTTGGGCTAGGATAAACTTTTCCTATGACCTGGGATAGGCCCAGCCTGCATTTTTGGGGGAATACATTAACACTGGAAAGAGGCTTGTATGAACTGACTCGACGAAGAAGGTCATGAAATAAATCATCCAGAGCTGTTCTGATGACAGTCACCTATTACGCATTTAGAAAGCAAATGCCTGCTAAAATCAACAGTTCGAAATACTCAGAGTTTCTTCTCTCCATTGGTATTTTAACATTTGGTCAATCCCTGTGATGACTGTAACCCCAAATCTCCTTTTACGGTCAGTTCCATTGGAGAGGATCCTGCTGATGAAGGGAGAGCTGATCAAAATTAGGCTTGGCTGGTGATGAGCCCAACAGAGCCAGTGAGATTTCGTTCTTGTTTTTCTTTTGTTTACATGGTAACTGTCTCTTTCCTCTTCCCATGCAGATGAATGTCATGTAGCCCAGCAGAGATGTGCTGCCCTTTGCTTGCCAGCAGAAGTTTCTAATACTTGAATCACTTGAACACTGAAATTTAGAGGCAAGACTTTACAAAGGAAAAAAAAAATTAATATGCAACCAGTTGAACTTTGTGGCATGTCAAGACCACCCTGTCACTCCCACATCTTAAAAATAATTAATTCTTTTCTTCTTGTGGGAAAGGTGATGAAGTTGTCTAAGTCATCAAAATTCACTGTTCGAGTCAGATTTTTTGCAGCATCTTGATGGTTTTAAACAAAACCTCAGCAGCAGCTTCTTTTCATGGTACAGGAAAAATAATTCAAACATCAAACTGATCCTACCTCAGTCTGTTAAATACTTTTTGAAGAGGACAGATTTTGAACTGCTCCTTCAACACGGGAAAACAGAATAAACTCCATTTGTTTTCATAGCAGCTAATTGCATAATGTGATTTAGCTTGAATGCAGAGGGCTGGAAAGAATAAACAACTTAATAAGGTGCTGTGGGACTTGCCTTTATGATGCACATGTAAAGACTTGTTAAGGATAGAGGCTTAAAGTAAACTGATAGATAAAAGCTTCTACAGGGTGTTTACAACATCCAGCTCAAGCACCCAAAGTACAGGGAGCATTTCCCTCCTCATGGATTGCACACAGTTACAATCCACCTTTTCTATTTCATTTTTAAAGGTTTTTTTTCATCCTTATCACGTTTGCTTTCAGTAAAAAATGTGATGCCTAAAGAGTGTAATAATTGTGGTTGAAAAGTGGGGTTTGCAAGATCAAGTTTCGACAGGCTGATACAGTTCCATCATATTAAATTTAAAAATTAACAGTGCTGAATCAAACACAATTCCTCTTGCAAGGGTTGTGTCTTTGCATGGATGTGTTTATCCACTTATATATGCTTTTTTTTTAATGCTTGTTTGTATTTGTTTATATATACAAAGCACGTATGTTTGTGTATGTATATATACACATATAGACATGCATGTATATAAAAATAAATGTGTATAATGGCAGAGACATGTAAAGGAACAAACCTAAGCAAAACATTAATCTGCATTTAACATTCAGATGGATAGAAATGTGAAAAGGGGAAAGACAGAAGAGGTCCTAAAAGTAAATGAGATGAAAAAAACTTTTCTGTTGAGAAATCATTAGTGCTGCTCATAGGAATGCGGAAGAGATTTTCCAAGTGGACACTGAGTTATGTGCATAACCCTTGCCCTTTTGGGAAAACAGTCCTTTCAAATTTATTTTTAGCCAGCTCTAGATAGAAAACCAGCCCATTTTGTTAGGGACTAGGTAGTTGCATAATGTAGGCACATGATTCTTCAACATGTGGATGTTTGCTTTTAAAGAAATGAAGCTGGGCTTCCCATTTTTGCTGTTGGTGCAGCAGAAGGAAAGGGAATACAGGTATTAGTGGAATTTGACTTTGCCTACTCTTGATTATGTCTGCCTTGGAGGGTTTTTCAGCAGCATCTGACAAGCAAAAATGTTCTGACTAATCCTTCTTTTCTCTGCCTCAAGGATCTGAGAATTACACGGATTTTTTCAGGTGTGCATCATCCTTTGTTCCGCATTAAACTCCAGGTAATTTGCTGAGTTTTTGGCTGCTTCCTGGCACTTGCTGCAGCTCTTCAGAATGCAAGACTGCCTCAGCCATGCCGTTTTTGACATCGAAATATTGCTTTAGTTGTGGATCATATGACAAATCCTTTCTTACTGGACCCTTGTCATCCATAAAGAATGTCCTTGTTACCATGAGGATACTTTTCTGTGTCCTGCCATGTGAGGTTTCCACCTTGCTGGTAAGGAAACATCTTCACCACATCCTGAGGAAGCATCAAATACTGGCACTGACATCAGGGTGATTTTCTCAGACTGATGATTAAGGTTCTACCCATCTGCTGCTGTTTATAAGCCCTCAGGGCTCGTCCTGTGTACTTTTCCAGTGCCTAAAGTTGTCTTGAGTATTTTTGTCCCTTTTGCTTCTGGAAGGACAAAGTCTACCAAAACCAGATCTTTTGCAAGCAGGGAATGATGTTGCCCTTCGATGTTTTTCTTTTTGGTTAGAAACAGGGGCATTTAGGCAAAGTGTTCATTTATCCTCATCATCAGCTAAGCTTTTGCATTCTTATTTGAGAAATAAATTGCAGTGAAGGGATGAATTTTTGTAGACTGTCCTAAAGCCTTTTGCAACTTTGCCAGTTGGTCCCAGTCCATCCATCCCATCAGATCTCGGAGAAGAGCAGTGAACCAAACAAAAATGTGGTACACACAAACTTATTTCATTTGCCTCCCACTTTTTAAAGCATGCACACATGTTGTCTTATCTCTCATTAAGCTGATTTCATTGATTCAGGTAATTAAATCAGCAATGCTGCCTTTTGACACACCCTTGGCTTCTGCATTTCCATAAGAATTTGAGGCCTTAGATCAGTTTGTGAGCTCTGTCTCTCACATAGGACAATACTGAGTAGTTTTTAGAATATGATAGAAATTAATTGCAAAGATGGAGAGTGATGAAATATGTGCACTGATATTCATAGTTGGCATTTTAGTGATAAATGAATGTTAATCAAAGCAACAATCTTGTTCTCATCATCCTTCAGTGGCAGTGTATGGCATTGTATCCATACACTGAAATTCCTATCATTTTCAGCAGCAAATAACAAAGAAAATCCTCCTTGCCCCAGAGCTCTTGCAGTCCAAATATCACAAAGGACAGGGTTGTGTGCCTCCTTAACCAAAGCCAGATGTTTGATTTCAAGGAGGGAATTAAAATCTATTTTCACTAGAGATTTTTTCTCATGCAGAAGGTCAGCATGGGAGAAAGCACACAGGAAGTTCCCCTACTGTCATTTGTGCTAATTAAAGGTGCAGAACAGATTCAGTAAATAACCCACTGCTTTCTCAAGCCAATAAACATTTTGAAAATCATCTCCTTGTGAGCTTTAAATATCAGCTCTCAGTATCTAGCAAAATAAGTTTTGTTGTCAGATTTTTTTTTTCTTTTAGTTAAATAGAGTGAGATAACTTTAGTTGGGGTTTTTGTGGAGAGAAAAATCACAAAAATTATTTTACTCCTGTTTCACAGTGCATGACTACATATTTCTCTCCACCTGAGAATGCCAAAACCTGGTGTGAAGTCTCTTTGCGCTCCAAACATGGAACTTCCTTGCCAGGCATCTCTTCTTTTTCCTGATTAGCTTTGCAAAAAAGGTGATCGATGGTTTCTTTTATGGGTTACCAAGCCAGTGATGCAATATATAATCTTTATTCCAAAGCATTTACATTTCTGCTTCTCCTTTCTGCACTCTGGTATCATAAAGAAACTGCCGAAGTTTGTGTCAGCACTTGATGCTGTTAGGAGCTAAGAATGATTTTCTTTTCCTGAATACCTGGAAAATCCCAAGAGTGCTGTCTGAGGCAGGGGCTGCACATTGGAGAGGGTGTGGAAAGAGCAGGAGTTTTCCTGGCATCAGAAGTGGAAATATCAGTGCTGAGAAACTCCTGGGAGTCAGAGGCTCTCCCCCAGAGAGTGGTGTGAAACTCCTGCTCCGAGGATGGAGCTGCACAGTCCTGGAGGTGCCCCCCTTGTGAGAGACCTGTGGGCTGATATTGGACTTCTGCTCTTGCATTGCTCAGTTCCCAGGTGCTGATGGAATAAACCCTGCTGGGGAGCTCTGTGCAAGCTGGAGCTCTGCCCTCCTCTGTTTCAGCAGCAGCTTCAGCTCAGCAGATGCTTCAGAGTGACTCGGTGGGTGAAACCATGGCAAATGCCCACGTGTCCAAATGCAGAGTCAGAGCAGCAGCAGGAGCCTCCTGTGCTGAGCAATTCCGAGGGTGGATTAGCCCGGCACTGCCTTCTGGGCAAGGCTGGATTTTTGTTCAGACTTGGCTTGGTCCTGACAGACACCTGGTGTCGGGGTTCTGACAAGAAGTTTGCAGTCTTTATTTGGGGGAAGGGTATGAGCAAGGTCATGGAAAGCCCAGAAGTGCTTTGATTTTAATTGCATGGATGATTTAATATCAATCTAAAAAAACCCCAACAACTAAATTTCAAAGCAACAGTGACACTTGATAGCCAGACAGGATTTTCTTTTTAAAAAAAGAGAAGAAAAAAGGAAAGCATTTCCTCACTGTGTACAGTGAGATCTATGAAACCACAAGTGAATTTTTTGTTTGTTCAGAATCCCCTCAGAGACGCAGGTATGGGTTCATAACTTGTCTGCTCATTACATTTTGGCAGAAATATTAAAACTTGTATTCTTACTCTTGCAGCCCAAGTTTCCCTGTACCTCCAACTTTCATTTCATATTGGTTTTAATAATTTGTTGTTTCAGTCATCTGGTGCTTTTCTGCCCACTTGAAAAGCTCCCCACCTCCTTTGTACTGAGTAATCCAGTATTTGTCCTGGGTTACTCACAGGTATTAACAGGGAGGAAAAAAGAAATAGTACACCTCCCCCAAACAACTTACTTTGTTCCTTCTTCTAAACAAATCTATTTAAGTGTTTGTATCTTCTAACCAGGATAAACTGTGCTGGTTTTTGCAAACCTGGCTGAATTCCTTACTCAGTATTCACACAGTAGGAGCAGGATGCCATCCCATACTTTGTCTGTGTCTTAGGTTCCCTAAATCCAGTGTTTCTGCTTTGAAAGGCTCCTCCTCCTTCTTGAGCTGCTCTGCTTTTAATTGAGCTGGCTCAGGAGCACACACAACAATGTGCATTTGTGTCCTTCAAAGTGAGAAGCTTCCTGTAAACATTTAAATTTAACGCATCAATAGAAGCTCTGACACAAATCATGAAACAAGTCCTGGGGTTTGAACTATAAATTTGCTTCTGAAACAACTTAGGAAAATCTCTCATTAGAAATGTGTACTTGGGTCTGTGTCTGTGTCTCTGTAACTCTTAGCTGGCAGTGATGGTCAAATCTTACGTTTACCAGCAGCAAAAAGCAGATTGTGTGTTTTGGTTGGTTTATTCTGTGCTTCAGATCTGCTGAACAGAGGCAGGTTTTGCATCTGTGTGCAGGAGATGGATTCACAAGTGGAATTTCCAGTTGCATGCACAGTCCTCAGTCCTTCCCATCCGCATCTCAGCTGTTAGTCAGATGGGATTTGGAGGGATAAAAAAGGTGAAGTCATCTTTTTTCCAAGAGGAGCAGCAGGTGCCTTCAGCCAAAAACGGGTTACAGGCAGCAGCAAGGGCACAGACCAGTGAAACAGGGCCAAATCTTTGGGCTGCTCACTGGTGTTTGCTGTTCTTGAGCCTTGTGGCATCAGGTGAGCGAGGAAGTGGGATTGGTGTCAGTGCCCATTCCCAAACCTTTGCTGCAGGGATCTGATGGCTCAGCCAGCGAGGCAGAGCAAGGAGGGGCTCAGTCCCATCAGCAGGTGCTGACACAGGCCAGAGCCCCTCCCAAATGGGACCTTCAGGTGGACTGGCCCTTGTAACCCACGTGGGGATGCCGAGCAGGAGACCCTCTGACTCTTCTCCTAATAAATCTCTATAGCAAAGGGCAATTCCCACCTCCCAGGCTGCTTTCCCTCAAAAACGCCTGTTTTTAGAGCTAGAAACAAGAAGCCAAGCCACAAAATATCTCAGATGGGATTTACTCCCCTGCAGCGCTGCTAAATCGCAGATGAGGTGTGATCAAGTCTCATCTGGTACCCAGCTCATGCCTGAGGTGTGATCAAGTCTCATCTGGTCGCCAACTCAAGCCTGAGGTGTGATCAAGTCTCATCTGGTGCCCAGCTCCTGTTGGGGATGGGACCCTGCCCTCGAAGTGCTGGAGGGAACAAGAGCTTCCCTGTGCTGAGATTGCACAACCTCCTCTCGGAGGAGCGGGGCCAGGCAGAGGTGCAGCGTGACCTCTGCCTGACTCATATTTTTTCCTGCTGTTACCAATAAGAACTTTTTCCTCATGAGTCACTTTGAAACAGTTTGTGCGTGCTCAGGGAAAAAAAAAAAAACAAACCCAACAAACCCCAAAGATTTTCCTGAGGAACGGTTTGTTGGTGAGACAGAACAAATCACTGGGTGCTGTCAGGGACTGTTCTGCCTGCACAGATCAGTTAAGGAGCTCCTAGGGCTGTCAGTGATTTTTTGTTCCTGTCCTTTGTGTGCATCCCTTCATTTTAATGCTTTCTTCTCTGAAATGCAACAGTGAAAAACATGAGTGCTACTCTTCCACTTTTTGGATGCCTGAAGCTCAGGGAAACAATGGCCCCTTCAAAAAATTGCCAGTTTAGCTGTGTCCATCCTATCATAGACCTAAAATACGCTGGCAAAACTGTGCTTTTTCTCTTCTACTTTCTTCTCAGGTAACATAAACGAAAGCAGATATATAGTATTGTAGCTATGACTCTTACAAGGTCTGAAATATTGGGATTTCTGCCTCTTCCCATCCCCTTGGCTTCCTTGCAGTGGCAAATTTGACCTGTGTGACTCACAGCACAAGAGCTCTGTGGCAGTGGCAGGGAATTCAAGTCCCTGGAATCACAGACAAGCATTTTAACTCTGAGAGCTGAACAGCTCCTGAGAAATTCTTTTCTCTGTAGGGAGTAGACATTAAGTTGTCCGTTATACGTATTCATTTTCAGAAGCAGGAATAAGTTTGTGTACTGATGGCAGGAATGATTTAATTTTTGTATTTGGCTGCAAAAAAGTTATTTCTGGCTGTGTCAACCTGTTCCTCTCTTCTAGGACCTTATTGCCTTGCTGATTGATTTAAGCCAGTTTTGACAGATCAGCTGCAGGCTCAAAGACAATTAAGTTTCCTCATTTTTTGTGAAGTTTAGGAATGTAGAAGAGGGAAGAAACCTTAGCACTGCCCCACTAAGGGAAAGACTGCCTTGAGCTCAGGCCTTGCTAAATATCTGAAATGCCACAGCAGGAGCAGTTTTTAAGACTGCCCTGATGGTGAGAGAAAATTCACTGGGCACCAGAAAATGCAGTCATGGGGCAGAAATCAGATGGAAATCAGGTCTCATCTGAACTTCTTGTCACCTTCATTGGCAGCATGGTTTTTCCTTTGCCTTCCTGTCCTGGATTTGTTCATTTCCACAGTGAGATCTTCAGGACTGGTGGCACCTCCATTCATTCCCACAGTCTGCTGTGGCCATAGCCTGGACTTTCTCAGAGTGACAGGCTGCAATCAGGCTGAAACTGTGGGAGCCTGCAGGAGATCTCTGGATATTTACTGACGGCTGATTTTGAGAGGTTTTTGAGTGGTCAGAAGGTCAAGGGAGGTGGTTCTGCCTCTTTTCTCTGCCCTCGTGAGACCCCACCTGCATCCATCTCTGGGGTCCACAGCACAAGAAGGATGTGAAGCTTTCAGGGTGAATGCAGAGGAGGTTGGAACACCTCTGCCATGAAGACAGTCTGAGAGAGCTGGGGTTGTTCACCCTGGAGAAAAGAAGGCTTTGAGGGGAACTTAGAGCACTTTTCAGTGACAAGAGGAGGCTTATAAAAAGGAAGATGTATTTTTTTGCATGGCCAAACAGTGAGGGGAAAAGGGGCAATGTTTTTAAACTGAAGGAGGCCAGGTTTAAATTAGATACATGGAAGAAATTCTTTACTCTGAGGGTGGTGAGAGTTGCCTAGAGAAATTTTGGATGCCACACCCCTGGAAGTGTCCAAGACCAGGTTGGATGAGGCTTGGAGCAACCTGGTGTAGTGGAAGGTGTCCCTGCATATGGCAGGGGGTTGGAACTGGATGATCCTTAACTTTCCTTCTGGCCCAGGCCATTCTGTGATTCCATGATTTTAGGTTAAATGATTTAATAGTTCTCAAGCTTTAGATCCTATTCAGCTACAGGAAGATGCGCTGGCTTCTAAAGCACAGAGCAGTTTTTGTTATATTCCCAGTGATATATTCCTCAAATATATATTCCCAATAAGCCCATAGTCCTGTTCCCCTCATGCAGATCAGTCTGTCTTGAAATGTCCTGACCATTTTCTGCATCCGAAATAATGATTGCTTTATAGACAAAATAGTACTAAGCAAGAAAGAAATGTTCCAGCAATGACCTTTCTACGTCAAACCCCTTGCCTAGAGAAGATCGGGATCTTCTAAGTGACTAATTAAATCAGAAATGAATCTGTCTAAAGCAATAAATGCCTAAAAAGTATGATGAGAAAGCCTGCTGTCAGCCACAATATTTCAATTACTGATAGTACAGTCTAGGAGAGTCAAATCCCATCTCTAAGAATCTGCTTCTTGATCCTGTAACATTATCCACAAATGGATTTTGATGTGGCTTTTATTGGCACAGCCCTTCCTTGCATGAATTGCAAACTTTAGACAGTTTAGACATTAGAAACATAACTGCAGAAAGTATAAACAACAGAGCCAGGAGAACCGATCAGCTCCAGATGACTGTGCCAGGAGCACTGGGATGAGCTCCTTCCAGGCTGGAGCCCAGCTCACCACCAACACCACACAGGGCTTTTATTCCACAGAATATCTTCTTCTCCTTCTCCATTCTTCTCTCCACTGTCCTTCCTCACCACTGAAGAGAGAGTGGGCAAATCTTCTGCTGGAGTCCTAAGATAGAATCACAGAACCATTTTAGGCTGGAAAAGACCTCTGAGATATCAGGTCCAACCTGTGCCTGATCCCCACCTTGTCCCCAGCCCAGAGCACTGAGTGCCACGTCCAGGCCTTCCTTGGACACCTCCAGGGATGGGCACTCCAAACCTCCCTGGGCAGCCCCTTCCAATGCTTGAAAACTCTTTCAGTGAATAAATTCTTCCTGATGTCCAACCTGAACCTCTCCTGGAGCAGCTTGAGGCCATTTCTTCTTTTTCTGTCACTCGTTCCCTGGGAAACAGACAACACCTACTTGAGGGGAATAGGGGAGAAAACACCAAAATTTATCTGTGAAATACAATGATGGTTACTAAAAATGTAGCTGTATGCAGTCATCCATGCATGAACAGATGGTCAGTTATCCAAAATATCAATAAATCTGTAGTTTCCCTGCAGGAGACTCTGTGTTGGCTTGTGCTGAGCAAGTGCAACCCATCACAGTAGTACAGAGAGCAGTGCTGCTTCAGGGGATGCAGAACATCACATTAAACTTGCTGCACTTAACACAGGACAAGAAGGGGGCTGGAAGATGTGGAGAGGGCTGGACAGGACACAGGATGCATCCTTAATTGCCTGAGTGGTCTTTTCCAATGTCTGCATTCCTGAAAAGTGAATTGCTGTGAGCCTGATTGTAACTGAAGAACTAATGCTGATATCAATCAGAACCTCAAAGAATTTGCAAATTGCGAGGTAAATCCTGAAATACACGTGATTTCTGTATCCATTTCTTGTTCGGATTAACCCTTCACTGACTTTTCTCAATTTTTTATTTGAAAAGGGGGTTCTGCACATTCTGCATTTAGGAACCATTTAATTCACTACTGCAATGGAGTTCCAACTCAGATGCAATCCAATTCACATGCCAGTCTGGCATTACCTATATTTGAAATTGGACAAGACATATACTTCTTTATAGGAGTGACCAAGTAATTTCTAAGGGCTAAAGATCTGATTTTTGTCAGTTCTAGCCAAAAAATTTCAACCAAGATATTTTTCCCAGAAAATTTAGATAATTTGAAAAAAATACACATCATAAAGAGAAATATTTCTATTTAAACATTGAATTTCACTGACTTAAGTCCTCTTTCTTATGATTATTTATTTATTAGTGGGGTTTTTAAGTCAGATGGCATCCTCTGCCCAGCCTACAGCCAGGGGCTCCTTGTTGCCTCCCTGACAGGAGATGTAAGCCTGGCAAGACATCCTGGTGCTAAGGTGCACATTCTCCTTAGAGCAGAAATGTTTCCAAATCAGGTTGGTTTTTTTTGTTTGGTTGGTTTTCTTTAAATTTTTATCAAAGCATTCTACAATACTGATTTTCTTTTTAATTTTTTTTTTTTCTGGGCAACTTTTAATTTTCCTTTGTTTTTCTTCCTTTTAATTTTCTTTTCCCTTTGATGAGCTTGGTACTTGATTTTCCAAGCCAGAAGAACAGCTCACAAGTGCCTCAGTGCTACACAAGACCCCAGCTCTCCTATCTGAACGTCCACAAATGAGAGGGTCTGTGGTTCCAGATCCCTTTCAACCACATGAAATTGTCTACAATACTGTGATACATATTTAAGTGCTTCTCTGAACATATTGCCTCAGCTCCAAGAGCTGTACCTGTGATTTTCCATCCTTTAGTGTCAGCTCCTCATAAAATATCATCCCCTGTTTGCTCCTTGTCTTTGCATGAGCCAAGTGACATTGCATTGAAGTTATTGTCATGTGTTGTAAAGCTGGAGGCACATCTATCTTGGGAGTTTGCCTTGATTATTTAGACAATGAAAAAAGAAGTATTTTTGGTTTCTCAGACCTGATTCACACCCTGCTTAACAAGGCTCTTGATTGCCCGGCATTGCTCTGGCTTAGGAGATGCTGAAATCTCAGTGAAATGAGGGGCACAATGAAAGCAACTGGACAAACAGCTTAAACTCAGGAATAAACATTGGCATAGATATTTGCTTTTATTCTTAGTTTACTTTCAAGGTACAGAATTGAAGACCTTCAAAATAGTATCACATGATGTGTGGACAGGAACTGAATTCAGGATGTTTATACCTGATATTTGAGGTGTGTAAATCTGGCTGCGAGATGTTGAGTGTTTAAGGTGTGAGAGGGAATAAGTGCTCTGAAGGATAAACAGGGACTAAACCAGAAGTTTTAAAATGCCTTGCTCTAAAAACCTGGCCAGGGGAGCCAAGCTGAGCAGGCAGAAGAGGCAGATTCCCTGGGGAGAACACGAAGGAGAGAGAACCAGCAAAATTCCCAGCGGAACCTCTTTGTTTCTGTTGCCAGCAGTTATCACCTCCCTGCAAAAGGTAAAAACCCCAGAGCACCTTTTTCCCTAATCCAAAAGCCTACCTGAGAGGACAACCAAGCTCTACCACCTTGGAAACAAAGGGATAAGAAAGATTTATCCAGGATGGGCCCTACAATGGCCAGGATCACTCTTGTTTCTATTCTCATCCTCTGGGCTGCTGCACAACAGGGAAAGGGAGATGAAATTACAGGTGAGTGAAGCAAAACTGGCCAGAGGACAGCTTAGATTGGATGTGGGATGGATATTTCTTTGAAATAAACCAGCCAAGGTGGCCACTCTCCAGAGAACTGGCAATGTCCCAGCGACCATTTAAGAATCCTCTGTCGATAATTAAACAGAGAAAATCTACCCAAGCAAAAACGCAACCTTTGTCCCCAGCCTTTCATCCTCGGGCAAAATCCTTGTCATTTCCTTTGTGCCAGAAATGAACAAGCAGGATTTCTGCTTTGTCCTCAGAATTGTGCAAATTTTTATGGAAATTGTCTTTAAGATAAGCTTCATCAGGAAATGATGTAGTAATGTGCCTGGCAAATTCCTAGAGATGCATAAAATGAGGCTGTAGAAGACATGCTTAAATTTCATCTGTGGTATGGGCTGTAATTTTGAAAAACCCTAACCCAATTGTAACTGCTAAATGAGCTCCTAATTTACTCTTCATTTCTGGTTTGATTCATTTAGATGAGAAAAATGTCATGATTTTTGGCTGCTCTTTGTTGCTTTTCTTTACTTAAGTGATTTTGTGAGTCTCAGTTAAATATAAACCATATTTCTTAGAACCTTGCAGACTTTTCCATTATTCTGTCAAAGCCACAGCTGAAAACAAGTTTGTAGAGATTAGAGCCAATAGAATCCCCATCCTAGTGCCATTTAAAGTAAACGATGTTGACTTTAAAATTTGGAATTTGTAGAAAAATCGAGCCCGTGATCCATTTTTCTTCATGTTTTGGAGAATTTGCCTTTCAAAACTGAGTTTGAATCTGCCCTCCATGAACCTGTTCCAACAGATTATTTTTAAGGTTATTTCAAGACAAGAAAGGGGCTTATCTTTTGGTCTTGCCCCTCTCCAGTGAGAAAAGATTTTGCAGATCCCAGTGGCTCCTGTATCACTTGAGTGAAGTTTCCAGAATTGCAGCCCTGTCTGTGGCATAAATGCTGTGAAGCACTTTTTTTATTGCTGTTTTTTTGATCACGCTCTGATCTGGGTTTAACCTTAAGTTCTAAGGAGCCTGCTCCTGTGCAGCCTTTGCTCCCAGGCTTTCCTCTCAGTATTTGTTTCTATTAATAAAAGGTTTGCTTCAATTGTTTATGCTCTTGCTTAACATAAAAAAAAAAAAAAAGCTATTTTCCCCAACGGTGCTGAAAGCTGGTGGTTTCTGAGATAAAATCCTAAAATCCAGAAATGATAGGTGTAGCATATCCATACTAATGGCAAGTGACTGCCTTCTGCTGTGCCACTGACTTCAGCTTTGAGTCGCTGAAAACAGCAGCCAGTGCATTTTAATTCCATTTGATTGTGCCATAATCCCATAGATGGGAGTAATGAGAACAGAAAGCCAATTTGCTAAAGAGCCCAAATTGATCCAAGCCACATTGCTCAGCAGCAAACTGCTGTCAGCAAAATAATTGAACTCTGTGAGTGTCAAAGCTTGTTTTGAACAGTGTGGAAGTGATGGATGGTGCAAAGGTTGGTGGTGCTGCACCTTTCCCTGCCACCTTCAGTCCAGCTTCTGCCACTGAGGGCACCTCTTTGTACCACCCTAGCCTGATCTCAAAGCTTCTCTTTAGCCTTTGGCAGCCTCATTCTATACCTAGTGTGTACATATATTTATATATATACCTAGTATCAATGTTTAAGTATGAAATATGACTTCATATCTGCTCTGACAGCTGTAGCTTCCAATTATAAACTGTGTCTAATTCTACACCATCTTATTCTCAGTTTCATACCTGTATTTATGTTGCACATTGCTGTAGAGACTAAGCCAGCTCAGCTGACACTGGAATTTTTGACTTTCCAGTGCTACATCCTCGCTGCAGCCTCAGCTCTGCACGGACAACACGAATCCTCCCTGCTCTCCTTACTCAGTTTTTCCCTTCCAGTCCCTGCTTTGCTCTTGCCAGGCTTTACATGAGCTCTGGAGAAAAGGAGGGGTCACAGGGATGAGGAACAAGGCTGAGCTCTTGCTTCTGACCTGTCCTACTCTCCTCTAATGTAGTTTTATACTATAACAATCTGATTCCTTAACACAGGAGTTTCTCATTTTCATAGAACAAAATTTGTCCTGCTCCTCCCTCCTTCCCTGGTCACCACAGATGTTTGTGCACTTTCTCTAGAGAAAGGCTATACCAAAATTATTTAGGTATTATTTCTGTTCCACTCTGCCATCCAGGTTACAAACAAATTAAAAAAAAAAAGAAAAAAAAAAGCTGAAGCAAGATTTCCTCCCCCCCACCTACATGCCTAGAAGCATTTGCAGAGAAAGGTATTCTTGGAGCAGTCTTAACACATGGCAAGGGAATGCTTTCCAAAATGCAATGACAGCTGCCTGTTTCTTGTCAGGCACTTGTGCCTCATGTGAGGTGTTAATGGATCAAATGCATTGAATGAAAAACAGCCCTTGATCTCTGATTTCTGCTCCAGAACCCACATCTGTTTTCCTTTCTCCTTCTCCCAGAAAGTTACCCTAAAGTTAGCCAGAGGGAATGTCCACCTTGCTTTCTCTGGCTCGCTTTTCCTTCCATCTCCTCCTGCACAGCCACAGCTGGGTCCTGGTCCGAATTCCATCCCAGCCTTTGGGATCCCCTCCTGGCTCAGGCAGGGTCTGGGCTTGAGCCAGGCTTTGAGCCAGGCTTTGAGACAGGCTGGGTGTCTTCCTGCCCCTCTTGACCACCTCCTTCCACTCCCTCCTTAGGGACAAAGAGCAGCCCTGGTGCCTTTCAGGGGTATGAAGACCTTTCAGCTGCTGTCCCCAGAGCTTCAGGGACTGGACACAGAGGTGCCCTGTTGGAGGCTGGGCAGGAGGAAGAGGCAGGAGCGGGGTTTCCAGCTATGCCCTCACTCTCAATATTTCCCTGCTGACCTGCTCCAAGCAGCAGCAGAGTCCCTGGAGCCTGCTGGGAGGTCTCTGGCTCTCACACGCACTCCCTGGAGCACAACCCGGCATCAACTCTGCCTTTTGCTGCAGGAGGAAGGCACAGATGAGTGAGGCAGAGCACGGCTGGGCTTCCAAGGGCCATGTCCAGACATCGTGTCTATTCCATGTTTTCTTCTGGACTGTCCCTGGAAGAAAACATGGACTAGACATGTCTGGACCCATTTGTGCTACAAATGGATTGTCCTGTCCAAAGGTCTTTTCCTAGTCCTGCTCAAATTGCACAAATGTCTTTTGTTTAGCTGGAAAGCTAAATGTGATAAAAGCACAGTATTCCTGAAAGCCTGACAATTCTGTTTTTTCTTCTCGAATTGTTTTTAACATGTTTCATCTTTTTAGGCAGGAGATAAGTTGTACAAATAAGATAAGCTGTAAATGTTTTAATTGTAGGCCTGTTGTGTATATTGTGTTAGCTTCAGTCTGTCTGTTGGCTGACTCCGGTGCCCTCAGAGCTCTCAGAAAAAAAAAAAAGTCCTGCTATATTTGAATCTCTGCAGCTAATTCATATTTATCCTTATTAAAGTTTCTTCTGCTTTGGCTAGAGGATGATACAGGCATTTTAATTCCATCCGATCTGTTTCCCAAATGGGACACAGGGTGACTCAGCCCCTCTGGCTTCTATAACATCTCATTAGGAGCCAGCCTGATGTCTGTGACATGACTCTAGGTTGCCTACTGCTAGTTCTTAAACTCCATCTGGCTTTGTTGCTGTTGTTGGGGTTTCTTTGTGTTGTTTGGTGTTGGTTTTTTTTCCCTATCCCCACTGAAGTATTTCAGTTTTAAGTAAAGCACGTAACAAGTTCCCTCTTCATCAGAAATGGTTTCAGAACTCTGGAAGCTCAGTCCCATCCCCAGACCCGTGTGAAATTATCCCATTAATGACCTTATCACTGACTTTGTTTATACTCAAAGTCAATGAACCACTGCAGGTTTCCAATGGCCTGATCAGCAAGGTCTGCTACAAATGCAGAGAGGCAGCACAGGATCTCCAGGAATACCTTTTGTGTCAGATACCTGGAAGTCCTTCCCAGTGATGAATGAGTACCCAGTTTTAGCCTAGGGTGATGTCTGAAGGATGTCTTATTCCAGACATCTACTGTGACTCATCTGCCCATGAGTTCCTCATCCTTTGTTCCCTTCATAGTCAGGGGGGAGTGATGAACACTTTGGCAGCAGGAGGCTGAAGACATTTGAAGTACTGGGATGACTCTGCCCTGGAAGTGCCTATTGTGCTCTACTGTTCATTTATATTAACATACGTAAATTTCCTTAATATTAACATTAACTTGAGTTAAATTTCCCTTTTTCTGCCTCACACCTGAAGGCACCAAGAACTCTTTGAATTTTCTGCCAGTCTGCATCCTTTCATGACCAAAGTGATTCCTATGACAAGCAGTCACAACCAATTCTTTCTTGTGTCTGTTTTTTGAAGTGATGTTCTTCCCAACATCAGCCTTCCTGGAAATCATTCATCTGTGTTGGTTCTGTCACTACTTTCTCATAACACTGTTTTTAACTGGATGCTGCAGGGAACTTCTGCTCCTGGGTGACAAGTTAATGCTGATCCCTTTCTTTCCTGTTTCTCTCCCCTAGAAAAAGGCCTCTCTTTGCTAGGGTACCATCTGTGCAACTACACCCTCACCAAAAGTGCGTTAAAAATGGTTGCCTACCAGAAGTCCTATGAGAAGAACACGTCCTGTGGAGGATGGATCCCGTGGATGGTGTGTCCCCAGACACGCTACAGAACTCAGTTTCACATGGTTGAAGTCCCTGAAACCATCACTCTCACAGATTGCTGTGAAGGATATGAACAAGTTGGACTCTACTGCTCTCTAGGTAAGTTTTAGTCAGATTAAGAGTGGAAATAAATGCTTCTGATGGAAGAAGATTCACTTCAGCTGAGATGTGTAAAGGCTTAATTCTGTTCTGGGCCATAGGTTCCTATTCACTGAAATAAATGAGTCTGCAAAACTGTACAGTAAACTTTGTCCAATGTGGCAAGGAGTAGACACAGCAGATTAAAGGTCCTGATTCTTGCTCTTTGCCACCCCTAGTCACAAATTCACTAAACTTCCAGGGGAGCCTGAAGAAAGCACTGCTTGTTACCCCTCCAAGGGCTCATTACCTGTCCAGGTTCAGGCCAATATCCCTGGCCAAGAGCAATAATTCACTGCCTGGTGCAGTGTCTGCTCTGAGCCTGCCTGCATTTACACCAGGAGCTTTCTCCTCAAAACTAATTCAGGATGCACTTGGGATAACATCTCCTTTGATGTGGAGCAGGGTCTGTTCCCAGAATGCAAACTCAATTTTGGTTCAAATTTAAAACAACCTGTGGCCTCAGGGCGACTTTGTACCAGATGCTTTCCAACCAAAACTACACTAGAACCCATTTTCTTAGGGCTTCCTTGGTTACCTATGACTATGTGGGAGGTCTGAAAACTGGTGAACTTTTTGGTGGATCTGATCTAACCTCTGAGTGTTAATAAGACTCTACTCAGGAAGACTTAATCACCTTTCTCTCAAGATGGAAACTTTGTCCTCTTCCCACATCAGGATTACCAGTTGTCAACCAGAAATTCCCAGTTTTATCAGAACTTGAGACATAGATGGAGGGGATTCCTTGGGGAAAAGGAACTGTCTTTTCCTAATGGATAAATTTAGATGCTTCTAAGCTGAACAGGCATCTTGAATTATCTAAACCAGCACTGAACTCTTCTGTCATCCAGAAAAGTTCCGCAGAACATAGTTTTGTCTCCTATTTTCAGTATAACACTGCATTTTCTCTATTTCCACTTTACAGTAGGGACCTGGGCATTTCCATAATCACACACAAGAGCAGCAGAATGAAAGGAAAGGTCCTGTTGCAGCCCTGGCCCTTGTTTTGGGTCATAAGACTTGGGTGACTCAGATCCGTGGGAATGTCCCCAAACCTGCTCCTGCACCGGATCATGTGGCATGAGGGGGGATGAGCCATATGTCCTGTCATGGGATCTGTCAAGAACAATGTGTTCATCCCACATTTAAGTTGCTTCAGAGCATTGGAAAAAGAACTTCCAAACGTTTTTTTTCCAGTCCTTTTCTCCACAGGTAGAATATTGTGTCTAGCAGGATTTTAACAGCAGGAAGTGAACACAGAAATGATTGATGTGTTTTACTTGTTGCTAAAATGATTTGCTAGAGAAGAGAAATTAAAGCATAATTCTTAATTTGCTGTATCCTGCCATTGTTTGGCTCCATGGCTGTAGTGGAGTCTCAGCAAAGGCAGAATCTGAGCTGCAGGTTACTGTGTGTCCAAGCAGATTTGTCAGACAGGCAAAGGACCTGCTGCTGATCATCTCTACCTTCCAAGCATCAGTTCCATGCTGGGGAAAATCTCCAGTATGGTTGAAAAGTTACTTTAGTGAAGTCTTTTGGATATATAGGCATGTGCATACATGTGTGCCTGTAAGTATCAAATGGCAAGGCTGAGAGGCAACCGGAGAAAATGGCTTTTTAATTCTGTAGTACAAGGAAAGAGCTGGACCAGCTAAATGTGGAAGAGTCACTGTGGTTGTCATTGTTTGCACAAGAAATTCAGGTATTTCTGAACCTCTGAAAATCAAGATCATCTTCTTGTGTGGAAAAAAACCCCCATCCTGGTAATGCTTGAAATATTTTTTTCCCAGTATAATTCTATGTCTCTTAAAAGCATCTCTAGGGATATTTTAGGCTTGAGAGCTGTTGATGATTCTGTTTCACCTAACATGAACAAATCTGCAAATCTCTTTCAAAGCTTAGCTGCAGAATTTCCACCCTCCCCTTGCCATGTTGTTGATACACTGGGCAAGTTTATTCATGAAATACTGTGGTCACCCTGACACTTTTCCCTGTCAAAGTTAATTTGGGAATACTTTAAACCATTTAAGGATTTGTATGGCTTCTAGGTGATTTCCATGTTTACATTATTCCGGTATCTTTGTTTTTCAGGGCATTAGTCATAAATTCTGTGAATGGTAATGCACTGTCTAGACACAGCCTTAAATAAATGATGAGAAGAGAAACTGGAACTGCAGAAATTACTGCACAGCACGCTGTTGAACTACTGTTATTTTCTTCTTGACGTTATCCATGATGGCGTGCTCTCCATCCTGCCAGGAGTGGAAAGGTCTCCATGACCTTTCACAGCAACCTGCTCCTGGCCACTGCTCACCTTCTCTTCCTAGAAGGAAACATTTACCCCTGCCTGGGATACAGCAGGCCCTGCTTTTATTAATTCCCCCCTTTTGGGGGAAAAAATGTCAGGATCATTGGTCACGTTGCTCTGGTAGTTCTCACTAGCTGTGTGTCAATCATTGGGATAGTGTTACAGATGCATACACAAATGACTGCGACATTTTTAAAAAACAGCTGGAAAGTTAAGCATCTAGAAGTTAGGAAGTGTTGTAATTAGTTATAAAGGTAGAATTAAATAAAACAGCCTTTGTTTTCTCTCTTTGTGCCTCTGCATGCAGATTAGTGAACTCTTTGAATTACCTGATCCAGCTTTGCAGTGCCCCAAGGATCACATTTCCCTGTGATGCCCAGAGATGATGGAGCCCCTCTAAGGAGCTCCCCAGACTGTGCCATCCTGGCCTCCACATTCAGAGCTCTGCTCAGCCTCTCACTGAGCAGAGAATTATTTATCACCTCTTAAGGTGAATCCTGGGGGATTCACAGGCAGCAATTTGTCTTCACAAAGCCTGTGGGAAGCGAGGGAGCTTCTGTGCCTTTCACAGATGGGCAACTGAGCTGTGGAGAAACTGAGATCAAACCATTCTGTGTTGGTTTCAGACCCACTTTCAGACACCTTGGGTGCACTTTTAATTTTTTCAGAAATTTATTCCGATTTTCAGTGCTTAGTGCTGCTTTTAACGACGTGTGCGGTTGGGGCACAGGGCTGCAGGTCAAGCTCATGGACCCGTGAAACCCACGCCTCTGAAATGTTGTTTCACCATACAAAAGTTCTCCCAGCATCTTGTCTTTTAGGTAGAAATAGGATCCAATTCTCCAGGCTTGTTTCCAGCTGCTTGAACGGATGGTATGGTTACTTTTCCTGGTGACTGGCTTGCTGCCCACTTTCCAGCATAAGATGAAACCAGAGAGCTCCTTATCTGCCATCTAACCCTGCCTGATCCCCAGCTAGGGAGGGAAAGAGTGCATCAGGACATGATAGAGGCTTGTTTTTAAGCACAAATGTACAAAAATGCCTTGAAATAAGAAAAACACAGACAACTTTAATTGCAGAGTTTCTTGAGAGCACTTGATTTGCAATGTTAAGGTCATGCTTTAATCAGAGCATGCTTTGTGTGCACAGCTTCCTAAAATTTTCATAAAAACAACTGCAAAGTAAAAAAAATGTTCACTGTAGGTGTCCAAGCAGCTCCTCAGCAGGGCTGGGACCTTTCAGAGCTGGCATGCAGATGTTCTCATGATGACTGTAAGCAGAGCAGCAGCAGCTGGGGCACAGCTGTCCTGGAAAGCCAGGGGACAGTGGTGTCACATATGGGCAGCACTGCAGCTTCAGCCCAGGGTGGGGAGGTGCCAGAATGTCCTATGGGACTTTGCCCAGAAGCAGGTGGCTCTGGTTGCCCTGCCCTGCCCTGGTTTGGGTCCCTTGGGTGCCCCCAGCAGCTGCACAAATGGGATTATTGGCACCCCTGCCTGTTGCCCGTGGTGTCTGCTGATAGGAATCCTGTCTGGGAATTGCCTTGTCCCTTTTTGAGCCCACTGAAGCTGTCTGTCTCCACACCCCCTGTGCTGACAAATTGCTGAAGTTCCCTCCCATTTTGGGTAAAGAAGTGAGTTCTTTCACCCATTTTATTATTGTGGGCTTTGGTGAAAACCAGCTCTGCCCTCACCTTGCCTTTGGGATTTTTTAAACCTTGATCACATCCCCCTCAGCCTTCTCCCCTCCAAGGCAAAAGTCCCAGCCAGGAATGGTGTTAAATATTTGTCAGATGCTGGACCAGCACAAATCCCAATTAACCCCTGGAGAGGCAATCAGGATGGAAAATGTCCATCTGAGCAGGTAAAGCCTACCAATGCTCAAAGACCCCAAAACCAGGGTTGTGTGATGAAAACTGCCAGCCTGCCTTTGGAACAGACTTTCCCAGGAGCTTTCTCTATAATTTCATAGATTTGTCTCCACCTTCTGATACCTGGGACAAATGCAGGGTGCTGGTCCCTGGCTCCGCCACACCCTCTGGATGAAACCATCCCTTCCAGATGGAAGGAGGGAGAGGAAGGGGGTTATGGCTGAGCTAATGGTGTCCCTCAGCATCAGTCTCCTGGGAGGTGCCCCATCCTGCAGTCACAGCAGATCCAGCAGCTCTCCAGTGGGCAGGCTGGCGAGTGACCTTTGGTTGCTAAGCTGCAGTTCTGCTTCCATACATTTATGTAAATAACGGAGGAGAAAAGCCTGTACTTCGTCCAAATGACAGAGGAGTTGGCTGGCTTGCTCCTCAGTGCTGGCTTGGTAGGTGACTGTCCCCAGCATGATTGAAGAGGAGAGCATAAATTGGATTTCCAAAGTGCATCTGGTATAATTAGGCAGAAATGCGAAGTGAATCCATCTCCGTTTCCGCTGATCCGAAAACGATGACCTTTTGATTTCAGATAAATGTCTGCTGTGGCACTCAGCCAGGATTCAATAGTGTTTTCTGAGATTGCATGTGACTCATTAAACCATTTACACTGCAGTTAAACACACCAAAAGAAAGAGACCCAGGTAGGAAAAAAAGCTGCTTTGGATCCCAAACCTGCTTGAACTGCACCTGAATCTCAGAGCTGGAGGAATTTACACGCCTGGGTCCAGCTGACCAAGATCCACCTGGTTTGAACAGTAAGGAGCACTGGTGAACAGGGAATTTTCTAACACAGGGAAATCCCTTGGTGCTCGTGTTTGTGCAGGCTCCAGTGTGAGAGGCTGCTTAGCTCCCTGCACAGGAGGCTGAGAAGGAGCAATCACGTGAGGCTGGGAATGCGTGAGACTCAGCTAAGGGCAATCGAGGCTGTATCACACCTTCATGTGGCCTTAAAAGTCAGGAGGGGTATTTCTAGGAGAAGGACCTGTTTGGGGGAACCACCTGTAGGGCCAGCCCCAGAGAGAGGAGGACCTGGAATGTGCATGTGGCAGCAAGTTACGCAGAGTTACTTTAAATCTTGATTAATCAAGATAATTTTTCCTCATTAAGAAGGTTACTTTGCTGATGCCAAAAGTCTTAGATTCAATATCCCCTCTGCTTCTCAGAAACCTCACATTTACTCTCATCCAGATCCTTGGGATAACAGAAATTGCAAACCCACGGAACTGACTGTTCATGATAGATTTATAGTTTGCTGTGAACCTTTCACTTGCTATGGGCTTTATTACGTCAAACGTGGTTTTCCTGCACCACAACGGTTTCCATTGCAACAATCAGGTTCATTTTTCTCCTGGCTGACTTTAATTGCCCAGTAAAGGATTAAAAAACCTGTAGGTGCAAAATGAATGGAAAAGAGAATTCTTTCAGGTTGATTAGAAAGACCAGAGCTGAGCATTACTTTGAGCTGTGTTTGAGAGTGTGGGTAAAGAGGTGAGTTTGTAGGGCTTGGAAATAATTTCTCTTTCCACAGAAGAGATTTTGTGCTGGCGCTGACCCAGGACCACTGTCTGCCCTTGGCTTGGTAAGCAGCACCCTCCTGCCTTAGCTGCCCTCTCTGCAGGGCTCTCTGGCGTGGGCTACCAACCTCCTGGAGTGGCCAGCTGGGACAGAATTACTGCAAATAAGGTTAAATTGGTGCCACAAAATGTGAAATGAAAACTCTCAATTTCTGTCTTAGACAGTACCTGTTTTCTTTGATCATTACGTATTATTTGGATTAGTCACAGCTGACATCAGGCACCTTTTCTGTTTCGCAGTGCTTCAGTGTCTCTACAGTTAGAAACTTAACTATGCGTCCATCCATCTGTAATTATTAATATAAAGTTATAAATTCAAAATTTCTGTAACAGAAATGTCATGGACAAGAGAAAAGTCTGAGAATATTTACACCCTTGGAATGAAATAATGATATTTTAGGCTGCTGTTTTCTCCCCATTAAAACTTCAGAACAGACGCGCTTCTAAAATGAGGAGGAGGTGTTTGCTATAAATTAAATATCACAATTTTATGGAAACAACTTTCTGTATTTTTGTTCTCAGAAATGTTTTTGTTACTTAGCACTCAATAGATCCAGTGTATTTGCCTCAAGACCTGGTATTTGTCCAGTGAAGAATATGGAAACATCTGATTATCCTTGCACGTTCGATACTGAATGTCCAGGGCTGAAAAAATGCTGCAGCTCTTCCAAAGGAGCAGGCTGTGTGGATCCCATGCCAGAGGGTATGTTACTGATAAATTCAACACTGCTTCTAATAGAAATATCCTTAATTTTCCCTTCTGAGGGTGGGAGTGGGCAGGAAAACTGTTACCATAGCTCTTCCTAAAACAAATACGGGAATCTGCCTTGGATGAATCCCAGGATATTCAGCTTCATTGCTTGCACCCGTGAGCACTGAGTGGTGTGTGGGTGCTGTGGGTCCAGCAAATCTTCCTTGGCTCCCTCTCCTTGGCTGGCTCCTCTGCCTGTGGCATATGGCAAACGAGGCCGTAGCTGGTGGCTGTTCGTGGGCCCTTCACATTTGCCAAGTTAAATCTTGCTTTGTTTCCTCAGAGCCTCCCTAAAGCTCTGTCGCCTCCTGTAGCACCAGACCTCAGATGACTCGGCTGTTTTATTTCCTACACTGCAGGGAGGACGTTCTGGTACAACGTGACAGTGCTTGTGAAAATGGATTTTAATGAATTAATCCGGGTGGATTCCCACCTTCTGAATCATTCCCGCCTTTTGCACTCCATGGTATGTACAGACACAATTGCCTCCCTCGTTGTGCCCCTGATTCTGTTACTCAGGGGCTACCCTTTGCTCCCCTTTTGTTCTGCCAGATTAATTTTTTTGGCCCTATTTCTGATTATTTCTGTTTTTCTGACTACTGAATGTCAGCTTCCTTAATTGCATCCTTAAGCAATTCAAGTAACATTGACTTTTCAGCTTCTTTAGCAAATTTTTCAGGTCTCTTCCAAGGGCAATTTAAAGATAAGCTGAAATAAAGGAGTTTTTTCTGCTTACGTGGTGCTTGCTCCAGCTCTGTCTCAGTTCAGTTTTGGGACTACGACAGACTGGGACCAGACTTCAAGACCTTCAAAGAGTGATGTTTTCTGATATGGAATTTTAAGTTAAACCTTTCCAAGACAAACCTATCTGCCATAATCTGCTGGCACTGATGGGCAGGAGAATAGAAATGATAACAACAGCATGAGTGCAATTCTTTCTCCTATCTGATTTCCCCTTCTCATCTCCTAAAAAAGCAAGAAACTCTGGTCCTGTTGCTATGTAGTAGGGAGCAGAGGGTAAGGATCCACCAGGGCTTTTATATCTTGGTCTAAAACAAGCTATGTGAAAGTCAAACACTCAAGAAATGGGGAGTTGAGGTGAAGCTGTTCAATAAGCTGCTACTCAGAGTGTCCTGCTGTCTGTTCCACTGACTCCTGATGCTCAGCCCACCAGGAGGTCCCTTCTCTCATTCCTGACTCTCAGCTGGGATGGCTTGGTCTCTCTGGGCTCTCTCTGTGGCTCTTAATCCCACCCCTCGTCCTGAGCCTATCGCTTTTCCTCTTTTCCTTTCTATTCAGTCCTTCTGCCAAAGCATTTTGAGATCAGCTCCACACCCCCCTTAGCTTGGCATTTCCATAACATAAATCTGTTGTGAAATGTGAAAATAAGAACTCACCTTGCATAAATACAGGCCTAAATGTTACCACTTTGCCATTGGTTTCTGAATTTCTTTCTACACTCAGATTATGATAATAATCATTTCATTATTTACACGCTGGGAAAGGAACAAGGTGCTCCATTGTTTGCTGCCCTGTTTTGCAGATTACTGGTGCTCTGCAGCCCCTGAACGCCTCTGTGCACCACATCCAGAGTAACCGTGGGGAAATCTACGCCGGGACAGTGACCTCCCAGGTTCTCCTTGGAATGCACCATCCGGCTCCACTGGCCAACATTGCCTCTTCCCTGAAGGCCATGGAGAAGCGAGTGTATGAAGTGATTGACACTGAAGTGCAAGGTCCTTGATTGTAATCCTGTCATATTTTAGGGGGTTTCGTCCCTCTTCGCTTGGGATTTCATTTATCTGACCATTGATTTGCTTTCAAAGGTAGCATAGAGGACCTTGCAAACTTTGCAAACACGGCCCTGACCTCTCTGTTATAGGGTGGAGAGTTAATGATTTTTTGGAGTGAATAGTTTGGAAGGGAATGCTCTTGAACCCTCAATTAAATTTATTTTCTCCCAGTAACATAGTTTTCCAGATGAAAAAGCAAATATGTGCATATTTGTAGCACAATCATTAGTTGTATTAAACAGGCTCTTAAAACGACTGTTTTCTTGGGAAGCAGATGGACTCTGTTGCCATGTTACTTCCAGTAGCTTGCATGAAACAAGTCATATTTATAGTCTGTTAATTACTATAGCATACTACTACGTACTTTTTAAATGTTACATAAACATTTCAAGATATTAATTTTAAATTATGTCAATTTACTTATTGCTCTGCAGTTACCTGAACAGTTTCTCTCCTGAAATGCATCCATAAGCACTGTTCTCAACGCTTCTTACTCTGTGTTTACTCAGTCCAGCTTTCAGTGAAATCCCTGGGTAGTTCTCCTTCCTCCTCTGCTGGCATCTCAGGTTTGGACGGCATCCTACAGGTGTAAGCAAGAGCTGCCCCCAGCTGTCCTCTAATTCCAAAGAATTGGGGTAAAAAGTGATAGGGTGATGACATCCAGAATGGCTTTAACAGCCATTGTTACTGCAGATTTACACTGAATTTATCGTACTCAGAGCCTGATCTACAGACATCAATCAGATGTGTGATCAATCTTGATGCTGCTCTCGATATCTGTGCAAGGTGTGCTGTTCTTCCTAGATGTCAATGAATGCTCCTATGCTGAATTCAATGCTTGCCCTGAGAAAAGCAGCTGTGTAAACCTGGAGGGTCATTACAGCTGCCACCCTCAGCATGAACATGCCAGGGTCATCCCTCACCAGCTGAGCCCAAGAAAGGAAGGTAAGAAATGTAGGTCTCACCTTGGGAAATACTGAGGATGTTCCTGCAGGGCTTTGTGCTGTCACCTGCTGGGATTTCTGGAACACAAGTGCCCCTTCTCCTCCTGTTGAGAGAAAATGCCACATAAACCTGTTACCTATTTCTGACTGAAATGCAGAGTATTTACTTCACAGTCTTTTGCTGTTTCATCTATTTCACCCTCAGCTGTCCTCACTCACCTGCCAAAATCTGTAACTCCAGACCCTGACTGCTTCTCAGAGCAAGTCACTTGTTGTCAGTGCACCTCCCCAGCCTCCAGAGGAACAACTAATGGCATTATTTCTACAATTTTCTTTTCTCCTGTTTTGACTGCAGCCAGGACTCAGTGGTGGTACGATCCCACCTCAGGCTGCTGCTGAGCCCTCTGCTGCAAGCAGCTGGAGTTTGGCACTGGGTGAAATAATTCCTTGTGGTACCAGTTCAGCAAAATATACTTACAGCCAACAGACATCAATGGGCCTGCTAATAGGCTTTAAGCTGATGAGATGAATAACTGCTTGCAGATTCGATGCTTTAGTTAGAAAACAATTTTACAATCCCTTAATCTCAAAAATTAAGATAATGTATTACTTCATGCTTTTGTGATAGGATAATACTTTTATTTTCTATTTATATTACTTCTATTGCTGCTCTTCATGTGGAAAACATGAATGGTGTTATTTTGGATTTGCTTTCTTAGAAATACTCTAATTCTTTGATAATATAATTTTCCCCGAGGCATTGCAGCATCTACTCCAAGTTCAGCAGTAAATGCTGTTAAGACTGGCAGTAGCTCTCCTTCTATAAGGAAATCAAGTCTCTTGTCCATAACCAACCAATCTGCAGATGCTGGGTGCTGTAAGTAATCTTGGATTTTAATAAACGTTGTCTTGATTTGTGATGGGAACAAATCCCAGTAGATTTGTGTTTCTATGGGTGATCCCAGCCCTTTCAGGCAAGAGTTATCACAATCCTTTTAACAATACCCTATTTTTCTGTGGGAGGAAATAGCTTTAAGTGGTTCTTTGAGAGTCCGGAGAGACAGAGTGGATATTCTTGATCTTCATCCACAACTTCTGATCGAAGCTGAAGCCAGAGGATATGAACTGAGGCCCCTCTAGTGCAGGAGTGAGTGGCTTTGGGGGTGTTTGGCAGCCACCTGGCTCAGAGTGCTGGAAAAAATTGTGTTCTAGTGAAGCAATTTATGAAAACAACTTTTTTTTTCTTAGTCAAACCATCAGCATGAAAGGATTGAAGCTGTGGCAGCAGCATGCCGTGGTCTCTGGGTTAGCATGGGGTGTGATGCTCATCTCACCTGGCCCCAGCTCTCTCCAGCAGAGGTGTCTAGGCTGGGCTCTCTCTCTAGAGCCAGACAGACTGGCTCTGCTGCAGGGCAACTCATCCTACCCAATTTAGACACCTCCTCCTCCCAGGAGAGGAATCATCTCTGAAAGGCCCTGTCTTTTCCCATTGACATGACAATGATTGCACTGGACTAGAGTGGAATAACAGGTGAAGTGCTGCACGCCACTCTGCCCCCAGCCTCTGTCAGCTGGGGTCTGTGGGGGTTTTCCAGGATAAATCCAGGCAGCCTTTGCCTAAACGGATGCATTTTGATGATTAAAGTGACGGGAGGCAAAGCAGGTGTCAACACGTGTAGAGTACACAGAGTCACTCTTCCAAACTTATCCCTGTTGCTTGCACCTGTAGCTCACTGGCTGGTTGTTTATGTGACTGGAGATTTGAAGGGGATTAGGTTGTCCAGAGAAATTGTGGCTGCCTCATCCCTGGAAGTGTTCAGGGCCAGGTTGGATGGAGCTTTTAGCAGCCTGGTCTAGTGGAAGGTGTCCCTGCCCATGGCAGAGAGTGGAACTGGATGGGCTTTAAGGTCCTTTCCAACCCAAACCATTCTAGGATTCTGTGACTGAATGGAAATGCAAATACTAGAAGGAAATAAAAAGATTAAGCACTAAATCAGTCAAGAGGGGACCTGGTAATGTGAGAGGAAAGGTTCTGTCCTGACATAAAGAGAACCTCACCCTATTGATTGTCAAAGTGCTTGTGTGTAGTGGATTTAGAATAACACAGTTTAAAGGTGAAATGTTGCTTTTTCCGTGCCATCTCTTCCTGGGACTGCAACAGATCCCTCTGCAGTTACAAACCATCGAATCCTCAACGTTACCAGCAACAGCTTTGAAATGTCTTGGCTTGTCACTTCCACCCTGAACCACACTTTCCAAATCCGGGTGTTCAGGGGCAACGAGATTGTGCAAACCCTGAAGACACAGGAAATGCAAATGGATGTGTCTCAGCTGGAAGCAGGTGTGATGTATTCAGTAGAGATCTGCTATGAAACTTGTGGAAAAACCATCATCTCCCGTCAAAATATTAAAACAGGTAAAGAAACACTTCAAAATACATATATATAATATAGTATATCGCTATCTCCTTCCTTCTCCTCCCTCCATCCCCACTCACTCGCAGCTCAGCAATGATCCTTTGGTCCTCACTGAACAACATTTCCCACCTTCTTCAACACTTTTTATCTCATCTACTCCAGCATTTATTCAGACCAGAATATCAGGCAGCAGAACTTTGGCCTTAGTTGATAAAGCAGTGCTGGAGCTGATTAGACTATTACAGATATCAGGCTAAGTTATAATTATTTTTTAAAAAATCATATCTTTGGTGCCTGGCACTGCTTTCTGCTGCCACCTATCTCCCAGCAGGCCTCATTTTTTCCTGGTTGATGGCTGTGGCCAGTGGGAAATGCAGGCAACCAGTTTTTCAAGGGCTCAGCTGAGCTAACAAGAGCGCCCAGAGGAAGGGCCTATTCTGCTGAATAAAGGATTAAAGGCAATTACAAGGGCTGAGTAAGAAAGCTGCAGACTGCCTGCCCAGTTCTGTTCAATTAACTGGTGATGGTAGCTTCCTGAGGCCCTAGTGTGTTGATCAAACATAATTTTGCTTTTCCCCTAGTCTTAAATTATTTTCTAAGCCTCCATGCAAATAAAGAAATAAATCTCTCCCCATTTTTTTTCAAAGAGCAGGCAGTGAACTATTTATTACTGCCCACAGTGAGAATGCTGCTGTTCATGTTTATCCCTAAGAGCCTTCCCTTTGATCAGATGAGGGATGACTCCAGTTTGGGTCAGAAGGAAGTTACTCCCTTTGTGGAGGGAAAGCAGGAGGTCTAGTGGTTATAAAAACAGAGGGCTGAACTTCAGAGTATGAAGTTGGAGCCCTTGAGAAAAAGAAAAGTTTTCCAAGGATCAGTCCAAGGAGTAACAGCCTCAGAGTGTTTATACAGGACAAAGCAGTTAGAGATTCCTTGGCTCTTGGTTTTGGCTCCTGTGCTCTGTACATTATCTGTCAGGGCTCACCACACAGGCAAGAGGCATGCACTGATTTTTGTTGTATTTTCAGTTTAAGGGTATCTTTACTATCCACACTACCAAGATCAGGAAAATAAATTTTAAAAATTGTGACTGGTGGGCCAAAGATGAGCCCACTGGCAATTCAACCCTGGGTGTATCTTCAAGGCAGGAGTTGTGTAGGGCCAGGCCCAGGTATGTGTAAACTGTAAACCTGCACATAAAGGTCCGTGTTGTCATGCAGTTGCAATTAGGCACCTAAAAATCTCTTTAGACCTGATGTAAGTGCATCTTCTCAAGGTATCAGAAGCTTGTAGGACCCTATTGGCTTTATTTTCTTGATTTAATACCAAACTCTCTCAATCTTGTCCTTCCTTCTTCCATCGTCTGAGATTTTGGTCCAGGTACATCAGTTTTAACTGAATCCTTTCCTACTCCGTCAGTGTGTTTTAATGTTGTGTCCTACAGAGGCCGAGATATTTGCTGTTACTATGAGGATTCTCAACTACAACTTCACTGATGATTTCCATAATTCCAGCAGCTCAGCATATGAGGAATTTTCAAGACTGTTGCTTACAGAGGTAAAACGAAAATATCTCTGGGTAATTTTTTTTTCCATTTATAATTAATTTAATCTAATAGAGGATTTTATGCCTGGATGAAATATTCCTTCAAAATCAGCATACTATTTCCTGTGACCTTTCTTTATAATCACAACAAAATTCAACTGACTAGACAGATCAAGCTCTTGGCCCTGTTAGCAATGGAGCCAGTGAGAATTTCCCCCTGCAGAAAAGTTCAGGAATTACAAATGCATGCAACAGGGGCTCCTTTCCTTGGATCTTCAATTTGACAATAAACTCACAGTAAATTAACTTGAGGCTTTTTAATGGATTATTGAAATGGCATTCCTGGCATTCATTTCAGCACAGTCTTCTCAATAAATGTCTTACTCTTCTCAAAGCTCTTTCTTCTTTCAGGAAAAGTGTCTGGATCAGGCTTTCTTCTCCAGCCCCATTCCTTGCCTGCATGCATGTAGCCACTGTCCACAGTCAGGTGTAATCAGCCAGAAACAAAACTTGAGTCATGAAGTCGATTAGCAGCTCTCAGCTTCCCAAAAAACAGGGAAGTTTCAGATGCAGCAATCTCCGACACTTTTGCTGCACAGAGCAGGGCCTATTCAGAGGAATTGGGATCTCCATCCAAAACAAGGCTTCCCCAAAACCAAAGGTGACTCATAATCACGTGTCAATTTAAATGCAAGAGAAAAATCCAAAACAATAATGGAGCTTTACATTCAAGGGCAGCAGAGAAGAGGCATTTGCCCAACAGAAACTGCAAGTTGAACCTCCTGACATGGTTTTATTTCCCACAATTGCAAATTGTTCGCTTTTGTTGTATAGGAGGATTTTGGTGGGTGAGTCTTCTCTGAGATTAATGCAGACCTGATGGGCTTCATTGAGTCAGAAAAAAAAAAGGAGCATTGCCCATCTGTGTTGCTTCTGCCTCCTTGGGCATTTGGGAGCACAACATCCCCCTCTCACTTCTTCTCTCCTCATTTTCTTGCCTCCCTACCCTGATGTGAGCCTGGACCAGTTAAACAGCTTGTTTGTAGGAATCTTTCTGAGCAAGCTCTGACTGAATGGGAACAAAGCTGTGCTGATTTATGGCTCTGCAATTCGTGCTCAAAGGCAAGCTTTGAGGTGTGTGCAGGAACAAAAGCCTCAGGGAAGGAGCTGCCTTCTAGACATGTAAGGTAAAATTGCCAGCTCCTGCACAGCTCAAGTATTGACAGCAGTGTGCCAGCTTTAATGTTCAGAGTAAAGCCATTTGTTCAGCTGAAGTGACTGCTCACTGGTTTGGTAATTAACCATGATGTAATTGTGATACTGCCTTGAAGCTGGGCTGTCTCAAACACTTTTTTTTTTTTAAGTTATGCACCCCCATTCTTCTTGTCTCTCATCCTGAGATTTCTTTGTTGCTGGACTCGGCTGCAGGCTGAACTTGAACTGGGGAGTTTCAAATGCTCCCTGGGAACTAAAGCCATGCCCACACTTGTAAATGTATATGTGACATACAGAAATAACATCAAGGCTCTGCTGCATGCACTTACCAGGCCAGTTCAGCTCTGCTGCAGGCACACAGGGCCAGGGGGAATTCTGCTCCCTTGAGCCAAATTTTGGAACGTAGTTTGTAAGACCAGTGGTCAGATGGATACAGTTTTCAAAGGTATTATAGAATTTTATAATCACAGAATGGTTTGGGTTGGAAGGGATCTTGAGGATCATCTAGTTCCAAACCCCTGCCATGGGCAGGGACACCTTCCACCGAACCAGGTTGCTCAGAACCCTGTCAAACCTGGCCTTGAACACTTCCAGTGATGGGCACATCCACAGCTTCTCTGGGCAACCTGTGCCAGGGCCTCCGCACCCTCACAGTAAAGAATCTAATCTAACCCTACTCTCTGACAGTTTGAAGTCATTCCCCTTTGTCCTGTCACTCCAGGCCCTTGTAAATAGCCTTGCCTCATCCTTCCAGTAAGTTCCCCTCAGATACTGGAAGGTCACAATTAAGTGTCCCCAGAGCCTTCTGTTTTCCAGGCTGAACAATCCCAATTCTCTCAGCCTTTCCTGACAACAGAGCTGTTCTGATCTTGGTGCCTCCTCTGGACTGGCTCCAGCAGCTCCTCCCTGTGCTGGGCCCCAGGGCTGGGGCAGCTCTGCAGGTGGGGTCTCACCTGAGAGGGGCACAGGGGCAGAATCCCCCCTTTCCTGCTGCCCACGCTGATTTTGGTGAAGCTCAGCACATGGGGGGGTTTCTGGGTCCCAGCGCACACGATCAGGTCATGTTCAGCCCAAAGACCCCCAAGTCCTTCTCATCAGGGTTGCACCAAGGACACTCACATTACTTTGTGCCACAATAATCTCTGAAAAGTAAGATTTCTGAAACACTTCGTAACTTTTCTTCTTACAGCATGTAATATGTCGTGCTTATATAAATATTTAAAGAGGTACCTATTGGCTTCCTAATTGTCAATGCTTCTCTCCATTTGCTCAGCTTGAAAACTCATTTCCACCCAATATTTCTGCCTTGTACAAATCGGAGAAGCTGAAAATTCAGATTGAATCCCTGGCAGCAGGAAGCACCATTGTGAGGCTCAGGATCACCGTGCAGGATCCCGAGTTTCCAGTGGATCCCTCCACGTTTGCCCCAGTGCTTTCCTACCTGCACAATGGCTTCGTGCTTGTGCTGGATCAGCAAAACACTGCAGTAGAAGGTAATTTTTATCATTATTTTTTCAAAGAAGAAAACAGCGTTTGTATTTTGATCACGTGCGATATCAACCAGTATTCTTCACAAAATAGAGAAACAAAGGATGTGGTTTGTTGAAGAGAAAACCATGATGTGAGAATTCTTCCAGGGGTTTTATCCATAAGCCCAGAAGGGTCAGACAAAGGAGCACTGGCTGTCCCCAAGTACCTGCAGGCACTGCTTCCCCTCACAGTGTTTAACCTGAGTGGAGCCCTTGGTTTCCATATTCATTTTCCTCCCTCTCCTCTCTGTCCCCAGCTGGAAGTTTGCCATATCTTTCTCGTGCTGAATGGCAGACAGGATTCCTGTGGAATATTTGTAGCCTTTAGATACACACGCCCTCTAGACAGTGTTGTGCTCCAAGACTGGGGGACTGTATTTGGGCCAGGGTTTAAGAAAAGAAATCTAACATCTTCACTCTAGAAACCCAGCCAGAGAAATTCCCAAATGTCCTTACTGTGAATAGGACTGAAGAAACATGCATGGAATTTATGTTAAACCAGGCCTTTGTTTGATCTTCAGTAATCACCACTTTTATCTTCAAAGGATTGGGTTCTGTCCTCAGGTTTCCCAGCTGGCAGAGACAGCAGAGTTCAGAAAGTTGCCAAAGCCAACAGAATGGGTTATTCTTCTCTCTTGGTGTATTGAGCCTTTAAAATCTTATTTACTGTGAGCAGGAAAAACTCCCCTTGGAGTTGCAGAGCATATGGAGGTTAAGGAGAACAGGACAGGAAAAAACCAGGAGAAAAATTGCACTCAAAGCCTACAAATATCACAGTGGCAGCAGAGACTGAATTGCAAGATGCTGATGTGTGCCAAAATATTTTATAAATGTTATTGATCATGGGACCGAAAGGCTGGGGAGGAAGAAGGCAATAGCTCTGGACTGTCATTTTAGCTGCAGAAAACCAAGTGGCTTCCAGTAGCACCACACTTATCCAGGGGCACAGCCAACACCTCCACTTCTCCTTAGGGGCTGAGAAAAGGGGTTTATTTCATAGGTCTACCCAAAGAAAGTTTCTTCAACATGAGTTTCCTAAGTGGAAAATAAGGAGTGAAACACACGAAGGAAGGACTTGTATAATGGGGTGTTTTTCTTCCTGACCCTGGAGAGTCCCCAGGACACGACCTTTGGCAGTAAGCCCACCCAGATCCTGTGCCCTGGATCCTCCCTGCAGCCTGGCCACCACCAGGCTTTGTTCTTGGTTAAGTTACAGCCCATTCAACTGTGAAAAGCAGGGATGAGAAGTCAGAAGGGACAGCACAACTGAAGGGAGTGGACCAGATCTCTTGGAAGATTCATGAATTATTAAGTTTATTGCCATGATGAATAGAAA
>VZRV01002853.1:71008-149740 GCA_013398115.1 Falcunculus frontatus
GGAAGGTTAGGGAAGGGAAGGGAAGGGAAGGGAAGGGAAGGGAAGGGAAAGGGATGTGTGCTGAGTCAGGCCCAAGATCCTTCTAGCACAATGCCATGTCCTCAGTACCAGCCAGGAGCCAATTCCTGGAGAAGGCATCACCTCCCACTGATATTCCCTTAGCCAACAACTGTTTTCAGCTCCAGCACTCCCTGAATCCAGAGGGATTTCTTTGGGTTTCTCCTCCATGAATCTCCCCCGTGAAATCAGACAAATCTTTAGCATCTCCAACATCATTTGGCAAGGAATTTCACAGATTTTTACCCTTTGCCCATATTCCTTACAGGTATAACCGGTATTCAGAGTGAACACAAAGGTGGCTTTTTAATAATTTTTGGACTAGGACTGTTGGTTGAGGTGTGTGTGTAGGGAAGTGCCAGACGTGAAGGGCCAGAGAGGTGCCAAGAGTGCAGAAAGAGAATCCAAAACACATCGTGGCTGAGATGTGATGGTTTAGAGGAAAAACATGCAGTGTGTGTGTGTGTGTGTGTGGACGTGCACAAGTGATGCACCAGTCAGTGCCAGTGTTTTGACCCGATGCATGATTAAATGTGGCCACCAGAGGTGAAGGAATTTGCTTAAAAAGCCGTGCTAAGTGAGGAGAAAGGAAACCCTCAGAGACAATGGAGGCAGTGGATGTGAGTGATTTGGCAATTAGCATCTCTCAGATGGTGCTGGAAGCCAGCAAGAGTCACAATTACTTCATAGCACAGTAAGAAATTAACGAGATTTCATCTCTGGTGTTTAGTCGATCCTGCACACTCCTGCCTTCCCTCTAAGTGGCTTAGGCTGGAACATAATATGGCAGCTCCTGGCCATAGGCACATGAAATTGTCTAATGGAGACTATCATGGACACAGCAATTACCCAATGACAAAAAAAAAAAAAGTAAAAAAGAATTGAAATATTAGCTGGAAGGAAGGAAAAGCGAGCAGAAAGATGAGTGCATGTATGTGCATACACAGGGAATGGGGCATTCCTTTGTTTCAGAGAAATAATCATCCTCATTAATCTGCAGGTTTGCAGAACAAGCACTTATGTTAATTTGTTATTCAGAACAATTTTCTAGCCTCTGATCAGAATTATTTGTCCCAAGACACAGTTTTTAGCCTCATTTGCTGCTCTCCCTCTCTCAGGGCCCCGAGGCAGCGAAGGTGAATGCACGAGGGAGTCACACAGGGAGGGCTCACCTCGGATTCACTGGAATTATTCCTGTCCAAAGGAGTAACTCAGCCTTTGCAGATTTGCTGGGACACAGTGTGAATGGCAACACAAGACTCCAGATATAAATCCCTCAAAAGAGAAGAGACTCAGCAATAAAATAGGTCTATAACTGCATGAAAAAAGCGTCTCTAACTGATTCAGAGCAGCTGAAATCAGACATACGGAACACCCTTAGAGCATCTTCATGCATTGATGAATCAGGATGTCTTTTCTGACACTACCAGAAAGAGGGTCACAGTTTTACAGTATTACTTTTGAGAAGAAAAATTGTATAAATAGAGATTTTGCCCTTAGCACTTCCTTTGTTAAGAATGGAAGAGTGCTTCCCGTGGGAGTTACTAGCATTTACTTTTTATTTGAAGCAGAAGATTATTTGGATTAAGTCTCTATTTAATGTTATATCTACTGGTAGCTAGTGGTAACAGATCTGTTAATTACCTGATATATCTGGAGGTGCTGTACATAGAACTTGGTATAGTGAGTGCTTTTGATATAATTGTAGTACAAACTTACGAAATTTTTTCACTTTAAATGTGTTTACTTCTAAAAACAATTATTTTAAAAGTATTTACTCAGAGAAAATACTTTTCAGAGTACAAGAACAAGAGAATAACAAAACATAGTGTTCTGCATCACTCAGAGCTTGGCTGACAGGTAAATGATGAAAAAGGAAGACCACATAAATGCATTTAAAAAGGACTACTTAATGATAATTTCTATCTTAATGCAGCCAGCAGGGAGGATCTCTGACCCATGTTCTTGTTTTGGTCCCACAGACTGGGATGAATGTGCTTCCCAAGCTGAGAATGACTGCTCTGTGTTTGCAGAGTGTATCAATTTGATGGGTTCCTACATGTGCAGATGCAAGACAACCACAGATACCAATCCATCCCGACCTGGAAGAAACTGTGAGGGTGAGAAAAAGGCTGGCACGTAGTTTTTCTTTGCCATGAAACATTGTGGGAATAAGTTGTGGGTTTTTTTACAATCTGCTTTTATTGCGTCTGTTCCTATAATTGCACCTTTGCAGTCTGTGGCTGAGGGAGTATATATGACCTGTCTGTAACCATTTGTTTATCTATCTATCTATCTATCTATCTATCTATCTATCTATCTATCTATCTATCTATTATATTTATATATATTTATTCATATATTTTATTTATATATATGTATATGTATATATATATATATTCAGATGAAATCTCCCTGAGATCCTCCTTGATAAGCCTGATAACTCCAAGGAGCACTTTTCCCTCTTTTGCTATCTCTGTGGCTAATTTCCTCCCACTGAGTTGACCCACGGCCTTGCCAGCCAAGAACCAGGAGACCCAGGAATCAAATCTGCTTCTTTGTGTAGGCACAAGCCAGATTCAACCCCATAAAAATCACACATTCTACAATGTGTTCATGAACATCCAAGACCTGTTTTTGTAACGCTGCCGTGGGTGCCTGAGGGGCCTCGGTGCCATTTTCAGGCCAGGCCCCGCTGCCTCCTCCTCCAGGTTGAGACCCCATTTCAAGGTGTATTTACTGTGTTGCAGGTGAGATTGTGGATCCTCTCACTGAAACCATGGCTCCTGAAACGAGAAACAGCACGGACTTTGCTCTTGAAGAAGGAAGCCCTGCAGGCCCTGCTCCCACTGCCACCACCGGGGCCATGGCTGCTGCAGACCCTGAGTCAAGCCCTGTCACACCCCTCCCTGCTGCCGTGCTGCCCCTGGGTGACAAAAAAGTGTCCCACAATCCCACCAGCGCTCCTCCAACCTCTTGGGAAAAAGATCTGGCCCCACAGATGGGTTTCAGCAGGAACAGCAGCCCCACGGGGCTCACACCCAGCAGGGCACTGGCCGTGGGCGCAGAAGCCACGAGTCCATCGCAGCAAAGCTCCGTGGCCAAGGCCGCTCTCCCAAACGCTCCCACGGCCACAGCCAGGCAGGAGCAACTCAGTCCCGTTTGGTTGTTCCCAAATCAAACAGCCTCTGCTGCCACCGGGACTCACGCTCGAGGTGGCCCTGACACAGCTCTGCTGGGCACAGGGAACGCTGACACTGCCACCCTCAATGCCACTCTCAGAGCAGATGCAGAGGTGGGGAGAGAGAACAGCTCTTGTTCTGAGGAACACCCTGGAGCCCTGGGGTCACCAACTTTGCCAGGAACATCTGCAGCCCCCAGCCCGGACCGCAGTGAGTACACATCCCATGGGATCTGCACACGTGGGAATTCAGCTGGGGGAGAAGCAAAGCCTCGCTCAGAGCTGGGAAAAAGGCATCTAGAACTATTTTTTCAATGTCAAAATAATTTTCTTGGTGTCTGCAATTTTTTTCTGTATCAGTGATATTTTCTGCAGGAATTGGCACTTTCTCTTTTCTAAATCAGCTTGCGAAAACGATTTTTCTTCCTGGCAATTTAGCAGTTGCTTTTATTGATGTTACATTTCTTCAGCTCAAAGAGGAGGAAGCACATAAAAGCGTGCACTGAAGAGTGGCTCATGGCAACATTTGCTGCTTGTCCTTTTGCCACACATCCTGGTTTTTCCTGCAACCTCTGGCACCAGGACACTGCAGCAGCAGCTGTTTATGGAATTAATTCAGGGAGCCAGGGAGGAAAAGGACCTGCCTTCCCGTTCCTCTAAGCAGAGGATGATTAGTCAGAGTCCTCCACAAATCCCCTGTGAGGCAGGAGCTGCCTGGAAACCTCGGGGAGACAGTTTCAAGAGCTGTAATTGAGAGCAACAGAGCTGGCGAAGGTTTCATCTGTTTGGGTTTGGGCAGATGTGTTGCAGCTAATTAGGGGATTTTTCTGTTGATTGGAGCTGAATCATATTTCAAGGAATCAGATTTGGTCTTGAAACTACAGTTTTGTTTGGGATAGGAATGCTGCTGTCTCTGCCCATCACTAAATGTATTTTTTTCTGTAGTGTGTCACTATTCAGTTTGGCTATTTCAGTTTTGCTTCTGCTTGTCTTTATTGTGTCTCTCATGCCCTCCACATCTCTGATCCCAAGTCACGCTTCCCTCTGCTCTTTTCTCTCCCCCTCCCCTGTGATCTCATATTCCTGGTGGTCTCCACTCATCCAGCCCCACTTCTGGTTCTCCCTCATTCCTTTCTCTCTGGAAAATGCCTTTTTTGGCGGTGTAAGGCCACTTCTGCTGCTTCTCCAGCCTCTCTTGTCCCCCCAGCCCTGCTCACCAGGTGTCTCCTCCTGCCACTGTGCCCTGCCTTGGGCAGCTGTGCCAATGCCCTGTTCAGCTCCTGCCTTCTCTCCTCCTAACAAAATGTGTTTGGTTTTTTTTAATGAAAACAAAGATGTTCTTTTGTTTTTTTTTTTTTTTTTAAAGTATAAAATTAGCTAATTTTAACTTACAAAAAACCCCCATAAAGGTTGTTTTCTCCTAGCTGGGAAACAAGCTGAAGAATTCTACACAAAAAAAGTTCAGTTTATAAAAACTTTTAATAAAAAAACCCTGTTTAATAAAAACTTTTAATAAAATAAAAACTGTTTTATATTCCTAATGAATCAAATATTCAGCCAAGTGCTTTTGCTGGGAAAGAAGGCTGTGAAGGGATTATGCCTGAGGAATAAGAGGAAGAGCCACCTGAGTGGCATCTCACTAGCCCAGGGCAGCAAATTCAGAGGGCAAATGCCCATGTTTGGTGAAGTTTCATATGCAGCTCCTCCTTGTGGCATCATCTCTGACCTGGAGGCTCAACCTCAGCCAATTCTTCATAGTCTGGTCTTTTAAATATCAGGGGCTTTTTTTATTATTGTTCGAGAATTGTTCAGAACATTTTCCCCTCTCACCTGAGATGTGTTTTATCCCCTAAATACCTGTGTTCACATGACAGGACAAGCCATGGCAAAAAAGCAAGCCCAAATCCTTTGATCTGACTGGTGGGGGTGAGGGTTCCTTTGGGATCAGAATTATGCTGGGATAAATGAACCCTCCTCCAGTGGCTTGCTTCAAGCAGGCATTTCCCCCCTTCCCTGAAAAGCTTTACCTGATTACTATTTATTTTTCTCTGGGATCTGTCCCAGTTCAAATGATTATTTTTCCAGAGTGAGTGGAACTTCGATATAAAGTGGTCCACAGAGTTTATGCAGAGCTTTATAATTCCTGCTGCTTCGAGGAAAGCAGCTAAAATGGGAGATTAAAACTGAATATAGGAGTCTGACAGTGTCAGAGCTGGAGCCTGGTGCCTGACATCCTGTGGAGATGCACTCAGGTGTGTGCAGGGAGGAAAGCAGGTTGCTACACCAGAAAGTAAAGACTGGTAACTCCATCCACAATTTTAAACTGAATCCTTAGCCAGATGATAGAATTCTTGAAGTTTTGGGTGAAGACTGTCCTGTATTTATGTAAACCATTGGAACATTAGGTTTTGCTATGCCAGGAGTGATGATTTGTGAGGAGCTGGGGGCAGAGTGAAGGCAGTTTGCTGGCAATGGCTGCAGCATTGGGTGATTGCAGTCATCACTAAATGGATGCCAGAGGCACAAACCATGCCTTGAGAAGCCCTTTCTCTGATCTGTGATCACCTTCAGTGTCCGGAGTAACAATGCCAAACCCAGAGACATTAGGAAACACAGAGAAATCAGGAAATAAACTAAAATGTTTGAGTCTGCCTTAATGTCATTCAGCAGATGTGAATTAGTGGGGAAGTGTACACCCTGTTGGGATTCACCTTGTCCCACCACAGCTGTCCAAAGTGTGGATGTCTAAGCTCAGGCAGCTGCCCAGCCTTCCTCTGAGGCTGCAGGGAGGACTTGGTGCTGCAGTGGTTTCCCTCTGGAGGGCCTGGTGGGACAACCAGCTGAGCCTGGGAGAGCAATTCCAGTGCCCGAATAGAGCAACATTTCAGACATCCCCGAGCATCCGAGGCAGAGCTGGCAGATGAAAGACCTACAGGAGGTCAGTGCCTTTCCTGAGAGTCATCTGGGGCTCCAACAGGGCAGACTAAGATGCTGGATGATTTAGTTTTTGATTTTGGGGGTTTTGGCTACATTTCAGGGGGCTGGTCTTCTGCTGCTGTGAGTTGATGCATGTGGCCAGGAATGTTGGACACTGTCACACACCTGTCCATGGACTACAGTCCATAAAACATGGATATAAAATTGTCTTTTTTCTTTCTTTGCAGCCTTCCAGAAACTTAGTGGCACAGTTCAGATAACAAACGTGGAATACTCTCCAGGCTTTAGCAATACAAGCAGTGAGGAATATCAAACCTTTGCACAGCTCTTTGTTGATGAAGTAAGTGGTGAAGAAGGACGTGACCTGTTACCTGTCTCAGTAAAACCCCGTGTATGGTCTTTTTCCCTCAAAGCCTGTATAACTCATGTGTGTCACTTGACATACCTGTAAGGTCTGGCTTCCCCTCACTGCCTGAGACTGCAGGATGACTGTGGATCTTTAGAGGGAGATCAGGATTTTGGGATTCTCTGGTGCCTCCATGTCTTCTACTTCTCATACCTTGTTATACTGAATTATTGATCTCCTCCAGGGGTGTGGTGGAAAGTTAATGGAACTCACAAAGTGCTCTGATACCCTTGCCCAGAACAGCACTATGCTAATTAGCTGAATAATTGTTATTATCCTTTGTAGCAGTACCTCAAGGCTGGCAGTTCTTGTAATCATCCTGGATTTTGTAGCCCCGTACCTGGAAAGGGAGTGGTTTCTTGAAAAGTCACCTCTGCCCTCACTTGCAATTAGAGTGCAGGATATCAAAGCACAACGTGATCTCTCCTGTGCCTTTAACCCTCTCAGCATTCTTGGGCACTGCCTTGGACAGTATCTAATATTGTAGTGAATTTATCAGAAGTTTATTCCTTCTGGTGCTCCCTCAAACACACCCATGCCTGGAAAACTTCTGGTTATGCTGGGCTGCTTTATTGCCTTCCTTATCTCCCCTTCACTGCCTGTGTTTTCAGAGGCCTTGATAAGTGTGGTGATAAATCCATCACTGGCAATTTTATGGATTTTCAGATCCTGCAGAGGCCTCCCCAGACTTTACTGAGGGCAGAGTCACGACGTGCCACTGGAATAGAGCTGCCACAGGGGCACAGGGCACAGGCCAGCCTGGGGTCACAGACAACTGCAGGGAGGGAAGAGGGTGATCCTTTATCCTTCTTGGACATCAAATCAGTTTCCCACTGGTCGTGACTGGTTTGCACCTTTCTGGGTGTGTTAGCAGAGCACAGCTTTCCTGGAGCTGTTTTGGCCCCAAGCTGTCACATCAGAAAAACTGTGACAAAACGAGAGTGACGTGATTAGCAAAGTGAAAAGGGAGCAATTCTCCACTGACCTCTCTCTCATTCAGCACCATGCTCTGCCCGAGGCTGTTTCAGAACAGCACAGTATTGAAATGGACTGAAATTAATGAATTTTCTTCATTCAGTCAGATATCTTAGTCCAGAAAATCATGGGTACTAATATATTTGGAAAAATTGTGAAATGGTTGCATAAAGAAAAAAAAAAGAAGTTTTGTGTCAGTTTTACCTGGGTCTCAAGTTTTCAGGCAGAAAGCGATTGCTTGTGATTATAAGGAACTAAGTCCTTTTCCCAGCACTCTGGTTTTGTGGTTTAGCTGGAGAGATGTGTTAGTGTTGATTCCTCCCATCTCTGAGCCACTATATATGGGCTATAATTGCATAGCTGCTGTAAAAAATATTACAAATATTGCATTTCTAGATGCCAAAGAAAATTTAGGAGACCAGAAAGAACTGTATATTTTCTTTTCAGGTTATGATGACCAGAAATGGATCTTTTAAAGTAGATGAGGAAAGTTTTATGAGCTTTAAAAGCACTCTCAAGTTCCAGTTAAATACAGTTTGGCAGAGATTTTTTTAAAACCTCTTTGGAGTCACCATCTACAATTCAGAGGATTTATAAATCCTAATGTGTATAATGTTCTTTAGCCCCAGCACTTAAGTGCCATGTGGTTAAATTGGCAGCACAGCAAATGGAAATATCATCCTTTAAATAATGTGTAGATGAGAAGGAGGTAAAAACTTGATGTGACAACTTGCACTGTCATTGTCTAGGCCAGTTCCACCACCTTTCCTGTAATGCAACTTAAAAACAACATGGCTAAAGGTAAAAGAGTATTTAAGTCTTGGGGTTTGTTCAGCTTGTATTTTACACCCCAAAAAGAGTATCATGGCTTGTCCTCAAGAAAATCAGTCAGGAAAGCAAAAGGTTTGAGTTGAAAATACATTCACTGAGGTGCAGTGAATTCCCAAGTGGAAAGCTCGTTTTGAATTTGGGTGTCTTAAACTTAGCTGAGTGACAAAAGGTGTGAAACTAATAAATGATAATGCCTTATGAAGGTGACCCCCTCATTTGGAAGGCACATAGCCTCTGTTTGTGTAGCTGAAGGCACCTAAAATGGTTGCAGCTAAAGCCATCTGAATATGGAACGAGTGTTGGTACTGGGATTAAGGAAGTTTCACTAGACCAGTGTAATTTCACCCCTTCTGTTAATTTGAGTTTACCCACATGCACATCCTGGAAGCTGCTGGTGATGGTGGCTGGGCAGATGTGTGCTCTGGTCCCTTCTCCCTGAAGGTGCAGCCAAACCACAGACAGTAGGGAGGGATTTTTAATCGTCAAGAGAAAAAACAGGCTCCATGCAGTTTTCTGTTCCAATTACTGTACCTTTTACTTATTCCCAGCTTCCAGACTGTCAGTGCATTCCCTGCTTAGGTTTCCTTTGTGTGCTACAGAAATTGCAGGTACAATGAGAGACCTGAAGATAATTTCTCTTGTAAGAAAACCCCATACTCAGGGGTATTAGATATTGAATATTTATTTCCAAAAAGTTCATTATTTCCCCCCTTTTCTCCTAGCCCTTCTTCGTCAAGCATTATTTTGACAACCCAGGGTGTGGTACCTGTTGGGAAATCGTGGAGTCTCTTGGATAAAGGGTTTTGTAGTGTCACCTAGTGGCTAAATACAAATACTGTGAATGTGCCCCGACGCTATTCAAGTTCTGAGTCCTGCTTTGGGAGGGAAAATAGGAATAAGGACATAAACAAACCAACCAACCAAGCACTGTAGCCAGGTAGGGCCTGTGCTCTGCTCTCAGGGATCAAGGGACAGGACAAGAGGAAATGGCTTCAAGCTGTGCCAGGGGGGGTTCAGGTTGGACATCAGGAGGAATTTCTTCCTAGAAAGGGTGGTCAGGCATCAGAAGGGGCTGCCCAGGGAGATTTGGAGTCCCCATCCCTGGAGGTATCCAAGGAAGGCCTGGACGTGGCACTCAGTGCTCTGGGCTGGGGACAAGGTGGGGATTGTTAAAGGTTGGACTCAGAGATCTCAGAGGTCTTTTCCAGCCTAAGCAATTCTGTGATTCTGTGAAAAAAAGAACTGATAAAATAAAATTTTCAGGATAGGCAGTGAAAGAGGATGAAATCAGGGAGGGCTAAGAGGATGTCACAGGTGTCCGTGTTTAATGTTGAGAAGTTCAGACAAAAACTGTGAAAGCTGAAAACTTAGGTCTGACCTCCAACTTTTCAGTACCTGCTTGTGAAACAGCAGAAAGAGAAAGTAGAAGGAGCCCAAGAGGCCCTGTCTTAGTGGAATGGGAGATTTTGGGTCTGACAGGGACAACCTATGTTATGCCCAGGTTTTTAGAGAGGAATCAGCTGTCTCCATCCTCCCAGCTCTGCCTGCGTGCTCCATGGGGCACTCCAAGGTTTGCTGGGTGGGACTTGCAGGAACATGGGAGCCCTTTCCAGGGGGGGTTTGCTCTGTGCCACGTTACCTTGGCACCCAGCACGAGAAACACATCAGCTCTGGTCACTCAGGAAAGGGCTCAGGAAAGGGCTGCAGGACACCTGCCAATCCTGGCACCATCTCAGGGCTGGATATCAGACAGCGGGGAACTCAGGGCTGGGTAGTGCACAGCAGGCAGGGCACAAGGGGTGCAGAAGCTGTGAGAATCCAGCACTAAATGCAGCAGCTCTGTGCGTGGGGGCAAGGCAAACAAAGCTGCTTCTCCTGGTGGCTCCCAGGGCTTGCCTCTTTCCTGGGCTCTTCCTGGTGGGAATCACTGCTGGCATCTCCGAGCATTACACACTGAAATAAGCTGTGCCTTAAACTCATGGCTGAAATCCAGCCCTGCTGCTCCAGATATTTCCTGCAGAAGTCATGCAGAGGAAGAAGCGGTTGGAGGTGGCCGCAGTGCAGCCCCCACCTGCCCCCTTAATACCCTGGTCTGGGCATTTAAAAAGAGGTGGGTTTTGCTTGTCTCTGGTGAGAAATCAGCTGTAAAGCAAGGCTGGAAGGTTGCCTGCTCTAAGTTGTAAAGCTGCTGGGCTGAGAGAGCCTTCTGAAGGCAGTGTGGAGTGTCAGGAGCATCTTTACTTCCACCAGCAATTCCTTGTACTGGATTGTCCCTCTCCCCAGAGGCATTTTGAGAGGCAGAACATGGGAGCTTCCCTGCAGTCTCCTCCCTCCCTTTCTGTTACCAGGGGCAAGGTCTTGTGCCAAATGACAGATGAGATATCTTAATCAGCTTGGCTTGTTTAATATTCATGGTTAAATATGCACCACATCCTTCAGCTGCTCTGGAATGAAAATGTTACAAACCAAAAGGTCAATTTTCTGTTGCTTCCCTCCAGAGCAGGAAGCACAACACTCATTTCTGGGCAGTGTACACAGCCTGCAATGTAATTGCCCCATCTGCCCACCTCTATATACCTTCGGTTTTTATTCCAGGTGCATAAATCTCTGCCCCTTGAGGTGCTTCAGCAGATGGATGCTGGTCTGATTACAGTGCTGATAACGGGTGTTTCTAATGGGAGCACAGTGGTAAGTTTCAATCTGCTGGTTGCAGAAGACGTGGATTTCCACCACGTCATCACCACTTTTTGTGAGGCCTTGGAACACAGCTCCTACTTCACCTTCAACAGGAGCAGCCTCTCCATGCACGGTAAGGAGCAGCTTGTGCCCCAGTGGCTCTTCAGAACCAGACAGATGATAAAGGCTATTATTAACCTGTACCTTCTGAGGTGAAAGCATCTGTAAAACACCTGGATGAAAAGCCTTTCTCTCTCCTTATATTGCTCCTGCTTATCCATCCAATGAGTTTTTCAGAGAATGCCCATAGGTGACATAGGAAGTGAGGTACCACTGATCCAAAAGGATAAAACCAACTGGTATCTTTGCCAATATCTCAAATCAGTTTTTCAGAGAAAAAGATAAGGAGATGTTAGAAAAAGTGGTCACGACTTGAGGAGTTTATAAGCTACCAGTGGAAATGGGTCCCTGAACACAGCCATAACTAGCACAGTTTAAAATCCTTTAAAAACACATTTCCTTGTGCTTTGCACTGATAATTTTTCTGTGAGATAGAAATCCCAGGAAGTAAATTAACATATGAATTCTTCTGCAGTGGGAGTGGTTGTTTCCCTCACACACCTGTGGGTCTTCAGGTGAAAGCCCACACTTTGCCAAGCCCAGCATGATGGTTGATGGTACAACTTTTCTTCTGTATGTAATTGAACTAAGTAACAAGAAACATTAATCTCCTGACTATGAGAATTCTGCTGAATTCTGTTTCACAAGTCACCTCTGAAAAAAATACCAAATCCCTGACAGGATCCATTTGTCCAAAGAATGTTGTTATATGCTGTCAATTGGAATCTCATGCAAAATTACTTCAGAAACGTGCTTATGCTCTGTTCTATACATTTTTTTTTTTGCCTGTTAAACTCTCAGCTGTAAATATGGAAAGCAACATATCCTGGTAATTAGTAGGATCACAACTATCTTGTGGTAGTGCTTTGTAGAGTGCTTGCACCCTTCAAACACGGGCTGAAACAAAGGGTTTGTTATAGGGACAGGTCCCCATAGAGCAGGTAGTTGGTGCTGCTTTCTGAGTCCCAGCTGTGGTATAGTTTGTGCTGTTTTTTAGATTTTGGAAAGAGAAAGAAAAGTAAAAGCATTTTTCTCCTCTCAAAAATGAAAATTTTGGCCAGGTAAAAATTAAGACAGCAACTAGACTGCAACCTGGACCAGCCACACAAGCTTTCTGCTTCACTCGTGCTGGGCATTTACTCAGCATCTCCTCAGGAGTGTGAAATGGGGAAAAACTGAGGAGGCTCCTGGGGTTAGAAGCATCCCCTTGGGCTGTTGATAACTTTAGTAGTGAGAATGTAGTATATTAATATTTAGTGCTGTAAAGGTCTATTAACAGTTCTGTTTCTCATATTTGCCACAAAAATTAGACGGGATTGTCAAGATCATTACTGGTTTTCATTAGCAGAAGCAGAGGGAACAGAGGAGGTAATAGAGAAGGTAACAGAAAGTACTTGATAGGTGGCTTGACCTCTGTATGGCAGCAGGGAGGAAATGCTGGTGTTACAAACTACATTTTTGTATGAGCTGATTCATCTGGCTTCTCTCTTTCCTCAGGCCATTCGTTAGCTGATGTATGATGGGTCTTTAATCTCCTAAATTCTCTTAGGCTTCTTCAGTAAATTATATTTGGTTTTGTAACCACAGTGATAAAGAACATTTTTACTGAAGTCACAGCGATTTGTCAATTGATACCAGCCTTTGTTCAGTTTTGTTTAACTAAGATATTAATGTGATAATAAGCTTTTGGGAAATCCAGCTCTGCAAGAGCTCCAACTTTTATTTTCCTTCCTCTATTGTGCAAATCAGCAACTTTTTCATTTGGAGCATTTCTGAAAGCTGGGCAGTTCCAGAAGGATTTATATATGTGTATAGATTTTATATATTGCTTGGGAAAGAGATGGTATTTTTATGTTTAAGCCACTGAAATTATTTAAGAGAAGTTTTGTGTGATGAGAACACATCCTTTGTGCTTCCCTGCAGATGGAGTTTATTATCTTGATTCTCTCTCAGTCAGTGGTGGGTGAATACTCAGGGTTTAACCAGGGGGTAACCCTAGACCTGTGCTGGATGTTGGGTGTTTGACACACACTTTGATCTGAACCTGTGCTTCCCCTTTTCCCCACTTGCTTTCTTTCTGGAACCATTACAGATTGCCACTGGCACATTTGTTCATCTCTCTAAAGAGACACATGTGCAAAATGGGACTGCCACTTGAGGTTTGTCCCACACTTCCCCCAAAATGGGTTTTCCAAAGCACTCAAGGTCCCATCTTTTGGGTAGTAACTGGTCACAAATGGGGCCAGTTTTTTTATCAAACTCTGTTCTTGTTTTCATCCAAGACCAGATCTGTGCAGTCTCCTACAGCTCCAGGCAAAAACATACAAGCACTCATTGAGCAACTTCCAGTGGGGGATATTGTGCAAGCACTGATCTTCCAAAAGCTGTATGTACATGTGTTACACACTAATTATTGCAGCTTCCAGGAAATTAAGCACTTCAGCTTTACTGATGGGCACTTCATGTGTCTCTTGGGCTCCTTTCTAAAAAAAGCCCCGGCTTTGGCAGTAAGTAGAGCAGGTTAAAAGAACAAAAGAAGCTAGTTCCCTGCCAGTAACTGTGTTTCCTCCTAAGAGTTTGCTTTTGCCCGATGAGACCAATCTGAACTTGTAAATTACAACAGTACCTTTATTTTTGACACTCCTCAGCATTTCCCTTCAGCCAGAAGGCAACAGTGACAGATAAGAAATCCGTGCACAGCACAATTTTGCCTGTGACATCTTTGCAAACTTCAACTCGAGTTTCCTCCCCTGCTTCACTGGACTTTTCTACTGCTGAGCACAGAGTTCTGGAGGACACCAAGTTCTCCAGCACACTGCTGACTCCTCCCACCATGGATCCCACAGCAACTCCTGATGTTTCTCCTCGAGCATCTCCAGTCCCCCTTGTCAAACCCACCCGGGAGGTGTCCATTAAAGATGCAGTGAGTGTGTTTTGTGAAATTGAGAGGATTGTCCTTGCCATCCAGAAGAGATTCTTGCAGCAGGAGTCTATCCCAGAGAGTTCCCTGTTCCTGGGGGAGCCTGGCTGCAATGTGAGCACCAGCAATGGCACCCACGTTGTGCTGCAGGCAGGCTGGAGCAACTGTGGCACCCAAGTCGAGACCATAAGTCCTCTGATGAAGGGAATGCCAACAAGCTCTGGAGCACTTTTTTTTCTCTTTCAGGAGGGGAGAGGCAGTGGCAGACCCTTAGCTAGGTGTGCAGTCTATTAGTTGCTGAAATTCCTTTGGAGAAAGAAATCCCCTTCTTGTGACGGAAAGTTACCTCTCAGCGTGAGATGAGAAGCACCAAAGAGAAAGGGAATCTTTGAGGTCAGGCAGCAAAACTCAAGGGCCTCTCCAAACTGAGAGCCACTTACCATGCCTCTTCTGGGCTCCCTTTGCAGCTGTCTTTTCTTAAAAGCAATTTCATCATCTCATGCTGACAAATACTTCAATTGCTACCAGGTGTGGGGACAGAGAGTGATAGCTCTCCTTGGATCCCAAAACAATGGCTATGCTCAGAGTGTGCCCAAGTACAGAAATTCACTTCTAGAGCAATGATCATTGCTAAGGAATGATAATTTCCCCATCCCTGGAAGTGTTCAAGACCAGCTTACATTGGGCTCTGAGCAACCTGGTCTAGTGGAAGGAGTCCTTGCCCATGGTAGGGGGTTTGGAGCTTGATGATTTTAAGGTTCCTTCCAACCCAAGCTGTTCTGTGATTCTATGACAGTATGATGTGACAAAAAGGAAAAGGAGGAAGATTCCTGGATTTTTATTGTCTCCCTGTACATCAACAAAGATACTGGGGGTTTAATCTGTTTGACTTTTGCTGTCAGGAGAATGGGGAACACCCAAGCACCTGAAGTGGGAAAGCTCTGCTACATCAGCTGGAAACACTGATGTTCACAAGCTGTGCTTTCTCCTGTCTGTGCTGCAGAACACGACTACTACAGTAGTGAAAACTACCCTTCGGAATGACATTTCTGCTCAGGGAATAATCCACCACTTGCACATTGCCAGTCCCATTCACTGCGTGTTTCAGAACGACGTCTTGACTTCCTCTGGGTACACTGCAGAAGGGTGAGGAGCAACTCTCTCTGCTCTGAAATGCTGCTGTGAGGCTGAGTGCTGCTGCATTGGGAAAACCCCCAGGGACTGCAGCTGTATCCAGTGACAGTTCTTGGAGCAGTCTGCCCTTCTGGGAGTCCTGTGCTCAGGAGATCCCTGCTATGTGCTATGTGCTTCCCTCCCACTCCAGCTAATGTGCCAGGAGATCCAACAAGCTTGGCCTTTACCTGGCTAAACAGCAGGTGAAAATAAAGCTTTGGGAACTGCTGGTTCAGGAGTCAGAATTCCTGACTCCTCTTTGCCTTCCTGGGCAATCCCTTGTAGCAATAACAGCATTTTCCTGCTTTTGGAACATATCAGTCATGTATCTTTTCACTGATGGGGGCCTGCAGACTGCTATGTGGCTTCTGAGAATGGCAGTTTTTAACCTTCCACAGATCCTTATTTAGTCAACTTGAAAAAACAGAAGATACATCATGCAAATGCTTTTTTTTGTTGTGGAAGGCCCAATTTTCAAGTAAGATGGAATCAGAGCCACACTTCACGGAAGATCAAAGCCGTGCTCGTAGACAGTGTGACAGCACAAGCTTTGCTCTCATGGGGAGTGTCCTCCCTTCACACAAGTGCACCTCCTCTCTTGCCTATCATCGTGCTCAAACTCTTGGCACCAAACCCAGTTTCTGTTTCCTAGCTCTGTCCAGAGATTGTATTTTCCTTTCTATTCCTCAGCAAAGTCTTTGTCAGGCCACTTTTCTTTGAGCTCTATAATTTTCTCATGCCTTTCACTTTCTGTTCAGATTTGCCCTGTCTCTTTTTTTTTGGCTCTTCTCTTCTGTACTAAGCTTTTACTGTCCTTATTTTGAGCTTTCAGAGAGATCATAGTCTTGTCCCCTTCTGCTCCACTCAGATATTTCTCTCTGCCCCATGTGAATTGCTGAGACATTCCACCCTTTGGATTTTCCCACTTGTGTTTCCATGCTCTCTGCCTTCCCAGCTGAAAACTCGATGCATTTCCACCTTTCCTTCTGAACAGTGTCCTGACATCCTGGACTGCAGATAGCCCTTCACTGTTTAAATGTGTGGAGTAACAGGCACTGATTTATGACTTGCAGAAACTTACAGTCAAATTTGTGGTCTTTAAAGAAGGATAATTGATTTTTCAGACTTTACACCATCTTTGAGGATTTGCACGGATCTGGACACTTCAGAACAGAAATGCAGTTGTTTATTGGAAACTCCCCAATCCCCAAAAATTTCAGCGTCTCTGCCAGTGAGGACGTGCTGATCGAAGTGGGGATGCAGAGGGCAGACTGCAAGCTCAAGGTGGTTCTCACTGACTGCTGGGCCACTCCAACCAATAATTCTGTGGATCCCCTGTCATTTGTTTTTATCAGCAACAGGTACAGCAATGCCACTTGCAGATACCATGTGCCATACCTTAGGTCTTACAGTGGTACTGACTAATAATGTGTTACATTTTAAATGCCTTTTGTGTGTGTTCTCATCATTCACATGCACGCTCCCTTTCCATTTGGCCTGGTTACACCTTCTTTGAACAAGAAAGGTAGGCATGAAAAGAGATTTCATGAGGTAGTTTTTGAATTTAGTTGTCTTCCCTGCAGTTTTATTAGGGAATTGTGCTTCTGACCTGAAGAAATCCCTTGAAGGTGATTTTGGCAGTCAGTAGTGAAAGAGCACTTGAGAAGTGGGTGCTTTATCTCCTTTTCTGTGGTTCAGAGATTCTTCTGTGGTTTCAGCTTTACCAAGAGCTTATGTGCCTCTTGTCAATGAAGAAATAGGTTATTTGATTCCTCACACATGATATTAAAGCAGCTTCTGGTGAAAGAGGAAGTTTGTTCCAGTCTGGATCTCTGATCTCACCCCAATGTCATATTCCTTGGGCTCATGCGCTGCCTTAAAATACAGGATAATCCCTTTGCTCAGTAAAAAAAACCTATTTATTTTAATGCTATGTTCTTTCAATTTTTGTCTCGTGAAGCCAAGTTTAAATCTTTCTTTCTGTTACTCTTTCCCTTCTTCTCCAACTCTCCAGCCACTTCTCAGATCTCCTGTCCTACTAGGTTACTGTAAGAATAAAGCAGCAAACAGCCCCTTATCACCACCGCACTGCCAGAGCTGCTTCATGGAGGGTCTGGCTGTGACTTCCTAAAGGAAGGAAAGCCTTGAAATCCAAGTTCCGTGCTATAACCACAACCTGCCTTCTTTAGCCTTAACTGCTCTGTGTGGTTTTTGTCTCCCTTTTCAGCTGTCCCATCCCAAACACTTACACCACGCTGCTGGAAAATGGGAACTCGAGCAAAGCTCAGTTTAAGATGAAAATCTTTTCCTTTGTCAACAATTCTGTGGTTTACTTACACTGCAGAATTCGTATTTGTATGGAGTCACCAGGAAGCACCTGCAGGACCGTAAGTGTTTTGCTCTAATACACTGGTTTTCCCCCCCAAAAATATCTTTTTCTCAGTGCCATATGGAGTCCTGCAATGGAATGGAAGGAGCAATGTTTCCAAACAGGATTTAAAATAACTCTTGAGGTTTCCTTTGTCCTCTGCTGAGAGTAGAGAGGAGTGGGGAAACACTACAACCATATGGAAATGTCAGCCTTTCTTCCCGTTCCTCATCCTCCTAGATAAAAGCATGGAGCTTGCACAGAGCTGGGGAAACACTACAACCATATGGAAATGTCAGCCTTTCTTCCCGTTCCTCATCCTCCTAGATAAAAGCATGGAGCTTGCACAGAGCTGGGGAACCTGAGAACTGAACCTTTCACCTCTGCATAGGGGTGACTAAAAAGCTATGAAATTAGGCTGGTTAGAAAAGTATCAGCTCAGATGGATGTGTCACAAAACAGGAACTCCCAGAGTAGCAGTGTCAGAAGAATGTCTGAGTAAATTTATACATTTTTCTGTCCTTGTTTTTTTCCTTTACAGATTTGCTTCTTCAACTCAGAGTTTAGGTGTCAGGAAAGGAAGCTCAGTGTCATTATGTTTATGGAGCTGTGACTTTAACAGAGTTTATTATGGCATTTTAAAGCCTGATTTTAAAGCAATAAACCAAGCCATGTTCTGATAAGACCTGCAGTTTTTAATTGTCTGTGCTACAAAGCGTTGCTTTGTTTCTTTTCACTTCCAAGTAAGTGATACACAGCTTTATCTAAAAATGTGTTGCTACCATAGAAATAAGAAAAAATATGTTTTACTTATGGCTTTTTTTTCCTTACTAGCAGACACTTGGGAATTCTCCTCTTCCTCTGCCAACCTTCCTGGCTCTTTTTCTATCAAGGATGTTTTCATTAGCAGTTTGGTGTTCCCCCATTGTTTAACACTTTCCTCTAGCTTTAAATAACACAGTTTAAACCCATTATAAAGCAAATTATCTCTTCCTAAAAGATTAAAAAAGGCTACCAGAAGATGCTTGTTTCCTTTCTTGAAGTATAAGGCTTCCTCCAGATTAAAAAAAACCAACCAAAAAACCAAAAAAAGTAGGGACAGGAAGCATGACTGACAATGGTAAGATGGCTCCAGTTTTTGCAGCTGAGTAGGAATATATATATATGTATGATACATTGTTCTTTCTCTTATGCAAAATTTACCCCTATGAAAAGTCAGTGAATTCAGTATCTTAGATTGAGGCTAAACTGTGATGTGGGGAAGACAAGTACCAGGCACATTTACACAGAGTGAGCAATGGCTTTTAGAAGAAGGGAGGAGGGACTGCAGAAGGTGCAAAGACCAAGGAAGACGAGCAAAACCAGAGGATATTTGTAAATAATGTAAGATGGCTGGGAAAGTGCCCTGGGTCTGGGATCTGACCCTCTGATCTGTTACTCTGGGGAAGACTGACTTGATTCAGGGCAGGTTTAGTTCACTTAGCTCTTTACCCACAAAATCGAGACTTACATCTTGTATTATTTCTTCTTACTCAGTCTATTTATTCCTTGTTTTCTCTGTGGAAGAGAGCAAGGTGCTCTAAAGTTTAGAGCTGAAAAAGTAGACAAGTTGAAGAGTAGTAAGAAATGAGTAAGAAACGTACTTTGAATGGGAAGAGGAGTGATGTGCCACCACCCTGCAGATGTTTGGTGGAATGTGGCTGCTCCATGGCCACGTGGAACCAAAAAATCATTGCCATCAGGGAGCAACTACATAAAGGTGTTCTCTAACAGATCCACCTACCTGGGAAAGCTGTTTGAGGGTAGGCCAAAGTCATAAATAACTATATGAGTATTTTTCTGGGGGCTGATCTAGGCACTGTTGCTGGCAGTGGATTGTAGAGTTTTTCCAGTGCAGCCAGACTGGTAACACTGGTGAGATATTCTCGTGTACACAAGCTGGTAAGACACCCTGCTGGTTTTGCTGATCATGGTATGATGCTAGAGTTTCTTTGGGGTTTTTGTGCCCTTACAGGAGACCCATAGTATCTTTTGAATAACGCCAGCAGGTTTTGGTTCCCATCAGAGACCTTTAGGCTGCAACTGAAAAAAAAAGGCAGCAAACAAAAAAAAGGAAGTGCACGGAAAATGCACGTGCAAGTGCTGCTCACACAGAGCTAAAGCAGCTGATCCCCAGCATCCCACAGGACAGGGATTTCAGACTCGTGGTTCCCAGGTTAGTGGTTCACATGTCACTGAAGTTGTGGGTAGCTTCAGAATGACACAGAGCTCAGTAGGCTGTGAAAGCTGCTGCTGCTGCTTTTGCTGGTGCTGGTTGCAATATCTGCTGTGCCTGCCACGGGCAGCAGAAACATCCAGGCAAAAGTGCTTGCAAAACCCTGGCATCAGTGATAAATTTATTCTCCCTTAAGGTTTCTCTGCAACAAACAGAAAGTTAATGAAAAGGTTGTCCGTGTGAAATGTCTGTTCACAGCAGTGTGTTCCAGTGTGACTAATTACAGATTTTATACTGATTTTTCCCTGCTGCCATTTCTTTTGGACTTCCTTTTGGTGCTAATTTCAGTTTAACAGAGCATGACATTAAGAAACAAAAGCCTGGTGGTGAGAGTAGCACTGGGCTTTCACAAGCTCATCAGAAGGCTTTGTATTTTTAATTAGTAAGCCACATGACTTGTTGGTGTTTGAATTGATCATTGCAGAGATGCCATGCAAGGGCTCGACTCCTGAAGGCTGGAGAAACCATCGCCCTGCACAGGACATCCTGGGGACCCCTCTGTAAGTCAGCTGGTGAGTTGTGAACAGATGCTTCAAAAAGGGGGCACAGCATTAACTATCATGCCAAGATTATTTCCTACTGGCAAAGGAACCTGAAGGCCTATGATACGCAAGGTTTTTGTGCCCCTCTCCATTCCTTGGGAGTAGGCATTCCTGCTGGAGCCACGTGGCAGCGTGGAGAAGCACGTGCCCTCCTCAGAGCAGGGACTGTCAGGTTGTCAAGGGAATGTAGAAGGGAAGATAAAGTGCCTTTGTGTAGCTGTTTGCACAGGGTAGCAAGTGCAACAACCACAAAATCAAACAATTATTTCAATTGTGAAGTGTGAAAGCAGCGTCGATCTTTCAGATTGCAATCGGTTTTCCAAGTGTTTACACTGCTGTTAGTCTGCAATTATTTTGGGCTCTGAAGTCCCAAATCGGAGGATGTAAGAGATTTTATTGTTGTGTTTCCTTTGGCTCCCTGGTATTGACTTCATTTCCACGGTGAGGGGAAGTGGCAGAGCCCAGCTGATGCACAGCACCTTTGGTTAATTTGGTGCAGCACAAGTTAATTGAGGGCAAACACCAGCACCATGGACAAGCAAGGTCTAATTTGTTATGCATCTGCCTTTTCTGCATTTAACCTGAGTGATGCTTTCCAGGGCACCTGTGGTCTCTCATGTTTTCAGTCATTTGGCCCCCTCCAGCTTTACGTTTATAACTTATTAACATAAAACACTCACTGAGAGTATTTTGGCTCACCAATATCAGAGTCTTAACACGTGGCTACCGTGAGTAGACAGTTCATAATGTTCTTTTGGACCTAGGAACTGACTCTGACTTAGAAGAATGTGTTTTTCTTCCATTACATGGTCTGTTCAAATAGGCCTGCAGTGCTCATTTCTGAATTAGTTCTTTTTTTAAAAAACACTGTAGCAATTAATGCAGCTTTCTTTGTTTAGCTCTTACAACAAGCAGCTTTCATTCCCATTTTTGCTCAAGACCCTGATGCATTTCTAATTCTGAAAAATGGCCATTTCCCCGAAGGACCTCTGGTGAGGGGAACTTTCTTTGCATTGTGCTAAATTGATTTTTATGCAAAGGTGGCACTTTTGGATGCTGTCTCTTATTTCCAGTTTGGGTAATCACATCACATTTTAAGTGATCTACATCTCAGTGTTGAAGGAGACAACATGAATTATGATGCCAGGTAATAACAGGTGTAACTGCAGCAGTGGAACATGAAAAAGCTTTACCTGCCCTGCCTACACCTGGTCACATGTTATGGCAAAGGCCACTGTTCCACGTCCTCAGGAGGGCCTGCTCTGTCTGTGTCTGGCTACAGGCTGCCATTTCCACTGTGCATGTTCTACCTTATTCCTTTGTTTTATGCTGAAACTCAGAAATAAGACTAAATACATCACACAGCACTGCTTTGGCCTGTCTTGGAATGATGCCCTGGGTGTTACGTAGCTTGGACACTGCTCCTGCTGACCTCTGCGGCTGCCAGCAGTGCCCTTTGGCCAAAAATCTTGTCTCTAATTGCAGGCATGTGTGCAGTGGTATTTATCTTCTGTGTACCTCAGGTACCACACAAGTACCTGGCGAAACAAGTGCTGTCCTGAAAATGTAAGCAAACAAATGCATGTTTTTGTAGGTGCATCGAGCCTTTGCAAGAAGGAATTATAAGAATTTGTACAAACGTGAAGAGAGGCATAATGATAAAGGGAGAGGGGTTTCTGCTGGCAGAGTTGGAGAAATATATAGAAGTGGCTGAAAGGGAACCAGGAGAACACGTTCTGTCTGTGGTGTATTGTGCCTTGGGAGGCAGTTGGCAACGTGGGACTTGACTCTTGCCCACACTGGGGCATTTGGTGTTTGTTCTTTCCTTCCCCTCGGAGACTGGGTGCTATTCCAGCAGAGCACAGGTCTCCTGCAGGTCCTGTGCCCTGTCTGCCAGACTTGTGCAGATATTGCAGACAACTTTGGGCTGCTCATTTGGCTCTAAATGACTGCTGAGGAGCAGCATTGAGCCCGTGGTGACCAAGCCAGTGGGACTCCACTGACCACCCCAGCCACATCTCTGCTGGCTCAGCTGGGAGCTTAGAGACCCAGCACACACAGAGAATCCTTCCCCAAATAATCCATATTTAAAGAAGACTTTTGCATGTGATAAAAGCAAATCAAGTCATTTTTATGATCATAGATGAATGGAGGCAGGATTAAGATAGGAGAATGCTTCACCTCTAAAGTCCTTCTGAAAGTAAGGCAGCATTTCAAAAAGTCACCAGCATTAATTCTTTAATTCTTATTTTAGCTGAAAATCACACTCATGTCTGCAGGGACTATATGCTTGTATGTAAAAAGAGAACATGGGCTGTCCTCACACCCTTTCCAAGAGAATCATCCTCCCCAGCAGGCTGATACACTTCTGTAGCACAGTTCTGTACTGGTGTGTTGGCTAATTTGTAGGCAACTGTTTCTCTTCCCAGTAAAAAATTTAGGTATTTCAAAGCTTTTTTCTTTCACATCTTGATTCCTAATTTTTTTTTTTTAAATTTTTTTTAGCATCTGGTATGAAGAGAGAGAAGGAGGCTGGAATGGGAATTGGGTACATCACCCTCATAGCCCTTGCTGTGCTTGGTTCTGTGCTGGGAGTTGTGACCCTTCTCATTTCCCAGTACCAGCGAAAGATGGGAAGATACAACTTCAGGATCAAGTCTGACAACTTCAGCTACCAAGTGTTCTATGATTAGTGATTCACAGGTCACCACATCTAAGTACTGAATTATGATCAGTTACATTTCTTAGCTGTTTATCTCTTCCTGAAATGGTGAAATACTTGCAGATGATCATCCTTTATTTGAGAGTGTTTGAACCTGCTGTCCCTTTTGCCGTGAGTAAAGCCCATATAAGTAAGAAAGAAATTCTTACTGTTCTTCCCTGTTTTCAAATACTGCAGACTACAGGAGGGGGAAGACAGCACTGTGTCCTTCATCTTCCTTCATGGCTTTGATCTCAGTCTGAGTAAATGGCACATCGCTTTAGAAAACATCAATAAGCATTTCCACCAAAAAAACCCCCGTATAATCTTTGGGTTTAAACCAGTGATTGGTGTAATAAAGGAGAGAAACGTTACCACTCTCTTTATAAATTTTCTTCAGAAGTTTTCCCTTTCTTCAAAAACTTGGGTTTAATTTTTTTTTTTTTTGAGATTTTTTTGAGAAAGTGGTGGGACGTTAAACATAAAGAGCTTGAAATATTGAGACGCATAAGCAGTGCTTACATGTGCCTGCAGAGAGTCTGAAAAGACAGCTCTGAGGAGACTTAACCACTGCCCCATGCTCTGCCTCTGAAACTTGGGAATTTAATATTTTTCCAGGATACCACAGGATTCAGCACTTTTTCTGTAAAATTAGCGTGTTTAGGCAGCTCACCGTCATTTGCATGCTTGTCTCTTTAAGAGGAGGAGAGAGAAGTGAGAAAGCTGACAGGCTGAAAAACAACACCTAGCACTACTTCACAGCTCAAGGATGTTTGCTGTGGATCAGATTCTGTTCCTGGAAACGAGCTTATTTGCCATCACTGCCAGAGTTAGTCAGCGACCCTCCCCTGGTGCAGGCCTCACACAGGACAATGCCATGGCCACAGTAAATGCACTGGACTCATCACGATGGCATTTGCAGATAATTCATTTCAATTCACTCAGCACAGTAATGTTTAATATACACCACAGGGAAAGGGCAGGGAATGCTATCCCAGCTTCCTGCTTGTAAGTCTTGTAATAGTCACATTTAGCTGTATTTCCATGTCTTTCACCCCACAGGCCACCCTCTTATCCATCTCTGGGCAGCTGCTGGGAGATGGCTGCAGGTGAGGCTGATGCTCTGGTGGCTTCCCAAGGGCTGGATCTGTCAGGAGCCCAAGGGAAGGTACCTGGGACTCCTTGGTGCAATTCCAGCAGCTGTAGTTCCATCAGGGATACAAATGCCATCATGGAGCCATAACCCAGAAAAAAGAGCGTGTCAAGGTTCATTAAATTAAAACCTACACATGAAACCTCTGAGTCTCTCTGCAGAGGCAAGAATGGCCTCCTCTTGCATTCATCATTCTGCTCTCCTGAGTAATACCTCGTAGTAATGGCAATTCTGGAGTTGTGCAAAGAGATTGTAGCATAAAGGAGTTATCAGGCTCATAACACTTACACATCATGTTGGAGTCTCAGCTAACAGCTCCTTTTAGGAGCTGGAACTGCTCAGCTCTTCTTTCCTACATATTTACTGTCTTTGGAAGGTAGTTGATTACTTGTCTCAATCCTGATTAATTTGGTTTTTATTTTTTTTTCTAGTGGGGATCATGTCTCATCACACGGAGAACTGAAGTTTGTCTTCACTCAACCTTTGGCTTTCCTTTTTCTACACAACACTGACTCTTCCAAATTAATGTCGTATATAAAAGGCTCCTATACCCCCTTTCCCCCCCTCCACCTTTTTTTTTCTTAGCAATCTGGTTCTTCCCTGGTGTCCTAAAACTCTTTGTGACAACAGCTCCAGGTTGAAGTGAGTTTTGGGAGTTTTTCCATGGATAAAATAGAAGGGAAGAAAACAAAGACCTCTGGTTCTCTCTTCAAGTTCCAAGATCCAGTTTTCTCACTGTGACACATCACTATGTGCCCATCTTAGCATCACTTGTGCCACTAATATTGACAAGTTGCATGTTTCCATCAATATTCAAGGAAGTAAATTAGCAAATCCTCAGATCTCTTTTTCAGTTTGCAATTTGCTGTTTACTTAGGGTGAGGTTGAAACTTTGAGCTGCAACGGCGTTGAAGACCTAATTGTGCAACGCCTTAAGCATACAGAGGCTGGGGAACAAGCATTGGATTTGCCACCAAGTAAGGAAAAGCCACTGTGGATCTGGGGCTTAACCTACTCAGGGTGTTCTTTGGCATGAGTTTTTAAATTTGATTCATTCTATAATCTACAAGGACACAGTGGAAAAGAAAAGAAAAAAGTAACGATTTTTGTTGCTGGCAGCCCATGTTTTTCCAGATAAATCAATTGGTACCTGTGTATTCTGCTTAATTAGACCCTAATGATTGTGCAATCAAGCCACACAGTGCTGCCCACCTAAGTGAGAGCTCTCCAATTGCAACTAAAGAGTTATAAATTTGACCTGGATTTTTCCTGGCTGCAAACTATCAGTGCAGCAGCAAAGGCTCAGTTTACACACTCCATTGGGTACAACAACAGTCTGTTCAGCTGGATAAACTGGAGCAAAAATCTCCTCCATGCAGTCAGCATCTCCTGCAGGAGTCTTTCCTGGGCTGCTCTTCTCTGCTGCCCCAAATCTCCATCTCAATGTGCTGGAAGATGGGAGGTGAAGAGGAGTCAGTAATTTGTCCCACCAGCCCTTGGTTCTGTTTGCTGCAGTCACTCCTCCTACACAGTGATAATTTGCTGTGCCTGGGTCTCATCTGACTCAGTAATTTATAAACAAATTCCTTCTTAAGCTCAATGGACACCATTATAACTAACTCTTAGTGGAAATTGGTCCTTATCCTGAAGTCATGAATGTTTCTAGTAGGCATAGCACTTAGGTGCTGATTTTTTGGTACAGAGTAGCATAGGAAAGTGGCTTTTCTATCTTCCTAGTCCAATTTCTATTAGGTAGTAGGATTACTGGGTAAAACACTTCCACATGTTGCAAAAGGTTGTACTGATTGATTTTAGAGCTTTTATATATGTCTTTTAAATACATCAGTAAATTTCAGAGTTATTATTTGCATTCTGCTTTAGATTCAAGTGGCTCTATAAGGAGTAAGACTCTTTGACTTGCCTTTTCTGTGTGGAAATAAGAGTTACCAAATCCCGATCTAAAAAAAAAATTCAATTTAGTTGTAAGTGCTGAAACTGTAAATTATCTTTGCAATCTCAGTCTGATAAACATGGAATCATAGAATGGTTTGGGCTGGAAGGGACCTTAAAGACCATCCCATGGGCAGGGACACCTTCCACTATCCCAGGTTGCTCAGAGCCCCATCCAGCCTGGCCTTGGACTCTTGCAGGGATGAGGAGTCCACAACTTCTTTGGGCAACAACATAACCATTAGTTCTTGTTATGTAGGAGCCTCTTAACATTTGCTCAATTTGCTCTCAAATGTGAAATGTGTTTGCCATCTGCACTCAGTGACAGGATCAGCTATTTTACTGAAAATATTTTTCTAGTTTTCAGTACTTACAATCCCGAACTTCTTGGAGGTGACAGGGTTAGGGATCTGCCTGTTGATTTTGGTGGAGCTGTGCTGTTTACAAAAGCTGAGCACTACTCCTCAGGATGAAATGTGAACCAGTAGCTTGTATTTGATACCTTGCATGCTCAGCAGAAACTGCTACTTGTATCTGAGTCCGTTTATAGGAATTTTGGTATCTTAATAAAAGCAGTCTTGTAATTTATTGTTGACTTCTGTACTGTTATGTTTTCCTCTGCGATTTAGTCACAGGCATTAGGATGTGCACTTGGTGGATGTGGCAGCTTCTGAACTGTTCAAGTATCAGTATAATATTCAGGCATCACTGAAAATATGACACAGGACCTTATTCAAACCCCAGTGGACTGCAGTTACCAACAACTATGTACATGTACTTCCTAAGGGTCTCTTTCTTCGTCTTTACAAAGGGTAAACATACTTTTAGTTTCGTACTTTTCAGCAGACAACCAAAAGAGCATTCAACATTCCCTGTCTAATTTATTGCAATGCATTGCAACAATCTGAAACTACTGTCACATCAGCCTCCCCAGGTGTTTAATTTGCACAGTTCTGACAGCTGCTCCAAAAGAAAAATTGAGTGTTCTTTGCTTGCGTAAATAGGTTCTTAAAGAGTGGCCAGCTCTGTACAGCTCCTTTATCCCTGAAGGAAGTTGTCCAGAGGGTCCCATCGACTGATTCCTTAAATAACTGCAAGTTTGCTCTCCTAAAATTCGATATTCTGACTCTTTGCCTGGCCCATATACCTCAGACTTATGAAACCCACCAGGATATGATCACTGCAGCCCAGGCTGCTGCCAATATTGACATCTCTACCATTTAAAAACATACTGTAAATAAATAAACACATAAATAAATAAAAACAAATCTCCCAACATTTATTTTATCTATGCTGGTAAGCAACAGGTGTAGTAATGCTTCCTCTCTTTTTGCACTATCACCTGGATTAAGAAATTATCCTCCTTGCATTCCAAGAGTCTCGTGGATTGCTTTCAGATCCCTGTGCTGCTTTTTCCCCTTTCCAATTTGGCATTGCCCATATTTTTTTCTTTCAATGAAGCACTGGCTCTAAATAATTATTTAAAACAACAGATGAAAAATACGTAAAAATGAAGATTTAGCTTTGATTTCTCCCACTGTTTCCTAAGAACCACTTTAGGCCAGTGGTGTGCCTGTCTAATGTCCCTACTGTTCACTGAGAGCACAACACTGCTGACACCTCATGCAAAACACTCATCACTATTCCTTTCCCCCATATTATAATGCTGCCAAATTCTGGTCCCAGCAGGGTTGGGAAAAAGCTGAGATAATTGGAAAATTTCCTCATCCATTAAAATATAAACAAGCCGGGTTTTTAATGCCTGTTTGGAAAGTTTTCTTGCAGGCTGCGGAAGGAAACGAGTTAAAGGAACTGAAGAAGTTTGGCTGCAATTGATCTAAAACCATGATGTTGGCTATGATTTAGTCAAAAGCCTAGAGCAGAGAGCCGCCTAATGGCTTCCCTGATCCACAGGCAGAAAATTCCCTTCCCTGCCTCTCCTGCCCTTCTTTCCCCAGTGATTTTTCCTCTGAAATCCACAGAAAGAACAGTTTCAGAGACCTAACACAAATATTTATACACTAAAAAAAATCATAGCACAAATGTAAAAGAAGAATCGAGAAAAAGCCAGGACATTTGAAGATGGCAAGGAAAAGATCAGAGCAATGAAGCTCAAATTCTGTATGGAAGTTTCACTAATAAATCCCTGGTGTAGTGCTTGCAATGGATCTCAAAACATCCACTCACAATATTCTCTTTAAATCAGCTGGTGCTCCATCCTCTCTGTGATGAAGGCTAAAACAATTGGGATGGTTGGGGTAAATGAGTGTTTCTGCCTAGAAACTGGATTTGTTGAAATAATAACTTTAAGAAATGAAATAATATTAGTTTTATCAAACTACCGTTGTGTGTTTAGGTGTGTGTTAGAGAAAGTTAAGCACATTTAGGAATACTGCAATTTTACAGTGCAGTATTTCTCTTTTCCTCTCCCTGTCCTTACAGAGGAAATATTAGTAAAAGTTGTTTTTTCCTAGGTAATTTTCTCACATATAAAAATATTTAATACCTTCTGTAAAATTACAAGTATTTGTAGGTGCAGGTGAAGTAATAAACCTTTATTTAAACAGTGATCTTCTGCTTTTCCTGCTTTACAATGGAAGTAATCAATTTCAAAAGGAAAGTGTCATTTCTCTTCCACGATACTTCTGTTTAAGCCCATAAAGAACACAATCATTCAGCAGTTGCTTTTCTTTGGGTTGTTTGTTGTCTGGTTTTGCTACAGGTAACTCTGAGGAGGACCAGAACCTAAGGAAAATGAGAAGAGAAAAGAAACTTTGATCAGTTTATTGCAGTGAATATTTGGCAAATTGCTGCAGGGGATTTTTACTCTTTCCTCGCGTGGATCAAACATTTGGGAAAATCCAAGGAAAAAATTGATATGAGCATTGAGGAGTCCTTGGGACCTCCAGGTCTGGTGGCATTAAGGAGTTACTTTCACTGGTATCTGGAAGCAGATCAGACAGGTTTCAGGAGGATATGAGGAGCTGCATTCTCAGCAGGCTGACACAAATCCATCCCAAAAACCTTGCTCCCTCCAGGACTGTGAAGGTGACTCTGAATTCCAAGAAGAGGCTGCCTTCCTGACAGAGACATTGGGGTAGAATTTTCGTTTAGATATAATTATTCCAGCAAACAATGTCACTACATGCTTGGGAATGTGCTGGCAGCTAATAACACTACTGACAGAGTGGATTCTTCATGGCTTATGCTCAGTAATGCTGAAACTCTGCAAATCCACTCAGGAAATGTCTGGCTTTGCCTCTCAGAGTGTCTGGAGCTTTGATATGGAATGCTGGCCACAAACAGTGCTCTCATTTATTAGCTGCCTTTGGCATCTGGCAATTTGAAAAGATGAAGGAAGGGATTCACAGCAATATTTTGAACAAACACAGCTATTATTGGTACATGGAGACAGAAGGGTCTTGTGTTTGTTCTAGTGCCAGCCTTGAGAGGCTAATTACTGAGTGTTACATATGAATAGCATTCTCAGGCTTATTCCAGCACTTTTAATTGTGCACTAAGCCATACCTGCTCACTGAGCAAAGTTGTCCACTGGGTCACTCAGCCAAAAATGTGGAAATATGGAGGAACTGGAATTCGGAACGTCACGTTTACTGAATCCAACTTTAATTTTTACAGAGCAGCTCTGGGGCCACACCTTTGTCTGTGTCTGTAAGGAACACGTCAGGAGTTACAGCTGAACAAGATGCTATTTGCTTCTGGGCATGTCTGTATTGTCCCAGAAAGATTTTCAGCTGATAAGTTGTTTGAGATGGCATTTTGTAGCCCATATAAAAATCAGCTGACTTAGTCACAGGAAATGGTAGATACTGCTGCAAATTTCCCGAGTTTCTCAGCATTTATTTGACTACCTGTTAGCATTTATTTAAAGTACCTCTTCTCCTCCTTTTCACTTGTTTAGCTACAGCTGTGACATCGAATTCTTGAACAAGAGAAAGGCACCTCTGTTTTCTGAAAGATCTATGAGAAGCATGAGCTTGTAAAGTTTAGTCTCTTCCCTGAAAGGACATCCAACTCTCACCTGACTTCTAAGAAGGCCAAAGTCAGTATGCCAGGATGTCCAGGCTGTGTCCTTGTCCTATGTCTTGGATGTCCTGTATCCTAGAATTCTCTTATGAGAGAGTACTCCCAAAAATAACACATTTCTTATGTTCTTATGTACCTCTTCTGATATTTCCTAGTACAGACCATTGGAAACTGCATGGCCTCCCTGAGAAAACACACGTTTAGCATCTTCCAGGTTTGTTATTTCTAGCACTTCCCCCAAAATTTTGTTTCTTAAACTGATACTGGCATTTTCATGGAATAAAGCCATACACACCAAAGAAAGGAACACCTGGGGTAGCCTAAGCTATCGATTTGCTGCCTTCTTTTGTTGTAACCAGAAATGGAATGTCTTCCCATCCCTGTGAGCAACTGATATTTGTGCCATGCCTTGGCGTGGTGCATCTTTGCTCCTACTGCTTTGAGTTCCCCAGCAAAGCACCAGTGCCACTCAAATGCATTCAGCTGCTGTGACTGCCTCAGGCACTTGTCACTGACAGCAAGATGTGACACACGTTTGCCTCACAGCAGCCTTCACTCAGGCCTGTGCGGGCATCTGCTCACCTTTTCCAAGGAAATTCAAAATTAGGAATAAGAGATGCAGTTTGAAGTTAATGTGATGGTGCCTGGGCTTTTTGAAAGTGAGTGAAAATACAATCTTACTTTGTGCAAGTTGCTGATATTTGAGGAAAGTCTTCATGGCAGCTTCTTACTGGAATTCCTGCTGCGTTTGGCAGATGATGGATGAAGCAGGAGATACAATAAGGGCTTAAACAAGACCTTAAATTGTTTCTGTGATTGTACAGCTTTTGTTTGTTTCAGAACGGGTATTAGTGACTGTCAGCTGAACAAATTGTATCTGTGTTCTAAAGACACTTGCTTGGAGTTTGTTTTCTTTCCCAGTCTCCATAAAGACACAAAGAGATCTGTCTCTATTTTAGCACTTCCTCAGGGAGTCAGATGGACCCTGCTAACCCACATCTGACAGAATCCCTTAGCCACGCTCTGCACATTTACTGACACAGGTTTACTCACTTCTAGGTGACTAGTTACACACAAAATCTGCAATTACACCTGCTGGAGTTAATAAGTGCTTCACGGTGTCCTGGCAAACCAACCTTACATTATTAATATGTCCAAGTAAAATCTCATGGAAAGTTTTACTGCATTTTCCCTGCCAGGGCAGCCTTGACTAATTCACTCAGCACAACCAGGTGAGTTAATGTTCTGTTCCTGTTTCCAAGTGCTCTGAGCTCTCTCCTGGGAACTCACAGTGGTGCCTTTGGCCTCTGCTTTGCCAGGAGAGGATCTGCAGTCACCAGAAGCAGCCCCTCACAGCTGTACAGCTGTAAGCAGCTGTTTTGGATACTCAGAGGGATTTGAACCAGCAGAGACCAGGAACCTGGCAGCTGATAAAACACCTTCCTTTGAGGTCACACTTGATAAAACACACCTTCCTCCTGGAGATGCCCTGGTTGAGGATCAGCCATCCAGTCCCTGACCCTTGGGCTGGCAGCGAGTGCCTCCTTCTGCTGAAGGGAGAGGGCAACCCTTCCTCTAACTTTTCAAAGAGAAGCTGTTTTCCCTCCTGCCAACAGCGTTTGGGTTTGAGGTTTTTTTCCCTAACCCTGCCACTGCTTTGCCACGTGCAGGTGTCAGTGGTAGGGGAGCACCCAAGGCAGGCAGAGGATATTGTGAGGGTGGGAGGCCCTGGCACTCGTTTCCCAGAGAGATTGTGGATGCCCCTGGATCCCTGGAAGTGTCCAAGGCCTGGTTAGACAGGGCTCTCAGAAACCTCTTCTTGTGGAAGGTGTCCCTGCCCATGGCAGAGGGTTGGAGACAGATGATTTTTATGGCCTCTTCCAGCACAAACCGTTTTATGATTCTATGATTCTAAGCCCTAAAACTAATCTCCTGTGTTTAATTCTTTCCCAGTTGTGTGACACCGCAAAATCAATTTCCTCCTTTTTTTTTCACAGATTTCACAGTCACAAAACCAGAGGGAGGCAGCTGCACTACACATGGCCATGGTGAGCCAGCACTGAGTTACACGTGGGCAAAGTGCTTTTGTCACATTACTTCCTTGTCACATGATTTGGCACTGATGGATTTTCCTTCCCAGCAGAAGGTGGAGGCTGCTCAGGATCTGAAACGAAACTGTTGTTTCATTCTCAGTGCAGTATTTCATTCTGCAGTGAGAACTCTTTAGCAATCTGGCAAATTATTCCTGTTTATCTACCAAGCAGAAAAAGACATATAAATAACTGTTCAAACTAGTTTGAAAGAATGTCCCAAGAATACCACAGGTTCCCACATTTTTTACAGGCAAACAATAAATGGTTTTTGGTTTTGGTAAGGTTTTTTTTCCTGTTGTGACCACACTTATATTTTAAATTTCTCAAATTATTGTAATTTCTGCCATATTTTAAAGCTCAATGACTTGCCATGTCTTGGCAGGGCATATTTATTACTGCACATTATCTGTCATATTCTTTTGTATCACAGATATATGTAAATTCTCAATGTGTGGTTTTAGCTGACAAAGATTTACAGAGCCACGCACAAGAAATCCATGTGTGATAAAGAGATCACACACAAAACATATAAAAAAACATTTTTCCCAGAGATGCCTGACCTGTGACTCCCTCTTAAGTCTGTGCAGGTGGTTCTGACCACAGGACAGAATTTTTCTACTCATTCCTTCACACCTTTCTCAAGTGCTCCCTTTAAAACAGCAACAGATACAATAATTCAGTTTTTCACAGTTTGTTGCTACTCGCTGTGTATTTTTATCTGATAAATACACATTGCCTTAAATGTGTATTTCTGTGGATTTCTCTTTTCTTTGCCCTGTGGCAAATGACACATTCCCATAGAGATCAAAGACCATATCACTTTCTTTATAGAACTGGATACTCCATTATTTCTATGCTTCTTCAAGTGGAAATGGCTTCTTAATACAGATCCTGTTCTGTGCTTGAGTCACTGAGCTGAGCAAATTGAGAGACTTTATACAGGAGCATGCAGTGATAGGACAAGGGGCAATGGCTTCAAAGGGAAGTTTAGGTTTAGGTTGGATATTAGAAAGAAATTCTTCCCTGGGAGGGTGCTGAGGCCCTGGAACAGGTTGCCCACAGAAGCTGTGGATGTCCCTGGATCCCTGGAATTGTTCAAGATGATGCTGGAGGGAGCTCTGACCATCCTGGTCTAGTGGAAGGTGTCCCTGCTCATGGCAGGGGTTTGGAACTTTAAGGACCCTTCCAACCCAAACCATTTCATGATTCTATGAAATAACTCATCTCTTACTGCAGCCAGTGGCACGATTTGAGAATTCGTGCTCAGATGGGTTGAACTCAAAGAGGAAATGCAGCACTCTGTAGCTCGCAGGATGACCTCTGGTAGCAGTGAAGGCCCAAAGCTTGGAGAGAAGGGCAGTGCAAGTCTTCCTTCATGAAGCTTTTCCTCTGCTGTGCTCTTGAATCTGCTTTCAGCAATACACCTGAATACACTCTCAGGAGACATTCCAGCCCATCTGCCCAGGATCTCTCTGGAATGCATCCCATGGCCTAAAGACAATGTGAGACCAGATGCATGTGGGCAATATTTTAGCTCTTTCAACTGCTGCATTCACAGACGTGGATGAGCTTGCATTTTGTACTTCCCTGTATTTATATGCAATGATGAATTTATTTGTAACTGATCCTTAGAGATGACGTAATTATTTTTTTAATAGTTCCAGTTTCTGCTGATAACCATCTGGTGAAGCTGTTGACTCTCTGCTTACGTTGCTGCAGGGAATTTCCCCAGGCTAGGGGACCAGACAAGGACAGGTGTAAGTGAGGTGTGTCATTATTTCTGTCTTTCCCCTCCTCATTTTTTTCCCAGTTTTGACCAGCTAGAAGGGCAACAGAAACTATCTTAATTAAAACTGCACTATAGGTGTGACTTTTTCAGGTATCTCGCTGTGTGTTTGCATCACTACTGAAAACTGCTTTTTCATTTCTGCTCATTCAAAACTCTCCCTGTCCTCCTCTTTCCTGCTTTCATCTGGGGAAGACAGACTCCTCTCCCTCTTCAGCCATTCAATACATTTACAATCCTAAAGCTTCTCTATTTCTGTCCACCTACATCTCTCCACAACTTACCTTGCTACCATAAAAGTAAATAAATAGAATACATATCCTCACACTGTTTAATTACTTAAATTTATTTGGGTTTTAAGCCTTTATCAGGGAACTAGAAAGTTTTCCAAATGCTTTCCAATAGTTTGGCTGAAAATACTTTGGAAAACTATAATACTGAGTTCTCACAAGGCTGGAGTGTAGCTGGTAAATTCACTACAGCAGCAAGATGAACTCAACTCATGGTGTTGAGAAACCAGAGCTTGGGTGGTAAATCTCAGCAAAACCAGAACTCTCCTTGGTTTTATTCTTTTATACACAGAAAAGCAAAGATATTCTTTACTTGGAGAAAGGAGGAAAAGCTTTGGGATGTTAAGGGAGTTTGGAGAACGAGCCACAACGAGTCAGATCTCAGGCTTCATGGGATAAGAGTGAGTCCTTTCTGGAATCCTGCAAGAATCTCTTTGGATGAATCACTTAGTGGAGAGAAGACCAACTTAGGACAGAAAATACGTTTTTCCAGCCAGATAATGAATCTCCAACTGCTCCTCCCTCCACCCCCTCTATTTCTGTATTGGCAGCAATAACAATAACTATTCATTTCAAGTGGCACGAGTTTGGGAAAGTGCTGCTTTCCAGTGCTAATATGCAGGAAACAAGCAAAGCCACAAGCCTGTCTACAGATATAGACAGAAAATGAGACTCTTTTCCAGCCTGACCTCACAGAGACCTGCTGTGCTGTGTACTTTAGCCTGGAGATTGTTTTGTCCTGCTCACCAAGAGATCTGCCACTCCTGGGAGCTGACCTGGTTACCTGTCCCCAGGTGACCCAAAACACAGCATCCTCCCTGCATGTGCAGCAGTGAGGGCAGGGGTTTTATGAAACCACATTTGGGACAGGGACAAAAAGCTTTTAAGTGTCTGCATGTCACAGTACAAACCCAAGAGCTTATAACGTGACTAGAGCAAAGACAAATTTTAGCACACCACCTGAACAAGCTTCTGTTTCTAGTTGGGATCTACATTCTTGTGTTTGGAGAGTTGGGCTGTGACTGAGCTGTGGTTTCTTCCCAAACCTCCTCTCAGGTAGTGCAGTCCTGGTCCCCTCCTTCATCCCCTCCTTCATCCCTCACTCACGTTTACCTGACGCCAGTGCAGTCAGCCACAACGTGCCACCACAGTGATGGACAGTGGGAAAAGCCCTTGACAATCCTGCTCTCAAGCTGGGCCATGAGGCACTTACACCCAGAAACAAGGAGAAAAGAATGTGCTGAAGAAAAAGCAAACACGGATCTGCAGTGATAAGATCAGAAATGGCAACGGCATTTTTTGTTCTCAGATGAATGCAGGTTCTGACCTTTGTGGGTTAATTTTAGAGACTTGACATCGACTTTCAGGTAGTGTTGCTTGTTTGGACAGCACCTGTAGTGAAAACTGGAGTCAGGTTTATGAAAATACTTTCACTCAGCCAACAAATCCCGCAGTTAAATAAGAAATCTATAGGGAAATACACTTGAAGAGTACTGGAATTATTGCTTTTCTTTAAATATCCGGGGCGTGCACTTTTCTTTTACATGTGTATACAAATCTGTCCCCATAAATTTTTTTTCACCTGCTGTTTGAGTCACTCAGGTTGGAAGGCAGTTTTCACCTGACTATTAACATTGCAAAGTGATGTGTGCATTCAGGATTGCACAATAAAGGAGGGGCTCCTTCCTTGGCTTGTCTCCCCCTTCCCTTTCACCTCACCCACCAGTGTAATTTCCCTCATCCCTGTTACATAGCAGAGCTGAACAGAAAGTTGTCATAGAATCAGAGAATCACTGGATGGTTTGGGTTGGAAGGGACCTTAAAGTTCATCCAGTTCCAACCCCTGCCATGGACAGGGACACCTTCCATTATCCCAGGTTGCTCAGAGCCTCATCCTACCTGGCCTCGGACACTTCCAGGGATGGGGCAGCCCCAGCTTCTCTGGGGAACCTGTGCCAGGGCCTCCCCACCCTCAAAATAAAGAGTTTCTTTTAAATATCTAATCTAAACCTACCCTCTTCCAATCTGAAGCCATTCCCCCGTCACCACCTGCCCTCATAAATACTCTCTCTCCATCCTTCTTGTAAGCTGAATTCTCAGCAGCTTCTTACAAGACTAAATCAGAATTTGTAGCCAGTTTTCACTTCTTGAGACTGAGTTCACGGCTGTTTTTGTGTCTTCAACAGTAACTGGAAGACGAAGGCAGTAGAAATGCCAAGCAAGTGGGTTTAATAATTTGTGTCACAGCAGAGCAGGGGGCCAGATTGGCAGTGGAGTCACTGTGCTTGGTGCTGACACTTTGTAGGATGTGACTGCCCCTTCTCCAAGGAGACCACAGTGCAATAAGTGACAGTGGAAGAAATTGAAACATGGAGTTTTAAACATTTAAATATTAGGATTTTAGTTAAAGGTTAGCTTTTTCGAAATTAATTAAAATAGACCTAATCAGCAAACCCAGCTGGGGTTAATTAAGAAAAAGTAATGATTAGCTAGAGAGTTAGGCCTAAAATAGATTTTAAGATATAAGTAACTGATTACTTGTTATCTTATATTTGTTCAGCTTTGCTTATAATGAGAAACAGACAACACTGATTAATAGATCTAAAGAAATTTAGACAACTACTAATTTTTCCATTTGAAGCCCTATTCAAAAGTAATGAAGGGAGAAACTGGAGGTCCTCCAAGAGCAATATGTATTGTCAAAAACCAGAAAGGTAGAAAGGTCAAAGCGAAGTAGATGAGTTTTACTTCATCATTCATGACCTCTCCCCAAATCAGGGACCACCAACCCAATTCAAGGAACCAACTACGCATGCTTAATGACTTTCAGCTAATTACCATATGAAGCAGAGAATGGCAGGCGTCAGTGTTATAAATATGCATTTGTATTTTGAATATTCAGAACTCTTGTAAATATATAAACTTTGTATTGCTCTGTGACTTTGCACTGCATATTAGGGAGCTATCCCACGGAGGGCCCAGGGCTGGAAATAAACATCCACTTTCTAACCCTGAGGAGTTAGAGAGTCTTTGTCCGTCCTAGCTGGGTATGATAATAGATCTATGCTCATATTTTGGTAAATCAAAATAAGCTGTATGCAAAATACCCAGCCACTGATCTAAGAAATATTTATGGGGTTTTTTTATGCCATGCAGCAACACATCTCCCATACAGTAATATATGTCACATCACAGAAAAGGAAATTACTTACCAACAGCTAGAGGCCTTTGTGGTTTATATTTCACGTGTGCATATATTTATATATTTTCTCTATGCTGTACCTGTAAGGACACACATGTCATGAAAACCTCAGCACTGAGGCTTTTTCATTTCAGTGACTTCTGGACCCACCTCCCCTTATGTTCCACACAAAGGGGCACTTACCACCCTCCACACTCAATTTATTTTGCACACTGGTTTTCATTCACCTTCAGAAATCTGTTGATCAGAGGGACAGATGGTGGAGAATGAGCAATAAATGTGCACATGGACAATGTATCTCAAAGTACTCTAGCTAGCAGTAGGTAAACATTTCTTCCTTTCTTGAGGAAATACATTTACAATCCTAAAGCTTCTCTATTTCTGTCCACCTACATCTCTCCACAACTTACCTTGCTACCATAAAAGTAAATAAATAGAATACATATCCTCACACTGTTTAATTACTTAAATTTATTTGGGTTTTAAGCCTTTATCAGGGAACTAGAAAGTTTTCCAAATGCTTTCCAATTTCAACACACCAGTTCTTCACTTCTTGTGGTACCAATTGATCTGCTGCACTAATTAATGTGAAAGCTTTCTGAGCCAGATATGGGCAGATTTTTAGTCTCTAAGGAGTGGTATCCGTAGTCTTCAGGAAATCTTTGTGGAAGTACTTGAGCCAGATATCTAACCACTAAATTTCTCTGTTAATAAAACCAGGGAAATTCATCTCAGAGAAACCCTTGGGGAAGATGAATTATGAAGTGTAGCCAAACCATGTTTCCAGAACGTTCTGAAAATCTCAAATGGCAGCTGCTGTAGTGATGCAAACTTTAAGATTGTTTCATAATCCTTGGGCATTGAAATCGAATGACTGCCAATGTCAACACAAGCTTGGAGGACTTGGAGTTTGCTAATTGTGGATATTTTAAATTATTTTAATATTGTTTTATTTGCTAGGGTGTTGGGGAAGATGAAATAGGAAAACCTTATAAATATGATTACCTAGCAAAAGATGCTGAGAATATGGAAACTGTAGGCGAGATTGAAATGAAAACAAGCTTTGAGATACCAAACCCCAGTTACTGAACAACTGGAAAACAATGGTATGGCCAGCTGAAGGTAATCCCCCGTCTGACTGGACAATACCCTCTGCTTGCAGACAGGTCCGAGGGTCAGAGCAGACCCCGCCAATCTGGCAGGGGATCCAAAAAGCAGTTTTTAGAGTTTAAAATATAACACCATATGGTAATGCAATGATTCTTATAGGCTGTATGTAAATGTTGTAGGATTTGTAGCTTGTTCTAGATTGGTTCATGAAAATTAGAATATTCAGCACAGAAGATGATTTATTGTGTTGTAAACGAGGATCTCGGATCATTCTTTGTTCTTTTTCTTCCATCTTTTCCTCTTTTCTACTCTCTCTAACTTCTCTGACCTGCTTCGAGCTGCGTCTGGCATCTCCTAGCAGGTCCCCTACACCCACTCCCTTTCACAATAAACCTCATGCTCTAAGACCTGACTTCAGAGATCTCTCATCTCTGTCCCGACCGTCTGAAACTGGAACGCAGACACCATCCAAATCCTACACTAGGGATCATAGATCCACTTGTTATCCTATGCACTCTACACTTGAGATGTAGAATCACAGAATATCCTGATTTGGAAGGGACCCACAAGGATCATCCAGTCCACCTCCTGGCCCTGCACAGACACCGCAAAAAACCCACCCTGCGCCTGAGAGCATTTTCCAAGTGCTCCTGGAGCTCTGGCAGCCTTTGGGCCATGACCACTCCCTGGGGAGCCTGTTCCAGTTCCCAATCACCCCCCAGAGGAAGAACCTTGTCCTAACACCCAGCCTAAACCTCTCCTGACACCACTTCATGCCATCCCCTCAAACCCTGTCACTGATCACAGAGAGCAGAGATTGGTGCTGCCCCTCCACTGCCCCGGTTTGCACTTCCTCACACTTATTTTCTTTGCAGGGCTCACACAGGAATTTGAAGATTTGTTTTGTGGTGATTCATTTAAAGAACTGGTTCTTTAGAGGAGGATCATTAGCTTAATTGCTTGCAATAAGAGCCTTTTGTTTCTGGGTATATTCTTGCTAGATAAATGTGCCAGTTTACTATATGTTTGTTTTGAAAGCTATGGACAGAGCAGGTCAGTGGAGAAGAAAGTCTGCAAAATCAGAGTGTAGGCTAGAAAATTATTGAATTAATATCCCTCTGGAAAGCAAACCAGACCAAATTAAAGCGAGGAAAGAAAAGAGCATTCTGAGGAACTGAGACAGAAAAAAATAACAGCAGAGGACAAGTCTTAGTCATTGATCTCCCGCTGGAGCCCTCAAAGGAGACAGTAACAGGGAAACAGAGCCTTCCATTATATTCAGTCCTGAAATGAAACAAAACAAGAATATGGGTCCCACCCTCCTGCCATTAATGCTGGCAGGCCCCAGAAGAATAATTTGCATTCCAGCTAAGCCCTTGTTGTTTTCATATCTGACTTGCAAAACGGTTTCTCACAAATAATGCTGGAACAGGCATTGAGAGCTGAGCCCACCTGGCACTTGTATTGACCTAGAAAGGAACCTGATGTCCTTGAGCTGCCCCAGAGCAACACCACAGGCAAATCCAAAGCCATCTTAAGCTAAAACACCTTTCACAAACTTATGGGGTGGTTGCAAACAAGGCTGTTCAAACTCTCTGTACCTATTCACAAATGTCACCAACTTCTTGTCCGTACACCTGTGTTGTGTAGGGACATTTTCTGTGAGGCTTTGGAGCACAAAATGGGATTGTGCTGCCATGCCAGGTATATTGAGCACTCATTACAGGTAATTAATTTTTTTTTCAAAGTACACAAAGGTTGGGACTGTTTTTCATTGTGAGAAAAAAGCAGCTAGAAGCATTTGATAATCCGCATACTCATGGAATTAACTTTGTCATTAATTACTAATTGTAGTAATTGGCACTGACATTCTGTTGTGATGCTGAGGATAGGCAGAGAGTGGGAGAATCATGCTGTGTAATTTTAGAGATGGAAATTTCTGTAACTCTATATCCAGGCTGGATGAGGCTCTGAGCAACCTGGCCTAGTGGAAGGTGTCCCTGCCCATGGCAGGGGCTTGGAATGAGATGATCTTTAAGGTTCTTCCCAGCCCAAATCATTCCATGATTCTATGTTGTGCACACCTTCAGGGTAATGTGTGTTATAATGCATGCAGTATTCATATTTTTATAGTTGTATGAGTCACCTATTATTTCATTTTAATATTTGCTCACTGCTTTGAAGACGTTCATTATATTGTCATTTACCTGTCATGCCTTCATTTATTTACCGTTTTGAAGGATAAATACCAGGATTTAAGGATATTTAAGTGTTTAAGGATAAATCCCAGATTTTTCCTGGGATGATTCTATATAAGGGATACCCGTTTAGAAAAACAGGTTGCAACTGCCTTGCTGCTAGTGAGCAAAAGTCATAATTCTTTGTGAAAGAAAAATTGAACTAGTGGAAGAAAATTTAATCTAACTGCCTGTGTGTTCCTCTGCAGGCTGGACTAGTCAGAAATCCAGTGTCAGTCCCTCTGCCTGAATGTTTAGCAGGGAGCATCTCCATTGCCCTTGTGCTATTTGTGCAGAGGGATCCAACCCAGCCTGGATTCCAAGGCTGCTCAAACAGGGAATATTTGGCTGCTACACAGAGTTGGTTAACTCAAGTCACTTATTGAGCACAGCAACCAATTAATGATCAGCATTCAGTCCTCATCCAAAAGAGATCCCCACATACCCTTAGCATGAGTACCTTTTCTTCACGATGATCTCATCTTCTGATTCTGGTCCTGAATCTTTTAGATCTTGCACCTGTCAGTGAGACAATGGAAAATGCATGATTGGAGCCTTGCCTTTAAAAAAAAAAAAAAAAAAAAAGCAGAGAAAAGCTTCCACAAATGTCTCCTCTGAACAGAAAGAGATAACACATTCTCCCCAGTGACACCTGTGCTTCTAAAAGAACATGGGCCAGGGAGGGAGTGGATGCACTGAACCTCTGATCTCTCAAGGTGCTTAACTCCAGGCTCACTCCCTGGTTCTCTCCAACACAAACCTGCTTGAGAGGGATGAGCTCTAAGCAGTGTAACTTTAGCCAGTTTTTGTCTCTGGCCTTGGGGCCCAGGAGCAGTCCATAGCTTTTATTTAGCGATGTTCGTGCTGAGGGTGATCTTTTGGCACCTCCTTTCCTTTTTCACTTCCCATTTCTAGACAAAACACATTTTTTTTTTCTAAACCTCAACCCTTTCAAAAAGGTGATGGAAGTCTGGAATCCTGATCCTGGCTGTGGCAGTATTTGTTGCATTGTGTTGTAGCAAAACTAATGATTTACAATGAAAAGGGTGTAGGTATGAAAAAAGGCAACCTGAGATAAAGTTCTCTTGCACAGTCATTACCAAAATCATATCAAAGAAAATGATCAACATAGAGGAGTCACTGGCAAAAAATTGCTCTATTGAAAGGTCTTAAACTACTTTTTTTTTTTTTTCTCCTGAGAGAACAGACTATTGAAAAACAAAACCTGTTCACATGAAAAGAAAATCTCCCTGAGAAGTAGACTGATTTCACTGGAATTATCATGGAAAACTTATCACAACACTTCATCCCAAAACACTGACAAATAACTTTTACTTTGCCTTTATAATTGTGCATTTTGGATAACATTAGCATTTCACAGAGTTGGGAAATCAAAGTGTTTAAACTCAGATAAGAGTCAAAACCAAACTGTTCAGCCTTAATGAAACAAAAACTTCCCTTCAGACTGAATTTTTTTTTCAGAACACTTCATTTCAGTATCTCTTTGGAGAGTGGTGACATTTTGAGTCTTGAGGTTAAGGTTCAGTCTTGAAACAACACAGTGATTCCCATGGTTCTCACACCTACTGCTACTTTTGTTAAAGCTGAGCCCAAATAATTTTCAAAATTTTGTTGCTCACTTCTCCAGGCTAAGGCTGGGAAGAAGAAAAAGTGAATTATAAAATACCCTTCTTAAAAACATCCTGAAACACCTGTAGCAAAAAGGTGCTTATTGAATGAATTCTCTGTTCCAATATCTACAGGTGAAATATAATAATTTATCACAGGGGTTGATACAGAGCATCAGAGCTGTGGTTATTGAAGTTACACTGTTACTATTGGCAACAATCCCTGGCTCAGTGCTCTTGAATTCTACCCTGGAACCCACAGCTAATTTCTTTATTTTCGTCTGTGGTCTATGATTAATGTGGGTATTTGTTCTCTGCCAGTGGGGTATTTTAATGTGTTCCTGCAGCAGCTGTTGTGTCAGTGATGCTGCTTCATGGAGAACTGGAATTTCTTCTCTGGAGTAATTTTCTCTTTGTTTTCCTGTCCAGACTTACAGGGGCTACACAGCTTTATTCCCTGATAGAGCAAACTAATGCAAATGCACAGCACAGAAGAAAGTAAAGAAAAGTGGCTAATGAAGTCACAGAAACATCATGGTGTGATTAGTATAGATCAGGATTACCAGGGCTTTTCTAATTCTGGTTCTAGAGCCACCTTGGCTGCTCTTATCTGAGCTATCTCTCTGTACAATGCTACAGGGTGAGGTAGCAACATCCTCTGATGATGCTGTGCTTTTGGTTTTGTGCCCTGCCCAAAATCCTCCCCTCTTCCAAACTCCTCTCCTGCACAAAAAGCTTCTCCTTGTTTTTGCAACCCTTTTTTCCAGAGCATTTTGACAAACCCATGAGACACCTGTTTGGAAGCCTTCAGGGATTCCAAGCTACACTGTGGGCATTGATTTATTCCAGCTGCATCTCTGATTCTTTATCTGTTCTGTTTGTCCTGCTGTTCCGGGCTTGATTCCTCTTCCATTTGCTCTCTTCAGGATAATCCAATGCAAGGCTGGGAAGGAAAACGTGGGTTTTGTTTAATCAGAGGCCCACTCATCACCTTTGTGGCTCAGCACCCTGCCTTGTCAGTCCTCCACAAAAGGAACTGTGCTTTGCCAGCTGTAAACAGCAATAGTTTCTAGGAAACCCATTTGGCCAGCCTGGAGCTTCTTGTTTGATGACACATGTTTATTTAAAACTTTACTGCAGGAACACAGGTCTTCAGCATTCCCTGTTCTTCTGTGCAAATTTTCAAGCAATATAACACATCAAAAAGTTATCTTGGCATGAACTTCAAATTCACTAAATCTAGGAGGCAAATGGAGGTACCTTTGGACCTTGTTTCTTTCCTTTTTATTTCTCCCCCTTTTTTTTTTTTTTTTCCCCCAAGATAAAATGATGACTTTTCTTAGCCTGGTTGGGCTGAGCTTTGGATCTTCTTTTAACCAGATCTTCAGTATGGATGATGTGGGAGCAGGGACACTGTTGGAACATGATGTGCTGTTTAGGTGTCTAGTCAAGAAAATTTATACTCTTTGAACACCCAGTGCTAATACCATCTGATTTCCTTATATCTGATTAAATTTTAATCAGAAATACTTTTGTTTCCTCTGAAACATTTTAAACCCTCATGACCAATAAGTTTTGAGTGCACATTTAAAGCCATAAAACACTTTGAATGTTTTGGGACTTTTGGGACTTACCACATCTGTGCTGTTTGAAATCACACCAAATCAGAAATGCATGAATTGGTTGCAAATAGGAGAGTTGTTGGGAAAAAGCCCACAATCTCTCTGGCACTGAAATTACAATAGGTAGCTCTTCTGGAAGCAGTTTTGGACAAGGGAGAATCTCGTGATTTACGATTAACGAGAGAGCAAATATAAAATAAAAATCTAAGAGACAGTCCTGAGCTGATACATAATAGTCTGATACAGAAACAAAGCCAGTGATTTCTGCTGAAAAATGCAGCTGTGCATTGCTCAGGGGGGCTGAGCCCTCTGAAATCAGGGTCACACACTGAGGAATTGAAGAGAAAATTCAGGGATAAGGCACTTTTTACACAAATGTGGTTGTCAATAATGCAGAATGGCAGCTGGAAATGTCATTGACCCACAGCTAGTATTAAAATTACAACAACAATATTAATAATAAGAATGAAAATGAAGAAAATGACAACAATAACAACAACAACAACAACAATCTTGAGTGACTGTAGAAGGCAGAAGGGTTTGAATGTCTGAAATCCATATTGTGACCACACTTTGTGACAGTGCAGGTACATCCTGCTTCCAAGTAAGGCTGTTTCATTCACCAGCATTTCCTTATGGGAACAGGTTGGTTACACAGCCCCTTTTGTGTTATTCTGAGATGATGAAACACATTTTGATTTTTTACCAGTGACAGTTGTATGAACTTACAGACATTTTTACGCACATGGGAAGTACAGTTCCTACCTAAAAACCCCTTTTTCTTTCACTCCCAACACCCACAGAGCAATGCACATCCTCACTGACAGTACTGACAAATTTTTGGAAGTTCTTGGGTATTTAAGTTTGGTACTACAGCAGGATAAAAGAAGTTAAAACCAGTATTATCCTCTTCCCCCAAATCGTGATTTCCACAAGAAATTCCATCTCTGACTTCTAAAGGGACAAGTGAGAATCTGGAAGTGTTTGGGGATGGCTGGCAAGAGGGAAAATTAGAAAACTGAGTGCCTCAGAAGGGGTTGTTTATTTTTCAGCTGTCACTAGCATCTCTCCCCAACACTTGATGCATCTGATTCAAGTTGGCTGAGGGGCTTAGAAGCCCACAAGAATTTTGTTTTTCTCCACATTGTATTCTTTGATTTAATAAAAGATACTGCCTTCACCAATTCAGCTGCCCTCTGTGTTTCTTTTAGCTTCATCCTTTTTTTTGTTTGTTTCAAAAAGTTAAACCCTTGGTAAACACAGGCTTTTAACAGTGTATTCTTAAGCAGATGGAAATTAGTATCTGAAGACGGTTTTTTTTTAAAGTCCTGAGTCTTTGATCATCCCAAAGGAATGCCAAGGTTTTGGCAAGTGAACTTTATGTTATTTAATCTTGTTATTTCCTTGTGTATCTTCACCTTCTAACTCCAGGTGAAACCTGAGTTTCCTCAGCATCTTTCAAAAATAAATGTAAGAAGTAAGTGATCATTTAAATCTCGAGTTTATAGGTGGGTGAGATGAGTCACAAGGCACTTAAAATATTTGAGAAGGGTCACCAGTTTCATACTGGGAAGTCTCTTACCTGTAAGGCATGTGGCAAAACTTGTTCTGAGTTTACCAGAAAGCAACTTTTACTGTAAAGTATGTGACAAGCTGAATTAAAAATGAACTTGGTGTTGGGGCATTGTCAAGGTGAAAGAAGAGAAACTGTGGAACTGTGGCTGCCTAACAGAGGAGCTTATCTGAACCTCAGCCCTGGTGACAGGCTCTAAGGCAACATCCAGCCCCTCTGCTGTATCTATTTACCGAAAAAAAAGGAGAATTTGGGGTTTTTTTCTAATGTTATATGTAATTTGCTGTATGTTAGTAAAAATGGGCTTATACTGCTAAATCTGAACTGATTTCTTCTTCTGCTTCATAAGAGACTTCTCCCTTTACACAAGTTAAGCGTCATTGCACACTAAAAACCAGTGGTGCTTCTAAGACACTAAAAATTTGACTTCATAGACTTTGCAGCCAATTTTCCATGGCTGTAATTGCATACAAAATCCTGGATAAGAAGGTAGGGAGTGGCACATCCCACCCAGTCCTCCATAGTTTGCAAGAGGATCAAAGGTTATTTGCATCTGAGTAGGACCTGCAGAGGTCAGGGAAGGGGCTTAGGGTCAAACACTCCCCTGGTTTGGGGATTTACACCACCATAGTTCCCAACTGAGCGTGAATTAGAGACTGGTTTTGGTCTTATGGCAGTCCAAGATGGAGAAGTCTGAAGACATTGGCCTCCTAAGTAGAAGAAAAACGTGATTTCCAATTATTTATGCCAGAGGAAATAGCTCGTGTTTATTCTTTAAGAATTCCAGTTAGATTTGTAAACAAGTGATTGCTAAGAAAAGATCTGATTGCGTCAGGAGTTTCTACATCAAGCAAGGCACAAAGCTGAAATTGCTGCCTCACACCAGAAAACAATACCCTTAAGTTCATTTCAAGGAATATTTTTCTTTGTCTTACTTCCCTGTTGGAGTAAAACTGAAATGAAACCAATTTTAGAAAACAGCTGCTGAAGCAAAATCTGGAATTTACATAGTTATAGGTGTGCCAGGTCTTGCAGACCTATAAAAAACTTGAAAAAGAATTGGGTAAATAATGATCTTCCTTCTTCAGGCCTTGCTATGCCCCACTCCACTCCATCCCACCCTACTCAAGACAACATTCCTCTCACATAATGTGATTGGAAAAAAAATCTCACTGAAAATGAGTTCATGAAGACTTTTACTACTATAAACCAAAGGCAGGGCAGGGTATTAAAAATGTGACAAAATGTAAATGTTTAAGTCATTGATGAGCCTCAGGCACACAGAGGCAGGTTTGACATCACTGAGTTAAAGCTGTGACCCAAATTTGGTGACCAGCATGGACTGTCCATGGCAACTGCCTACAGTTAGGAGTTTATCTGCTAAAGAAAATGGGGATAAACTCAGTTGAGAATGACAGGCTTGGCCACCCAGTGTTTTCCACCTGCTTCGAAGAAGTGAAATAATGGAGATTTACAACCACTCCAGCCTCTTTACAGTATTGCAGAACCAATGACCGGTGTCTGTTTGGAGCATTTCTAGCAATTTGTTGTTCTAATACAATAAAAATGCAAGTTAGGACTGAATATTTAAACATTTGCTTCTAAGTAATTAAAAATAGAGGAAAATACGGAGGAAAAAAGGTGTATCTGCTGATTAGGGCAAGACTTTTGGACCCAAGGCTCCTCAGTTCTGGATCTTAGTCATGTATTGCCCAGACCCAAGGTTGTTAAAATATTTTACTTATTAAACACCCTGAACAAAAGGGTGTTCAGTTGTGATGCACTGCTCACTGAATTCTTCCCGTCTTTGACTCACCTTTGGATCACACTCAGACCTCGCTCCATTAAAGAAAAGCAAGCGTGCTTCAACAGAAAACGTTGGAATTTATTACAGAACAGGTCAGGTGTGAGATTTTCATTGCACTGGCTGCGGTCCCAGCGTGCGTGAGGGACTTGCAGAGGCTGGGACGTAACACTTGAGCCTCGCCCCTGTTTAAATTGCCAAAGTGTTCCATTCAAAATGTCACTCTCACGCACGGGACGAGCACTGCAAGGAGGGGAAGGCTCAACATGGGCACTCGGAATTACCTCTGGCATTTCATCCTCTCTCTTGTTCTCTGTAAGTAAAAATCTGTTTGATTATTTACCATTGCTATACGTTTAGAGGATGTCCGTGAGAAACAGTCAAAATGATAATCAAGGCAGAGGGGCTGCTAAGGATAACTATAAAATCCAATAACATGCAAAATTTACAGGGTTGGGGGGGTTTTTCTCGTTTGGCTTGAATGCATTGGATTTCAGGTATTTTAGTAGGGATATAAAGCTGTAAGTAGGTAAAAGAATGAGAACAAAATATTTAGAAAGCTCTTCTAAAAGAAGAAATGTGCAGCATCTGACCAGATTTTATGACTTCTTTTATCCCTAAGCTTACTTATGAATGGTGCATTTTGCCAATTTTTCTCCTCCGAAAGACCCTTTGGGAAAAGACACATAAAAAAGCATGGATTAGGTTGTATTAATTGTGCTGTGTTCTCACTGCACTGCAAGGGATTTTAGAAATAACATCTAGAAATTCAGAGGGCTGTATTATTTTATTCCTAATGTCTGATTTCATGTTGTTCAGTGCAGATGAACACAAGTTTCTTGACTGATCAATACCTGGTGTTAAAAATCTGAGAGACACAAGCACAGGGTCTTACAATTCAAGATGTATTTGGATGAAAAAAAGCTATCAGACTGTAAGAAAAACTTTGCAAACTATGTATTGTTGCATTACAAGTTATGTAGACACCAAATGATACGAAAATACCACCTTTTTTTTACACATGAGTAGAGTCAAAAGTAGTTAATTAATATGGTTCTTAGGAATTTGATAGAGCTATTCCAGTACACCCTGTCTGAGAATCCTTTAAGTTTCATACAGTAAAACCCAAAAATCCAGGATAATAATTAAGAGTTGCTAAGGAGTAAAATTGTCATAAGGCATAAGTCTGTGTTTTTAGCAGGAACAAAGCCACTCCTCAAAATCAAAGTTGAATTACCTGATCAAGTAAATTAAATAAGCCCGAATTCGCCTGATTATTTAATCACAACGGAAAAAGGATTTGATTTTCCTTTTAAAGAAACTTTGGGAGTGTTAGAAATGTTGTCACCTTCACACCTGGGAACTACAGGATTTACAATTTATTTGAAGTTAGAAATAGAGGTAAACATGGAAGGCAATGAATTTTCGCCCAGGATTATTATGATTTAGAACATCAACAGAAAGATATCCCCAGAAAAATTGTTCTCTCCTGCCTGACAGAAAGGAAATAGGAAAGGAATAGATGCCTTGCAAAATAAAGAAATTGAAACAATAAAATATACACAAACAGGTAAGGAGAAAATTATGCTGAAAAATGCATTCTGTTAATTTTTAGTTTTCCTGTTAATATTCTAGGAATTTTAGTTTAGAGGAATCATAGGATCATAGAATCATTTAGGATGGAAAAGACCTTCAGGGTCATTGAGTCCAACCTTAAACCTAACACTGCTGAGTCCACCACTACACGCAGTCCTAACTGTAAATGAAATCATATTTACAGGAAGAAAAGAACATAACAAATTGAAAAAAAAAAAGTAGACTAGGAATAGAAAGGTAATATAAATCTCTACATTTATACAGAAAAAAAGTACCACCAAGAAATTGGTAAGATCTCCTCAAATTTATGCAAATGGTAAAGGAAGTAACAGAAATTTCATGGTAGTTGAGGAATAGCTACAAAAGTGTGAAACTGGAAATGAGGAAGGAAAGGAATAACAATGAAGATGAGAACATTAAGCGAATTTTTCACACAAGAACAAAGTTATGCTTGGTACACGATTAAAGTACTTCACAGAATTACAGGGCAACAATCCGTAATCCACATTTCTGAACTTCTGACAGGTACCGAGACTGTAATGGCACTGGAGGGAAGAGACACAGCAACTGCCGCCCCTGAGAGCCACGTAAATATCTCGAGGAGCACAAACAACAACAGAACAGAATCTGAAAACAGCTCAAATGCCTCTATGGCAGAGCCCAGCACCCAGACAGCCCATTCCCTCCTGGGCACGACCTTGCTGTCCCCCTCCACGATGAGGATCCTGGGTGGGGATGGGAGGACGGACCCTACATCCACGATGCCAGCATGGGAGGGGGGCTCATTGGGGGTGTCTGCCAGGAGCAGCACAGCGAGCCCAGCATTCCCAACAACAGGGACTGGCACCACTGCCTCCAGCACGGGCACAGAGAGTGGCACTGCTTCCTCCCCATCCCTCAGCTCAGCAGTGACGAGCCACTCCTCCTCCTCCTCCTCTTCTCCTGAGGGCTCCTCAGCTGTGACTTCCACCCCACAGCGAAGCAGCACCAGCAGCACCACTGAGACGCCCTTGGCCACCACATCCCACCCATCCACGGCACTCTTGTTCTTCTCTCCATCCTTCACTGCTGGCATTACGAGTGCTCAGTTCTCTGCTGTGACAGCAGAGGCCGTGACACAGGGCCCAGCTACCCCCGGACCTGTGGCTTCCACCTCCAGCACCTCTCCCACCTCAGGAACTATCGAGGACAGGCTTTCATCCACTCTGGGCAGCAGCACAGAGACATCGACAGCTCAGCTCACCTCCACACCCCTCACACAGGGACAAGCCATGGTGGAGGTGACAGCCACTTCATCTCCCACGGGGAGCCCCTTGTCTTCCACAACCACAGCCTCTGTAGTCAGCAGTGCCATGATTCCTCCTGGAGAAGGGGAAAGTTCCACCATGAACCAGGGGAGCAGAACAACAACTGAGCCCAATGTCGAGACCTCCCATTCCCTCCCAGCCACATCCCTGGTGTCCCCCTCCACGATGAGGATGGTGAGTGGAGAAGGGAGGACAGATACTACACCCACAATACCAGCATGGGAAGGGAGCTCACCGGGGATGTCCCCCGGGAGTGGTGCAGTGAGCCCAGCATTCCCAACAACAGGGACTGGCACCACTGCCTCCAGCACGGGCACAGAGAGTGGCACTGCTTCCTCCCCATCCCTCAGCTCAGCAGTGACGAGCCACTCCTCCTCCTCCTCCTCTTCTCCTGAGGGCTCCTCAGCTGTGACTCCCACCCCACAGCAAAGCAGCACCAGAGGCACCACTGAGACGCCCTTGGCCACCACATCCCACCCATCCACGGCACTCATGCTCTCCACTGCTGGTGTTACAGGCATGGAGTCAGACCCTGTGGCAGCAGAGGAGGTGACACCCAGCCCAGCTCCCAGCACAGCCAGCACTAACCCAGTAGCTTCTGCCTCTACCACCTCTCCTGCCTCAGGTACCACCGAGTCCAGCCATTCACCCACGCTGAGCAGCAGCATGGAGACACCGGCACCTCAACACACCTCCACACCCCTCACACAGGGACAGACCACGGTGGAGGTGACGGCCACTTCATCTCCCATGGGGAGCCCCTTGTCTTCCACAACCACGGCCTCTGGAGGCAGCAGTGCCACGACTCCTCCTGGAGAAGGGGAAAGTTCCACCATGAACCGGGGGAGCAGAACAACAACTGAGCCCACTGCCAAGACCTCCCATTCCCTCCCTTCCACAACCTTGGCAACCCCGTCCACAATGAACCATAGTATATCAACATCTGTTAATCCTTCTTTCACTGGAACCTGCTGTGAGTATTTTAACACATTATGCTAAATTTGTTTTGCTCTATTTTTGGAAGAATTGAGTATAATTTTCTTTAATTACTGTTATTTTTGGTTGGAATTTGAGCTTTTTACAACGTCTTTTTTTGAGTTGGGAATTTAATCTAGGAATATGAATCCCTGCATCTACCTAATTTCTGAAAAGCTACAGTTCCTGTCTGCAGTTGTTTTTGAAATTACACACCCCATGTTAGGCAGTGCCACAGAGGTAAAATGCTATGAAGTTATGCTGCATAGGCCAAGTTACGCCAGTGGAAAGTTTAAGTGATTTTTATTTAAGTCTTGAAATTTCCTTTTATGAAATAGCATAGGCGGTTCCTTCATTGGGATAATCCGGTGAAATTTATTTTTGCTGAATCGATTCTTATTTGTTTCAATACTAATTATTTTCTAGTGTATATTTAATTTTTTGCCAAAGGGCTATCTGCCCATATTCAAAGAATATGCAGTAATGAATCTTTCATCATTTTTTAATGGATAAAAAAAGTAAAGCAAAGATGGCAAAGAGGAGAATGCAGTCTTTTTGTGCTCTGCACGCCCCCCCAAAAAAAAAGGAAGAAAAAAAAGGAAGCATGACTTTCATTTTTAGTCCAGAATAGTATTCTTCTAGTTCAACAAATCCAAGGGGTTAATCCTTCCCTGGAGTCACAGTGTTCATGGAATGCAGTAGGAGATATACACAAGCACAGTAAGGTGCAACTTGGTCTTTGACAATGGCTCAATGGCCAAGGACAGCCTGGTGACATGTGGCTCCTCAGGGGTCACTACTGGGACTGGTGCTGTTTAAGGTCTTTGTGGGTGACATGGAAAGCAGGATTGAGGGCACTCTCAGCAAATTTGCTGATAACACCACCCTGTGTGGTGCAGTTGACACTCTGGAGGGAAGGGATGGCATCCAGAGGGACCTGGACAGGCTTCAGAGGTGGGCCCGTGTGAACCTCACGGAGTCCAACGAGGCCAAGTGCAAGGTCCTGCACATGGGTCGGGGCAGTGCCAAGCACAACCACAGGCTGGGCATGAACAGACTGAGATCAGCTCTAAAGAAAAAGACCTGGGGGTGTTGGTGGATGAGAAGCTTGGCATGACTTGGCCATGTGCCCTCACAGCCCAGAAAGCCAAAGGTGTCCTGGGCTGCACCAAAAGCATCGTGGGCAGCAGGGGAGGGGGGGATTCTGCACCTCCACCCCACTCAGGTGAGGCTCCACCTGGAGTGCTGCCTCCAGCCCCAGGGTCCCCAACATGAGAAGGATGTGGAGCTGCTGGAGGAGGTCCAGAGGGGGTCACGAAGATGCTCAGAGGGCTGGGACGTGCAAGCTATGGAGACAGGCTGAGAGAGTTGGTGTTGTTCAGCCTGGGGAAGGCTCTGGGGAGACCTTAAACCCCTTCCAGTACCTACAGGGGACCTGCACGAGGGACTTTGTACAGGGGCACGTAGTGACAGGACAAATGGGAATGGCTTTTAACTGAAAGAGGGTAGGGTTGGAGTAAATAATAGGAAGAAATTCTTCCCTGTGAGGGTGGTGAGGCCCTGGCACAGGGTGCCCAGAGAGGTTGTGCATGCTCCATGCCTGGAAATGATCAAGGCCAGGTTGGACGGTGCTCAGAGCAACCTGTTCTAGTCAAAGGTGTCCCTGCCCATGGCAGGGGGGTGGAACCAGGTGATCTTTAAGGTCCCTTCCAACCCATTCTGTGATTTTGTGATATGATTCTATGTTTCATATTTTTATAGAAACATTGCAGAGACTTCAATACTTCCCTAGGCTGCCAGTTCTCCATTAATACTTCATTCCTTAAAGACACGCAGACTGTAACTACACGTTTCACAAGAATTTCCTTTTTGCTTTTCAGCTCCTCTCACTTTGTCCATCCAGCTGCAGAACGTGACCAGTACAATGATACAGTTCAGCTGGAAGCCTCAAGGTGGCACAGGAGACAGTCCTTACACAGTGCGACTGCTGGGAAAATCGGGAGAGATGAAGAAGAGAATCCTAAATGAAACAAGCACTGCGTTTGAAAATCTGCTTTCTGGTCATCGATACCAAATATCCGTGGATGTTTTAACTTGCTCTAAGAATGTCAGTACATCCTTGACAGTTCAGACAGGTATTTCCTCTGGAATTCTTTATTTTTCTATTAGCAAACTAACACATTTGTGGCCTGAACATGAAGCCCTTTTACACTGAGCACCTACCTGGACGTGAATAAGCCATATACTGAAATGAGTAGGCAAAAGGCGGCCAGACTTCCAGAAATTTAGTCAGACTGCAAATTTTTCATGGGGCTAAGGTCCAGAGCCTCACTAGTCCTCCTACCAAATTCAAAACTTTACTGAGCTAGAACCACAGTGGTTCAATGTTCTAGCCCCTCCCAGCTCCATACACTTTAATTCCCAAGCCTTATGTAGCTGAGATATCATTTTTAAAGAATCATTTCATTTTTTCTGTTTATTCTGTCTTTCATGTCTCCACAGCTGCTGAAGTCTACAGTGGAACCACCAGGATTACCAATGAAGAATTCAACCCTGCATATCAGAACAAATCAAGTAGAGAATTTACGGAGTTTGAAACTAAGTTCATCATGGAGGTATTTTGTTTAGAAATTCTAAACTAAAATTTTACTTCCTGCTGAGCTCTTCCTTATGTAAATGATCATGAAGATCTGGGTATGAGTATCTGAAATGTGGGTGGGAAAGACTGTGTGATGGTTAGAAATGAAGAAGTGCCTACTTTTCATTTTTATTGTTGTCCTCCGAGGTCCTGATTTAAATGAAATCCTGTCTGGAAGTTATACATATTCCCCTACTATGAGAGCTGCTTTTAACTGAGTTATGGCCAGCATATTGCTATATATTAAAGAAAAGAAATAGATAATAACGTAAACCTTTTGCTTTGCAGATAACAAAACATCTGCCACAGAAGATACAAGAATTAAAAAATGGAACAAAAATGCGTATTGTAATTAATAGCATCAAGAATGGCAGTGTGATTGTGCTCTTTGACATTGTGTTGGATGCTGAACAAAATATAACAAAACCAGAGGTTTCAGAGGCTTTTACAGAGGCCCTTAACAGGAGTACATTATTTAAAGTTGATGCTAAAGAGACTGTTGTAGAAGGTATGAATTTGTTCATCCCTGTGAATTCAAGTGTATTTTTCACTGATGGTAACATCCAGTGAAATGGGATTTGGTTGGGCAAAGGCAAATGGTATTTGGTTTATCTCTTTTTCTGATACTGACTTAAATCTTCGTTCTTCTTCTGTTTTGTTTAACTCCACTGTAGCAAGGAATAGCTGTCAGCCAGATTTAAATGACTGCGACCAAAATGCTGCCTGCACTGCTGAAGGAGCCACTTATTCTTGTCAATGCAACAAAGGATTCACTGATAAGAGTCCCCAAGTTCCAGGGAGAATTTGTCAGCAGGATCTACCTTCACGTAACTGCTTTATATAAGTTAAAAAACCCAATCCAAACCCAAAACCTAAACTCAAACTGAATCAAATCTTAAAAAAATTGCATATAAGGTCTTTTCCCTCCCCTGAACCTTCTTAGGTAATATCTTACTATGATTATGTCCCCTGGCCTTGAAGGGATTGGATTTTATGTGGTACCACAGTTAAATATTTAAGCAAACAATAGAAGAATGTTTCCTGGGCTTGTTTTTTGAAAGTCGTTTATGAAAATAAAATGCATAAACTTGGTGAACTTTAAAGTAAATTCTTCTCACTGCCTCCAAATTTCTGTTTCACAGAACAGACAACTCCAGTCCCTCCAGGCACCAGCACCACCAACACAACTGGAACAGGATCAACAACTCCAGTCCCTCCAACCCCCAACACCGCAAATACAACTGGAACAGGACAGACAACTCCAGTCCCTCCAGGCACCAGCACCACCAACACAACTGGAACAGGATCAACAACTCCAGTCCCTCCAACCCCCAACACCGCAAATACAACTGGAACAGGACAGACAACTCCAGTCCCTCCAGGCACCAGCACCACCAACACAACTGGAACAGGATCAACAACTCCAGTCCCTCCAACCCCCAACACCGCAAATACAACTGGAACAGGACAGACAACTCCAGTCCCTCCAGGCACCAGCACCACCAACACAACTGGAACAGGATCAACAACTCCAGTCCCTCCAACCCCCAACACCGCAAATACAACTGGAACAGGACAGACAACTCCAGTCCCTCCAGGCACCAGCACCACCAACACAACTGGAACAGGATCAACAACTCCAGTCCCTCCAACCCCCAACACCGCAAATACAACTGGAACAGGACAGACAACTCCAGTCCCTCCAGGCACCAGCACCACCAACACAACTGGAACAGGATCAACAACTCCAGTCCCTCCAACCCCCAACACCGCAAATACAACTGGAACAGGACAGACAACTCCAGTCCCTCCAGGCACCAGCACCACCAACACAACTGGAACAGGATCAACAACTCCAGTCCCTCCAACCCCCAACACCGCAAATACAACTGGAACAGGACAGACAACTCCAGTCCCTCCAGGCACCAGCACCACCAACACAACTGGAACAGGATCAACAACTCCAGTCCCTCCAACCCCCAACACCGCAAATACAACTGGAACAGGACAGACAACTCCAGTCCCTCCAGGCACCAGCACCACCAACACAACTGGAACAGGATCAACAACTCCAGTCCCTCCAACCCCCAACACCGCAAATACAACTGGAACAGGACAGACAACTCCAGTCCCTCCAGGCACCAGCACCACCAACACAACTGGAACAGGATCAACAACTCCAGTCCCTCCAACCCCCAACACCGCAAATACAACTGGAACAGGACAGACAACTCCAGTCCCTCCAGGCACCAGCACCACCAACACAACTGGAACAGGACAGACAACTACAGTCCCTACAAACACCAATACAACTGGATTTACAGGATCTACATCTTATTCTGTTTTCACTACCACATTTACGTCAGCACCTTGCAGTAAGTAAATATTTGATACTGAATAGTAGAATGAAAATTATCTAATCAGACACAATATTCTTGTTCATCGTTCATATCAGCTGTGAGGTAAAATCCCTCAGTACAATTTCAGAAAGGGAGGCCTGATAAAATCACTGAAAAGACATAATTATGTAAATATCAATCAAGGCAGTTTCTACACCTTGGTAAAGCTCTCCCGGACCCAGTGAATATTCACTGGTTTATGCCTGCAGGCATAAACCACTGTGATAGGTGATTTTTCTTAACCCTATTATGAAGCACATTTAATAAATGCCTGTCTACTGCTCTGAACTTAGGATTTCCTGGTGGTATTTTAGTAATCCATCCTCCTGAGGATATCAGGATGAGTCAAATACCAGTCCACCTCAGAATGCTCATGTTTTTCTCAACCAGCCTCATCAATTCTCTATTATCTTAAAGTAACATTGTACAATTCTGACCATTTACCACACCTTGCCTGCAGTTAGAAAAGCTAGAAGTAAGTAGAATGTCACCCATTTGTGTTTTGGAGCCATCAAACAAATGGCTCCAAACCATTAATGTATGGTTTCTGTCTATAGAGCAAATGCTTCACTTCTGCTCTTGGGGGAGAATGAGGTGGAAAACTGAAATCAGCTCCAATAAAACACACAATAGTTTATATCGGTTTCATTTGTATTTTTTCTTCGATATTAAATGTGTAGATTTGCAGAAGTGAAAGGAACTGCTCTGAGCTGTATGAAACTCTCACTTTGCAGTGCCAGTGTCCGTCGAAGTTCAGAACGTCACTGGAGAAGAAATACAACTCAGCTGGACCAGTGGCAGCAAAGGCAGCCTCTACATCATCTCTGTCATGGATGGAAACCAGGAAATAAATAAAACAACTATAAAAGAGACAAAAGCTGTGTTTAAACACCTGCTTCCTGGCCATGTGTACACCATTTCTGTGGCAGTGTCATCTTGTCCTGCGAATCATCAGACTTCAGTCACTGTCCGAACAGGTACCTCCTCCATCACCCTGGCATTTCTCTTTAATTAATATAAACCCACAGTATCGTTGCAATATGATCTGGATTTGATCTCACAGACTCTTATTCCTGCAAGTAATTTTTATTTATTTGACTCATCCCCTTACTCGGTAAGGACTGCTTGGATTAAACAGGAGTTTGCAAGAGTAAGAGCTCGCTCTGTAAAGTTTCTGATCGTGTTTTATTATTGAGCCAGATTATTCTGTACAGAAGTCAGGATATTTTGGTTTTAAATTTACCAGAAAATATTCTGGTAGTGTGAAGTTTAGGTTCTACATGCTCTTGTGAATGCAGGCAGCCCTTAATTGTCAACGTTACCTTTTTAATTTCATCGTAGGATATAGACATAAGGATAAACTGTTTTAATTGTGTGTCTGTACTAAAATTGATTCTCATGGGACATGACACATAATATCCCTCTACAGCAAAGTTTCTCCCTAAAAGCTCCCCACTGCCATTTCCCCCTTATCCAATTCCTTTAGACAATTTTTTTTCCACTAAAAGAATTACCACCTGGCACTGTATAGTGCTGCTTTTCTATCACTGGAAGAGATCTAAAAGTCAGCCTGTCAAAGGAAGCCACTGGTTTATTTTGGCATGATCCACGTTTGATAAAACTGTGCTGCACTTTATCATTCTTTCCCAGTGGCTGAGAAAGTGCTCACAATTTCTTTTTATATAACTTGAAAGATTTAACTTGACTTTTGGCAACTGTCACTTTCTTCCAGCATTTCTTGACCTCTAAAACATAACTGTCCTTGTTGCAATCCTTTTTTGAGTTCTCCAGTGGATTATTGTCTGATTATTCTCAAAACCCTTCTAGGGCAATTATTCTGGCAGTTGACTGTGGGGGTTCCTTCTAATGGACTTACCCTCCATCTTAGTCTTTAGGACCACAAAGCCAAGGAATTCTTATCATAATTTCCATTGAAATCTTTCAACTCTTCAGTCCACTGGCTTTCATTTATTGGTTTCTCTATTAAAAAAAAAAAAAAAGTTTCCTTTTCTAATCTGGAGCCATCTGCCCCACCAGAAATGTGTTTGTAAGCTAATTAAAGAGACCAATAAAGACCAAGTCATCCATATTTCATGTGAAGTTAAAGATTATGTTCAATTCTGTGAGGAGAACTGGAGATATAACCACATAAAACCTGCTCTACCACCCCTCAATGGGTTTTGATCAATTATAAATAATTCAGATTAGCCAGTCCAGACAAGCATACTGAGGTTCTGAGACTCCATGATGCGTATTTTTTCCAAAACTAATTGCAGGTGACTTTTACTTCTGAAAACTCCATGTAGCTTACCTGAGTTGTACGAGCACGTAACGGCACAACCTATATCTTTAGCTCACAAGAAATCAGAGTTCTCAATGCTATTTCAGTGAGTTCTCAAATACCACCTACCCACCCACCACCTGCCTCTCTTTTGATATGCTCCAATTTTATAATTTGCAATTCTAAGTCCTCACTGGGCCAAAGGAACTGCTGCTTAGGTGACTCCTTGGCCATAATTAAAGACTTTCACCTATTCCATAATTTTCTTATTAGCAGTAATAATGCATGCACAGAAGTGATTATGCCGAGTTTTAAATTTATTTTGCAGATCCTGCTTCCTGTTTTGAAATAACTGAGTTTTGTTCAGCAGAAAGTACTGGCTGTTCTGACTTAAAGGACATTGTATGCTTCAGTAAGTTTACAGAACCTTAACATTTGTTTATCCATAACTACGGGGTATTATTTCACAATATAGTATCTTCCATGAGTATTTTGCCATCTGCTTTATTATGTCAGTTCACACAGCATCTGAAGTTCACACTTCTTTGGTGAAGAAGCTGCCTCCATCAAACTCCAGTGTCAGCTTCCAGCTCTATTTTAGTCTGGACTTTTCTATGTAAAGCTTTCTTCTTTTGGCTCAGGGCTCATCCACCTACTCGTGAGGATTTAAACACATTTAGAGCCTTGCAGAGTCTAACAGACTGATGTTGCTTCTGCTGGAATCAATGGGAGAGTGGCTGTTGAATTAGGGAGTGGGATGCACCCTGAATAATACAGGAATGGTGAGCAAATTGTGAGCATTGTGATGGCTGACAAACTTGGAGAGAGTCAGCTCTGAAGGTCCCAAAGCCAGTGCATTAGACACATATGATACACTCTATTATTACTATTATTATTATTATTATTGTTGTTGTTATTATTATTATTATTATTATATTAGTTTCTGGTTTTATCAATTCTTATTATAAATACATGAGATAACAAAGTCCAAAGAACAATTATGGAGTGACATCCTGGGAATTACCTCGTTGTTTCTTCTTTTTATATTTTTTTTTCCAGAAAACCAAGCACTTGCCTGCAACATTACGTTCAAAAGCCAGACATTTAATAATACACTTTACAACTCTGAGAGTGAAGGCTACAGAACAATGGCTGATAGGATCAAAACAGATGTAAGTTGATGCAATCTTCTTTGTCAACATGAATGAACCACGGAAAGGCTTGTGATTAGCAACCTCAGTCTCCTACATTCATTGTTAAATCAAGGCTGTGACAGGTGACAAAGATAAAACAGTATAGGAAGCACAAAATCCGCCAAGGACACACAACTTGTTGTCCAGTGAGGAAGGCTATATTCCCTAAGCCATCCTCAAATATAAGTTATTTAGGGAAAGGCACTTTAAAATTCTATTTTCATAAGTTCAAGGAACATCCTGTTCTGTTTATTTTCTCCCACTTCGTTAAAGTGATGCCTGTGGGGGCAAAAAAAGAATATTACTCAAAACCAGCATTTCAACACACACTTGGAAACATGAAAACTTTGCAAGTGTGTACTGTGAGTCCAGATTATTGGCAATTCACGTCATGGAAGTGGCTGCAGGTCTGGACAAAGTATCACGGGGTCCAGCTCAGGGGGAAAATGAGGAGAGAAACTGGAAGCTTTGAGCTAGTAAAGCTGACAGGCAGAAGCAGCAGTCCGCCACTCAACTGTCTTTAGCAGAAAGTTAAAAAAAACCCTAATAATTTCAACACCTCTCAGGAATCCTGATGTATATAAGCCTGTTGGAAAGGTAAAACTACTGTGAGATTGGGGTAGACTGCTTTAAATAACTAACACAGCTATTTTTAGTGTGATGATCACACCCTTTAGCTAAGAAACTCCACAGATTTCAAAAGCAGTAATTAATTTGTTCTCACCACGCCAACTTGGAGGTAACCTTGTCTTATGACTGCGAACATCTCCCCTCCATAGATAGAAAATTTGCTTTAGTGGATTTAAAAGGTTTCCTCCAACGTGACTGAATGCAACAGGAATCCCTTTATTGGCTTTTAAAAAGCTTTTACCTCATACAGAGTGTCACCTTTTCTTCAAAAAATGGCAAAATCAAAGAGAGGCTGTACTAACATGATTGCAAATATAGACAATTTCTGTATTGAATTTATTTTTTCCAATTTGAATGTTGAACTATTGCTTTTATATTCCACAGTACTACCATTCTGTAGTTGTAGCTTTGAAATTTTACAGTTTTGCCTGCATAAGTCAGGTTTCCTATCTAGACTGCTCATCAAGGTGAGGAAAAGAAAAGCACTTTTTGAGCCTCTGGCCAAAGAACTTAATGTGACGTAAAGTTTGGGGTAGGGGTTTATCCCACAGAGAAGATGGAGGCAGAAGACTGAGCAGTGACTCAGGTCTGTTATCATCTACAAAAAACAGTAATCTTTCAGACTTTTCAGGTAAAATACCATATTTATCCACAGTGAGAAGATAACTTCTCTTAGTGGGTTGAATCAAACACCTAATTTTATGAAAAGATCAGTCCTGACAAAAACATTTCAAAGAGTCTTATCTAAAAAAGGGGGACTGCTTGTTCTTGCTCTACATCCATATGAAAGCACTAAGCAAGACTCTACTTTTGGAGATAGCAGTGTAATTGATTTGATTTTGATTGGTGTCATGGGAATACACTTGGTTTATGCCAGAATATCACAGAATATCACAGAATCACCAGGTTGGAAGAGGCCTTCAAGATCATCGAGTCCAACCCATGCCCCAACACCTCAACTAAACTAAACCATGGCACCGAACGCCACATCCAATCTCTTTTTAAACACGTCCAGGGATGGTGATTCCACCACCTCCCTGGGTAGACCATTCCAATATTTTATCACTCTTTCTGTAAAAAATTTTTTCCTAATATCTAACCTATATTTTCCTTGGCGCAACTTAAGACTGTGTCCTCTTGTTCTGTCAGCTGTTGCTTGGAGAAAGAGACCAACCCCCACCTGACCACACCCACCTTTCAGGAAGCTGTAGAGGGTGATAAGGTCACCTCTAAGTCTCCTTTTCTCCAGGCTGAACAACCCCAGCTCCCTCAGTCGTTCCTCATAGGGCTTGTGTTCCAAGAATGATTGAGAGGCAAATCACACCCTCGTCTCTCTTTGCATAGGTATTCTCTAACATCACGACTTTGAAAACCTGGTGACAAAAATAAGTTTTAGACCTCTAACATCAAGTTCTGTGCTGGTGGTGAGTGCAGGACCATGCTTGAAGTTTGGTTGCACATGTTAAAAAAAGTTAGGGGACACTGAATATAACTTTAGAAATATTGGGTGCTCTTTGTAGATTCCAGGTTTTGTACAGTCGGGGTCCCATATGGGTTTGTGGAGGAGGACAACTTGTTTTAATGCATTATTCATTGATAACTAGCTAAACAGATTGGAGCTTTGGAAGTCAAACATAGATTTCACATTTTCAACCACAGACAATGCGTCGCTCCGGAATCCTCTTTCAATGAGTTTTTTTATTTGCTATTCCAAAGCAATTACCTTGAAAGAATAGCAAGTGAAGAAAACTAATATCCTGATGTGGGCAGGATGTGTGTGTTCCTGCTCTGCCTCAGCTGACTGACGAGTGGCATAAATACCAATTTCACCTTGCACAGGTTGTTGGAGGAATGCGCGCTGAACTGAACAATGACCGCTTCAATATCGTCCTGCTTGGGTTCAGACCTGGCAGCGTGGTTGTTGATTTTCTCTCTCTGCTGCCAAAAGAAGAGCCCGTGGATGTGGATTCTATACGGACCGGCCTGAATAAAGTATTAAGGAGCAAGTTTGGGAACCAAACTGTAGTAACAGTGCAATGTAAGTGATGCTGAAACAGCTTCTCTGCAATGGTGTGGGGGTTAAAGGGTCAGATCTACTGCTGTTAAGATGATAAATCAACTTCTCTCTTTTAAGAGATTCAAATAGTTCAAGTAACCTATTTAAACATTCACTGAACACACAGTGATTTCATACAGATTATGGATCTATTTTAAAGAGTCATTACATATACCCAGTTCCAGACTCGAAGGATGGGTTTCCTTCACACTAAAGGATCTAAAAACTCTCAAGTTACACCATTCCATCAAGCAAATCCTCAGAGCAGCTGTTATGGGTGTCACCAAGAGATCACAAGGACCCTCAGAAAAGATTTCTAGCTAACAAATCTTCACTACATACAAAAACATTTTCAATATTATTCAAAAGTTTCAAAGCTGCCAAGCAGTAAAACACAGCTGTCACTTAGGGCTCCAGGATTTCTTACACCCACTTTTTACTGTTTCTAGCTAACATTTCTAAAATGTGTTTTGAATTTCCAGCTCTGTCTGTTCAGTCATCAACTGACAACAGTTCCTCCTGGAGAGTAGCAGTGATTGTCCTTGGAGTTTTACTTGGAGTTGCATTAGTGCTGATTCTCCTGGCAATATTGTTTTACATCTATGTGAGGAGAAGATCAGGTAAATACTTGGTTGAACCCTCAGGACTCATGGGAATGTTTGTCTACAAGCACTTGTAAGATAAACCATCAGTTTCACTTAAATATTTTGAGTAAGGCAGAAGATTGATGTATTTCTTTTAAAATTCAATGTTAATTGTTTATACCAACTTAGGATAGTTCTACCCTCTCCTTCCCAATGTCCATCATCAAATTCCTCAGCTTCTAACAACACCTAATGGATCTTCCTTTAAACAGGTATGGAATTTTCCACATTGTACACGTGGTAGAGTGAGGAACAGAGAAACTTCTCTTCAGCCTGTCCCCTATAGGTACTGCAATGACTCCTAACACTGGCAATCTAAGAGAGAGAGGATCCAAAGTACTCAATACTGTCTTGTATTTAGGTGACACTGAAAACAGGGTGACTGAGCCTGGTAGCTGTGTCAGGTCACCTGAATGCTCAGCTGAGCCCAGAGCCATCCTGTTGGGGTTTGTGCACTTGGCCAAGGGTGATTCACCTCCCCTGAGACTTTTATCATCATATAAAGATGCCTCTTTCTCTCCTGTCACTGCAGAATGAGCCCATGGTAATTAGTGTTCTAGCACATGCAGCTTGGTTAGGAGCTTTGAGAAAAATGGGATATATCTCAGTTATGTGGACTGGCTATAGAAGTCTAGTGGACCAGAAACACAATTTCAAGGCTTCTGAATTTGGAGGTTTCTTTAATTGTTGGGCTATGAAGAAATAACTGCTTATAGGTCAAAAGTATAGCATGCTAAATACAGGTGTGGTTTCAGTGTAGCCTTTATGTATTACTGGATGGGGGAAGGGAAACAATAGGTTAATTTGAGCCAAAAGTATTTTACTCACCTATTTTTGCCTGTTAAAAATGGTTGGCTGAACAAGGACATGCCATACAGTGCAATTTTGTCCTGCTCTTGATAATCCTAAAGTCGAGTCCAATAGAAGCAACTCCTGTGGCTTTGGAGCAGACCTTGCTTTAGATTTCTTCTAATTGCTTTAGAGCAATTAGAAGAAATGACCTGTACCTTTTCCCACCACTCTCAGCTGCAGTCCTGGTGAAGCTGCAGTCTGTTTCTCCTAGGGTGCAGTTTTTCTTGCTTGGAATGTGCTGAGCAGATGATAAAGGGCAGTTTACTGCTGTACATATTTCCAGCAGGATTTATGTGTTTCATTTCAAACCAGCTCTCCCTGTATCTGTGTATTTTGTCAGTCTGCCCACACTCAGAATTCCTGGTGAGGCACAGAGTATCCCGTGATGTTGAGGCCCTGGCTCACACCCCCTGAGCAGCCCCGGGTTTTGGGGATTATATTATGGTTATTTGGCACAGGTTAGAGCAAGGTGGTGCCAGAACTGCAGCACAGGGTGGGAGCTCAGCAGAGTGGTGGTGCACAAGCAGCTCTGCTCTGAGTGCAGCCAGTGTTCATTCCTTTCTTCCCTCCTTCCCTGTGCTATAACACAGCTCCCTGCCGAGGACCCTGTCTGGAGTATTATTTTTAGTGGCAGGGACCTATGAAACAGAGTCTTACATGCCTTGCTCTCCCTTTCCTTCCATGTAGTGTCAACTTGTCTATCCTGCTTAGCTCTGAGGTGTGGAGTCACAGCCACCTTACTGATGGAAAGAGAGTGTGATTAGTATTTTTTAAACTTATATTATGTGGCTTTTAAATATAGCTAGCTCTGGTGTTCTATTCCCTGAGTAGTCACTCAACAATGTATTCTGTCAGTAAATACAAGTTCTCCAGGGAGCTCTGTTGAAAATACAAATGAGTGCTCTTGCTTATGTTAATACTCTTCTCTTTCTTTTTTTGAGGGATCTACTTTGAATAGCAAATCCTCATTGCCAGTAAAGCTTTCTGATGTCCTTGTAAATAGTGTTAAATAAAGACCATGTACAGCAGCCTTGTATTATAGAATCCTGGGATTGTTCATGCAAAACGTATTTAAAGTCTCTGGGAAAAAAAAAGTTGCATTTTAAACAATTTTCTCAAAAAGCTTTTCAAATAAAATCTTTATTTTTACAATTGTGCATTCTGAAGGAATCTGCTGTTCTTGTTTTGTCATGTAATTTGGAGCCTCTTCTGCCTGCAGGAGGGGAGGGTGGCCAGTGCAGTCCACAACAGAGCTAACCTTGGTATGATTGCACAGAAGGATGATCTCTTTGAGCTAGATCAAACAAGAGAGAAGATCTACTGAATCTAGCTTTACCTTCTACTTCAATAAAAATCTGTCTACCACCACAGTGTGGAGTCTAGACTCTGAGAACTCTCTGAAAATGAGAGCAGGAGAAGCCGGACCTCCCCTTTCCACAGAGGATCACTTCCTCCCTTCCAAACAGCATTCAGATGGGCTCCTCATGCATATTCCCTACTCAGAGAGAGGCAGCAAGTGGGACAGAGAAATAAATGGCTGAGGATAAGACACTCAAAAGTATCTAGTTGTCTGGCTCTAAATCCTGATATCAGTGGGATTTAAGCAATTCCTCTGTTTTTGTGTGTCAGGATGTCTGTGACTGAGAAAGGGCATTTTGCCTGTATCAAACTCACTTTTTTCTGCCCCCTGGAACTGACTGACACTATGATCCAGAAAAACCTGAGCTACCTACCAATCCCTTCATGCATGCTGTCATCAAGGCTAAGGTCTTAGGAAATACTGTGTTCTGCTCCTATTGGAACTGATGAGACTCAAATCTTCAGCTGATTTTTTTTAACAATTGCACTTTTCCACAATTTATTATTCCAGCTGCTATCAATAACCAAAATCTTTTGCTTCATGAGTATGAGAAAATCATGGTGCTGTAGAACCAGAACCATACCCAGCTGTTGCACTGGGTAAGGCTCTGAAGGGCACAGGCAGCTTGGGGCTGGATAAAGCCAAGCCTTGGTTGTGCAGTTGCCATCTCCTATCTAATTGAGAATATTTAGTCCGTGCTAGGAATTTCCCTTAGTGCCCTTTTCATTGTAGATTCCTGATGGAACAGCACCTGGAAAGGGAGGAGAGAGCAATGGGAAAAGCTCTCAGACTTAATAAAACAGGCCTGGGGAACACTGGGAATGCCATGTCTGCCCTGCTGTCCCCCAGCCTGTGACAAGCCAGGTGCCAGAGGAACAGAAGGAACTGGGGATTAACCCAGGGCCAGAAGTTCCCTCTGCAGGGAGCTGGCTCTGCCATGTGCTGGAATAAACACTGGAGTGAGACACTAAAGGGTCTAAAGACACTCAAGTTACACAAATGGGCAACAAGAGGGGTCAGACTCACAAACAGCACAGCAATGTGCCTTCCCCAAAATTAGCTGCTTGCTTTCGTCTTCTCAGACAGCAAGAAAATGCTGTAGGACTTCAGGACATCCTAAGTACACACTGACCTATAGCCTAAGGAGGGCACGTGTGCCCTCAGCATGGTCTGGAAAAAGGAATTGTGGGGTTTGGGTCTGGCAGCTGGTGCCAGGAAGTGGGCACGAGCTGCTGAGAGACATCAGCCAGCCCCCTCCTCAGGCCCACATTCCCTGCACAGGACACTGCAGGGCTTCACTGCTGTCTGGGGTTAGTCCTCGTGATTGACTCGGCAATAAAAACCCTGCTGACATCAGCTTCCAAGTGTACTAGTGTGGAAATAACCCAGGAACAGAAGTATTACTGTTGGTAATCCAAGCAGACCCTGTGTCATTTTAGTCACTTTTATGGGAGCTGGGCTGTCCAAGGACATTGCATTCTGGGGACCCAAATCAATAACAACCCTGTTTAGCTACCATTAAATGGATCAAGCTGGTGTATCTGCCTGCTGGAAACTCAGTTTCTCCTTTCTAAGCAGATGCAGGCTGTGCTGCTGCTGGAAAGGAATAGGATTTAAACATTTTTTTTGTGTATAAACACACCAATCTGCCATTTGTTTCTAGTGTTAACTGGTTCTTTTAAGGACTCAGTTTCCAAACAGTCAAAAAATGTAGGGCTGTGCGTAACTTCTGCTTAGAAAGCTTGCAGTAAAAACCTGGGATTTGTCCAGCTCATAGCCACTTTGCTGTCCCACGGCCCCAGTTAAAAGTCTGCCCCGAGGAAATTAAATTCTTTTTGTGCTGTAGGTCACATCTCTCTCCAGTTGTCTTGACGTGGGGGACACCTGAACTTTGCATGGTCAAATGTATGTGAAATTGGGGTAGAAACTGCAGCAATAATTGATGTTCTAATTCAGGGAAATAGAAGCTGGTGTTGCTGGTGTTGTACACGCCCTGTTCTAAACCCACCACAATCCTGTGCTGGCAGCAACAGAACACAGGTTAGGCAGGATTAGAAACGACTCAAAATGATTTTAGGATGGCTTGGTCCTGTCAGGTGTTCAAGGCATTTCCTACACCACCATTTGACTCACAGAAGACAAGTTCAGCTTCATTTTCTGCACTTCTGTGTTCCCCCAGTTCAGGCGAGTTGTTGCAGTGAGTCAGTGCAGCTGTGGGATCCCACAGCAGATGTGCACAGCCGACCAAAAAATATTTAACGGATTAAATAGAAAAGGGGATATGTGTGCGTGGGCTGACTTCAAAGCCGCTTCACTGCCAATTATTCCTTCTTCTCAACTTCCAGCTTCGTAAAGAAAACTTTTATTTCAATTTTTAAATATGAGGCTGAATGAATATAACACTACATCTGAGCCTCTGGAAATCTTGCCAACACCTTGATTCGACATGGAAACCTCTCCATCCGGGAAGGTGTGGGATCAGAAAGTGCTGCACAGTGCAGCAGGAGCCACCAGATAGCGCTCCCTGTACCGGCATCAGCTGCTCCAAGACCTGTTTGAACCAAAATCTCCAGCAATTCCCGGATTTTTGGCCCATCACAGTGCAGCCTGGAAATTCACTTCCTTCCAATGGCCTTTGCAACGCCTAAGTGCACTTCAGTTCCTTCTTCAAGCCTCGTCTTCTTTTCCAGCACATGAGATGGCCTGAGAGCTGGGAAATAAAGAAGTTTTATTGCTCTGGGGAGGTGACACAGAGTGGACATCCTGCAGGTCACCTTGGCTGTGCCCTGGCAGCAGCTCTGGGGCAGTGTTGGCACAGGCGTGAGGAGCCATGCAACTCTCTGGTTACACATGCACTTAAGCTCCTGGGGGAATTACAGCCAAAAAAGGAAGGGATAAAGGTGTCTGTGGGAATCTCAGCATGATCCTACCTGTCCCTCTGAGCACCTAAATACCAGATTAAAGCAGAGCCCGGAACCCTCAGAAAATACTCAAAAAAAGAAAAAGGGTTTCTTTGCTCCACAAACTTCTCTTCCACTTGCTTTTTTACATTCTGGGTTGGTGCAAGGTGAAGTGAGGACATCACAACTCCAGCAGTCAGGGAGCCAGGAGCAGTCACCTGCCTCCCCCTGAGGCACTGATGTGTTTGTGGGACACTGCCAAAGCCACCTCGTTGTCATTGTGGTCTGGTATGGACAGCATTTCCTAAACTTTTATTTGTCTCATTGCCACAGTAAACTACTCAACTCATTAAAAGGTTAATTGTCTATCAAATCAATTCGAAATCTTTATTTGATTTCTCTTCTCATAATCAGAAAGCTTAAGCAGCCTATGGGCCCTTCATTTTTTCAGTTGTTCCTTGTGGAGATTTTCACACTGGAATCATGGAATCAGCAATTCAAGTAAATTAATATTAAAAAAAAGATATAATTTCATGCACATTTCCAAATTATCTGTGTAAAAACCACCCAATGAATCAAAAACTTAATTAAATATTAGCTTCTGGCTAGTTAAAAAATGAGATATTTCAACTGTCCCTTTCCTTCACTGTCAGTAAGGTCACTTCCCATGTCTAATCATTCCCCTTGTCTAAGGACAGGGATAGCTGCAGAGAGCAGCGATCAGTGAGCTTCCTCTTGAGTATCACATACAAGACACTGATTATTGTGCCATTAGTTATTAAATCCTAATTTGTGCGTAAGGAAAATACCCTTTTTTCCTTCACTTCTGCTGGAAAGTGCCTAAATCTGTGCCTGGTACCCGCTGAATTCACACTTGGAACAGGGAAATAAGAACATGGATTGGCAACAGATGGCAACAGGAGGCCATTGGGTGGGTCACTGCTGTGGTGCTCAGTTTATAGGGTAAGTGATGTGCCACAACCCTACAGCCATGGGCTAGTGAACAGCCCTAAAGTGCCAAAGGGACGAGCAGAACAATCTCTCATCTCTCCTTTCTGTCTTTCCAGAAGAAATGGACTTGGGAAGAGCAGCTCATCCTTGGCCTGGGTGCTGCCACCCGGCAGGGCTGCCCAGAAGGAAGGAATTCCTCCTTGCAGGAATCACGGCTTGGTCCCTGCCCAGGGATGCAGCTGTGTTGGCTGTGTGATGCTGTGCCAGGGGTGAGGCATCTGTCTCGCCTCGGGCTGGCCTCTGCTGTCAACAGAGAAAAAATGAGCACCTCCAGGACATGATTCATGTGCCCTGTGCTGTGTGTCTGCTTCAGATGAGATGAAATCACCCAGAAATGGCTGTTTCTCTCCCCTGACTCCAAAGGGAACACAGAGCAACACGAACTCATAGACACCTCCATTATCACACAGCTGTAGGGGCTCAGAAGAAGACCCCATTCCCAAATTCCATCACTTGGAAGCAGGTACCAGCCTTGTCTGTCATGCCGACACCTGACGAGGTGGGTCAGCAGATCTGTGGCGTTACAGGCTTGGGCAGGGCGTTATTTTGGGGCATGAAGAAAGAGCAGGAGTTTTTGCAAGCGTGGGGAGTTCAGCAGCAGCAGCAGCAGCAGCAGCAGCAGCACATGTCTGGGAGGCTGTGGCTCTGCAGGCACACAGCTGGCACTAGAATTTTTCTGTTTTCCAGGATTTTGCAGAAAGGGTCTATTTACCAGAGTGCCTTTCATGACTGGTGTTTCCCCCCACTCTTTCCTTTGAGTATCACAGAATCACAGAACCCTCTAGGTTGGAAAAGCCCTCTAAGGTTGTCGAGTCCAACCTGTGCCCCATCCCCACTTTGTCAACCAGACCACGGCACAGAGTGCCACGTCCAGCTGTTCCTTGAACACCTCCAGGGATGGGGACTCCACCACCTCCCTGGGCAGCCCCTTCCAATGTTTAACAACCCCTTCCATGAAGAAATTCCTCCCGGTGTCCAGCCTGAACATCCCCTGGTGCAGCTTGAGGCCATTTCCTCTAATTCCGAACAACTGCATAAATGGGATGGGTCTTGCTAAGGAGATTTTGGTCCTGTGTGGGATAGGACATAGATCCCTCATGTCTTTCCATCCCATATCCCACTCACTATGCCTGTTGAATGCATCTTGACCTCAGGACACACACACATCACAGAAAATGCACTCTTGCACGTGCCCTTGTCCCCTCTGAACATAGAGCTGCAGCCTGATCCTGTGTTTTGGCAAAGACTGGGCAACCCAGGAGCTAAGGAAGGAATGTGTGTGTGCAGATGATGCAGGTGGAGAGGGGAAGACAGGAAAAAAAGGATTAAAGCAAGGATAAGCCGAAAAATTCTTTAATGCCAAGTTAGTGCATGCTGGTCAAGCTAAGAAAACTAAGGGGAGTTGTGAGGGTTTCCCTCTTCACGGGCAGGTCACTGCCCAAGCTCCTGCACGGAGCCCTCAGAGCACAGAGAAAGCAGGGATGTGTTCTGACTGTGAAAGCCTGACAGGAGACACCTGCTCTGATTCTCACTGCCAGCAACCTGCCTGCCTCAGACAAGCAGCTGGCAGCAGCAGGTGGCTCAGCTGATACTGAGATGGAAACCAGATAAACCCCTCCTCCTCCTCATTTTTTTTTAAATATATTTTGTCTAGGCACAAAGGTTTGTGGTTGGCCTGTTGCTAGCAATGTTGCTAACAAACCGTAGCAAACCGCTCTGCGAAAAATTTCCTCACTTTTAGTAAAAAGTGCTGAGAAACCTATTTAGAGAAGGGAATGAAATTGCAGTTTTATGCCATGCTTGAAAATTCCCTTTCCTTTGAGTTGTTCAGCCTCCTGACAGGAGGAACTGGTTCCTGCTTTGCTGTAGCAACTCTGTACTCAGGTTGTCCTTAATGCCTTTTGCAACGCGAGGGTGCAAAGGCATGTGAGGTATTTACAGTTCTCTCACAGGAAAATATGGTCTAGGCTGTCACTGCCAAAAAAAAAACCGTAGCAAAGGAAGCTCTTGGGTCACTGTAAAGAGGAATCTGATTTTGTTCAGCTTGTGCAATGGTTAGAAGTGACTGATATCCTAAATATGAGGAAACAGCGTTTTCTGCTTTGTCCTACAGCTTGTATTGCAATTGCCTCTCTCATTCTCTTTTATTAAATGATCTCTCCAAGGGTAGCCAGGAACAGTCGCCCTTTTCACTCCCTACACTGCACAATGCAGTCTGTAATTATATTATTATGACTTTAATTAGTCTTTCTTTCATTAAGGTTACAATCACCACATATCATTATTTATTTAGCTGACTACTCAGCTCTTAAAAGAGCTGAGGGAGTTGAGGGGCTTAAAAGAGAGTGAAATGGCTACTCAGTTTTGGAATTACCTCTGACACACACTCAAGAGTACAAAACTAGCTGTCATTTTTTTTTTTTTTCAGGCCAAAACCATTACATTGGAAAACTGCCAAATTCAAAGGGCTTTGTAGGATCCTGCTTGATTTCCTGTCAGCTCAGACTGGCTATAGAGGCTGCAGGTGCCAGCCTTCAATCTGCTTCGAAAAGGCTGGTGGGGAGCTCAGCAGTGAAAACATCCAGCCATGACTTCCCCGAAGGCTCCTTCCTTCCCTAACCATCTTCTCCTCTTCCCCTTCCCTTCCCAACAAAAGACTCTGCAAAACTGGAAGTACATCTTGAATAAAATGATGCTGAGACGTTTCCATCAGTCTGTGGGGTTGTCACAGTCATCTGGCCCGTCCTCTTCTACTCAGAAAAAGTTATCTGAGCCAAGTCTGAGGAATTGCTGCGTTAGTTTGGGATGCCCAATGTGTGCTGCTGCCCTTAACAACACACCCTGCTGCCATGGAGCACTTGTTGCACCATGAGCACGTACATGACTGGTTGCAAGGAGCTTCTCACCACGGGTGCTACATCTGGAAACTCCAGATGTGCACAGTGCGTGCACAGGTGACATGGAAAGTTGATCTAAATGGTTCAAAACAGAAAAAGGAAACAGAGAGATTCTTACTGCCCATGTGCTGCTCAGAGTGCACCTTGGGGGAAATGAAAGCAGAAAGATTTTCGCTGCATTCTGCAGCTGTCAGTGCTGAACCAATGCTGGAATTTTTTAAAAGTACAGATTTGGTAACTTGTAAAAACATTGTGCTCAGCACAGGGTAGCTGTGTACTTTCTGTCTCACTGGACCAGAAGCCAGTGGCTGCTGAGGCACCACTGATGCCAATTCTGTTGAGGAAAGAATAGAATAGAATTGTATTTATATTTCTATTCTATTTATTTTATATTTCTCTTCTCTACAGAATGGAATGGAGTGGAATGGAACAGAATGGAATAGAATAGAAACAGAATAGAAACGAATAGAAACGAATAGAATAGAATAGAATGGAATGGAATGGAATGGAATGGAATGGAATGGAATGGAATGGAATGGAATGGAATGGAATGGAATGGAATGGAATGGAATGGAATGGAATGGAATGGAATGGAATGGAATGGAATGGAATGGAATGGAATGGAATGGAATGGAATGGAATGGAATGGAATGGAATGGGTTGGGTTGAAAGAGACCTTAAAGATCATCCAGTCCCACTCCCTGCCATGGGCAAGGACACCTTCCTCTAGACCAGGTTGCTCAGAGCCCCATCCAACCTGGCCTTGAACACTTCCAGGGATGGGGCTTGCACAACTCCACACATGATACAGCTACATTCTTGTGAGGTTTGACTTAGTGTCCTACCCTAATCTGTCCAACACTGTACAGTACCATAAAATAACATAAATAGTTTAGCAACAGGTAAACTAACATCCCACAAGGCATTTATCACTGGGAAAGCTGCTAATGGGCATGTTTTGATTAAGATTGCACTGAAGGCAGTGTTAGGCCTGAAGAGATTAAATATTTGAATCAGTGATTTGGAAGTAAATATAACTCCTCTGCTGATTAAGGTGTGTGACTTACACAGAATGGTAAACAAAGAGGCAAGAACGGCTGCAATGCAACGATCTTGACTTCTTGATAAGCTTGACTCACTTAAGTGAAAAGTATTCAAGCAGCTGACTGCCCAAATGCACTTTTAGGAATAAGGAATGAAGGCCACGTCTCCAGAACAGGAGGCTGTATCCCAGCAGGAATGGATTCAGCAAAGGATTTGGCAGTGGAAGGATAAGCAGGTCAGCCTGAGCTCCCACAGTTACATCGTGGCCAAAAAAGGTTAATGGGATGCTTGGATTAACAGTGCACAAGCAGGGCAGGAGCAGGGTGATGTTAACTCTGAACATGGCATTAGTGGGATCAACACTGAAATGCTACATCGGGTTTTGGCATCGACTGCTCTAAAGAAAGGCTGGGAAAGTACAAAAAAGGAGCCACAAATGATTGGATGGCAGGAGAAACTGCCACAAAGGGAGCCCTAAAGGGTTCAGTGCATTTAGTTTATACAAAAAAAAAAAAAAGATTGGACACAACCTTATTATGTCTTTGCTGTTATTTTGAGGTATTTACCTTCTTGGGACCAGGAGAGGGAAAAGTACCAAGCTGCAAAGGGCTTTTAAACCTGGTTAAATACACATGTAAACAAATAGTTGAAAATTGGGGTAGAGATGTAAATACAAATTATTTTACAGCAAATGAGGAACTGGCGGAAAAAAACTATCAAAGGTAACCTTGCTCTCCTTTGATTTGATGCCTTCAAATAAAGCCAGGAGAGCTGCCCAGAAGAGAGCTGAGCATTGCTGACTCCCACAGAGAGTAACTGCTTGGCTGAAGGACTGGTGGGATTCCAGGGACCAGATTAGCAGATATGAGCAGATATGACATGATAGTGACACGTGCCAGTCTGTCAGTGGCCAAATGTGCACGAATTAGGAACAGCTCGTCATGAAAGGCTTTCATGTGAGGCCTGTGGACTGACCAAGGAAGTCAGACGCTACTGAATTCTGGCTGTGAGGTTTGTGACGGTGCCAAAAAATTTGCAGGATTCCAAGCTTACCGCACTCAAGCCTTTTTCAGCGGTGCCAGGGACTCCAAGGAGCTCATCTCTCCAAACTGGCAGACTGTCACTCTAATAACCATGACAAATCTGAGTGGAGTGCAGGGCCTGCAGTTTGGCTCCCTCGTGGGTAATGACAGCTCTGCCTCCTTGGGAACCTCCCTGGTGACCCAGCACCTTTTGCAGAGTGCATCACACTCTAAAATTCCAAACCTTCTGTGCTTCTGATGCCAGTCAGCAAAACCCAAACCCACCTGGGGCAGACAGGTTGGGAAAAGGACTTTTTTTCCTCCTTGTGTGGATGGTCAGAGTGCCCATCTGCCAGGCACAGTCACTGCTCCACCCAGCCTGCAGCAGGTGGGGTTATTCAGAGTCTCCTGCCCTTTGCAGAAGAGCTGGATATCCTGAGGTGAAATTGTGGGTGTCATGAAGCTGTTCCACTTCACTCAGGAAAAAAGAGGAAGGTGGTATTCACATCCTTCCCCCAACCGGTATTTAGTTGCATTTTCAAATGGGGAAAGGCATGCAAAACTTTCCTCACAGAACACTTAACAGCAGTGACTCAGGCCTTGTCCTGTCCCATCAGGCTTATTCAAAACCTTTCTTGAAACAGAGCAGTGACTGAATTTGAAATTTACTTTTTCCAGCTCCAGGATGAGTGCTCGGGCAGGGTTGTTGGGTGCTGTGGGATAGGTGCTTGCAGCTTGCAGCTTGCAGCTTTCGGTGAGAAAAACAAGAGTTTGGGTCATGGCTGAGAATCCCCTTTGGAAACAGCTTTCAGGTACTAATTCCAAGTCAAATCCTCCAGGCATGAATCTTTCCCTGGCATTTCCTTCTGCCTAACTTTTCCTGGTGATGCCTGTGTCTCCCTTTCCCAGGTGTTTGCTCTATCCCTTGGCACTGCCCAAGGAGGCCGAGCTAAAGGATTTCAGGAGATTGGTGCCATGGCTTATTTTCACGTTGCCCTGCGAATTGACACTGCAGCCTTTTCGTCAGACTGCGAGAATATTTTCTTCACCTCATCTGCTCACAACAGGTTTGCTGAAGGTTTTCCCCTTGGCTATCCCTGCATGAGTGCTGTCACTTGGTCCCTTGTGCCCAGATCCTGAGGCTACACTCTGGGAAGGTGCAGTCTAGGGAGATATGATGCCAAAAACCCAGCTGTGATTTCCAGTCATTAGTCTGAGCAATGCATACACGTCTGGTTATAACCAGGGCCGTACGATTTGAGGGGGACTGCACTGCAGGAATGCAGAAATATGTCCAAAATAGCCTCTGTATTGGACACCTTTTCCCTAGAGCCCCCGTCTTCTTCCAGCATGAAGAAAAAAATTGCTGTTTCTTCCTTCATGATAACTGAGGGAAAATAAATTTGCTGGGAGCATGCTCTGTTTACATCAACTGGAAGCACTGAGTTCATATAAATCATGCCAAATCTCTGACAAAATAACTCTATTTGTTCAAGCAGGAAGCCTGGCAATGTGTTTTCTTGTTCTCTCCTAGCACATCTTGGGATCAGCTGGCAAATGAGGGCTACTTAGACACAGACTAACAAACCACCAGCTCTTGCAGAGCTGAGCTAAGCCATTGCCCCTACTATTACTTCTCCCCAGAGCTACCCCTCTTCAGTTTGCTTGATCAGAAAAAAAATACAACCCCCTTGCATCAGAGGGAAGGTTGTACACCTACTGATTGCCATGAGTACCACAGGGAGCAGCCACAGAAATGAACTGAAGCTAAACTGGTCAGAAATAAGTCAGTGCTTTGCCCTTGAACTTCTTGCCTGTGCATCTCGGGAGAGGGACACTCCAGTATCCAGATGTAAAAATACAGATAAAATCTGGTGTGAAATGAACGTGTGAAACCTCTTGTGTTATTCCTGGAAATGTCAGCTGAAGACAAATGTGGTGTAAGACACAGCTCAGGTGGCATCCATCTCTGTAACACTGCCCATGGCTGTTCCGAGTGAAGTGCCTGGAGCCCTCCCCAGCTGACAGGGAAGCCAAGATGGATCCAGGATCCATCTCAAATCAAGGTAAATATTTGAAAAGGAAAGCCTGAATTTTCTTTTCGGGATGCCCATTTCTCTCCAATCTCTCCAAGATTCTCACTCTTTTGAAAGAGAATCCACATGACTAGCTCAGATACTGATTTTCCAGGCAGCTAAAATTAGAGATGAATCCCACCCATGACACAGAGTATACCTAACCTAAGAGGAATGACTGATTACGTTCTTCAATATTAAATAGATCTGAAGGCAGATCTGTTTAAACTGACTGATCACATTCTCAAATAGCATTATGTGAATATTTCCAATATGGATAGGGAAGTATTAATGTCATGTACAGAAAGACGTGACAAAATTCAGAGGGGTTGTAACTGTTGTTCTGATAAATAGGAAAGGGGAACAACAGGAAGGACCACAGCTGTGAAATCAAATGTTCTAGGAAGGGTAACTGAAGTCTGAACTGAAGCATGCTCTGGGTAGACAGTGTCTTTTAACCATTAGAAGACTTTATTAAAAATATGTGAAATTATACTCTCCCCTCCCTATTTTTTACACCTTAAAAATTTGTAATTTGGCCAAACTGCCTTATTTGGTGAGAGCCACAAGAGCCACGTCCCAAAGTATTCCAAAGACAGTTACTCAAATGATGGCTATAAAATATGGGGGGAAAAAATTATGCCTCTCCTTATATTTTGGTCTCCAATATGATTTTGCCTTTTTTGCAGATTCTTTCCCCACAAAATCTGAGAGAGAAAATTTCAGATCCAGTGGCTGAAGTCGAACAGGGTCCAGGGGGTTCTGATCAGATACAGAACAGGCCCTGCCCTTCCGTGGGGTCACCTGCTGCAGTGACCCTGTCTGGATGCCAGGCACCCACCAAAGCCACTCTGTCACTGCCCTCCACAGCTGGACAGAGGAGAACAAATAAAATGTTCATGAGTTAAGGGCAGAGAGAGACCACTCACTAAATATCATATGGCTAAAACAGACTCAGCTTGGGGGTATTAATTGAATTTATTACCAACAAAATCAGAGCAGGATCACGAGAAGTAAAAACAGACCTTAAAAACTCCATCCTCCCACCCCTCCGTCCTTCCCAGCTCTGCCTCCTCCCCCAGTGCTGCGGGGGGATGGGAATGGGGGTTATGGTCAGTCCATCCCATGCTGTTCCTGCCCCTGCTGAGGGAGGGGAGTCCTTCCCACGGGACATGGTTCTCCATGAGCATCTCCAATACGAGCCCCTCCCAAGGGACATGGTTCTCCAGCAATTCCTCCATCGTGAGTCCACCCCACGGGCAACAGTTCTCCACAGACCGCTGCAGCGTGGGTCACTCTTCCACGGGCTGCAGTCCCTCAAGTCCAGGCTGCTCCAACCTGGATGCCCCACGGAGTTCCAAATCCCTCCAGGAAACCGGCTCCAGCCTAGGCTCCTCTCACCACGGGTCCTCTCGGAGCTGCCTGGGGGCCGTGCCACGGCAGCCGCCTCCATCCCACCCTTCCTTTGTCCCACACGTGAAGCTTGGCACAGCTGCCCTGCCCGGAGAACCGGCGGGACACCGGGGAAACATCACACAAACGTAGGAATCACGGCACAGACAGGACACTGGGAGACATCCCCCAAACGCAGGGAGGCCGGGAGGGGCGGGACCGCGAGAAGCACCACTCCAGGGCAGGGCAGCCGAGCGGACTGGAACCTGTGGCTCAGCGCGTTGGAGCGCTGCGCTCCCACCTCGGCGACCGTGAGTTCGATCCCCGCCTCAGCTCTCCGCGGCATCGGGAGGAGGGCTCTTCGGAGCACCCGGCGCGCCCCGGGTCCGTATGCGCTTGGGTTCGGCGAGGCTTCGCCTACAGCGGCCGCTTTCCGCGTGGTGCTGTGAGCGCGGCGCGGTCGGCGCAAAACTCTGCATAGTGCTGAGAGGGACAGAGAAGTCGCCCGCAGTTGGAAGAGGATCCGAGTAGAAGTAGTTAATAGAAGTAGTTAGAAGAGGAACGAAACTTAGCGACATGGGATCGCGCATAATCTCAGTAGAAGTAGTTAGAAGAAAAATGAAGCCTAGCGACGTAGAATTGCGAAGGATGTGGGTGTGTGCTCTGTCCGAGCGAAACCCAAGAAAGGAGGAGTCAGCCAGCTCCTGCTACGGGAAGACACCTGCAATGTGCGATACCGGGAGAAAAAAAAATTCTCCCTTTTCATTATTATTCTCTTTAACTAAGACGCTGATTTCCCCCCC
>VZRV01002853.1:150824-284257 GCA_013398115.1 Falcunculus frontatus
TTTTTTTTTTCCTTCACACAGAGTTGTGTTCTTGATCTTTTTTGTCTGCAGGGACCAGGGGATCACCTATAAAGTTAATGGAAGAGTTAATGAGGGAATGTAGGAATGCAGGAGACTGCTATTTTTAGCGTGCTTCATCTTATGTAATCTTTTTTTTTTCTCTGTGTGGTATCAAAATAGATACCAAAATACCAAATAGAACTTGGTTTCTGATAAACCTGTTTTATGTCTCAGTGTTTTACAAGAAGCCCCTGTAGATACTGATACTGCAGCCACCATGATAAAAATAAATCCTGGGGATCTGGTCATGTACACTTGCTCAGGAAAAACTCTTGTGGAAGGCAGCACCTTGGTACTACAGACTTCTTATAGACAGAGCTGAAACTTTGGTTTGTGCAGCAGATTTCAGTTTTTGTACATTTCAGTTTAGCTACAGCCTTTATGTTGTTTTCCTTGCTTTTCTCTAAGCTTTTAGGAAGTTAGAACAGAGGACAGCAAACATCGTGCTGGGTCTGTATCGCACATTCACTAGGATCAGGGTAGGGCTTCCTCTCTCTCTGTTCCCCTCACAGTCAAAATAATGATTTTTTAAGTATTTTGGTTTACCCTCTAAATGCCTTAAACATACACATCAGTATTACTGATGCCTTGTCAGGTCCTGTATGGAGATGGTGCAGCTTTCACAATGTTCTAAGGAAAGATACAAGAGACAAGCTTGAATAAATTGGGAGCGCTACAGACACATGCTTCAAATCAAGTTAACTAAAACCCTGGGATCCTCACTGGAAGAATGTGTCATAATTTCTCTTTATTCTTAATATTAGGTGACAATTTTCTTTAAAATGTCTACTCAAACACAGTTTAAGCCTTCAGCAAGGACTTCTGGACGGGCCCATCCATGTTTGGTGTGGTATTCCCCAGCAGGTGGGTATTTCTTCCCCAGTAAATGAGTTACAAGTAAATAACTTTCTGCAACATCTAAGGACTGAATCCAAGGCTGAGCTTAGAGAGTCCCCACACTGTTCCTTGCCAAAAGGTTGCAGTGGATGGTACAAGTGTGTCTGTTTCCAAGGGGGAATCTTCCATCGTGGAAGAGATTCCTACTGAGGGTTATTAGCACATTCAGGAGGGACAATCACAGGAGGAAATCCTTGAGCCAAGAGCAGCTGTAGGCTGGGAGAGCATGAGGGAGGCATTTGATAGAAGCCAACCCCATGCTTAAGGGCTTGTTTGCGCATCCATCTCGCAGCCACTTTCAGGAGGGAGGATACTGCAGGACAGGGACCCCATCTGACCTGGCACAGATGTTCTGTGCAGCAGTTCCCTCCCTGCAGCGCTGTGCTGCCTGTGGTAAACACCCCTCCACAGCTCTGCAGGGATAAAATACTTACTTGCCTTCCAGGGGCTTTGTGAAGCTTATCCCGTGTCTGTACAATGCTACACGAGTTCCAACCACTGCGGGAAGCTCCCCGATTAGAAGATTCCTCTCAGGTTACGAACTCCTGTATAGAATGTTTGGCAGTTGCTTTGAAACCAGTTCTCATTATATTTTACCCCCTCTTTCTGCTGCTTCCGGAGGAATTGAGAGGGAGCTTCAGCACACACCTAACACAGTCCCAGCAGGTATGGGAACGCTCAGATGGCTGGTGGGTTTTTCAGCGTGGCTTCTTGGCAAACTGGTTGGGCAGAGCTTTCTGTCCCCAGGTAGCAGAGCTAATGAATCCAACTCAAAGCCTAGTCACGGATCCAGATTCAAGCCAGCAGTGCCAGCAGAGCCCTAATGCCATGTGAACACCACCCACTGCCCTTCATGTGCAGGACCTCAGTGACTGAAGGGAGGTGTCAGAGCATGGACCACGCTCTGCTTAGTGGGGCCCAGAAACCGGACAGGAGGCAAGGGGCAGAAACTGATGCCCAGGAAGTTCCACCTGAACATGAGAAAGACCTTCTGCACCGTGCAGTGACCAAGCACTGGAACAGATTGTCTACACAGGGTGTGGAGTCTCTCTCACTGGAGATTCCAGAACCATCTGGACACAATCCTGTGCTCTGTGCTCTGGTTTGGTCCTGCTGGAGCAGGGAGGTTGGAGCAGCTGACCCGCTGTGGTCCCTCCCAGCCTGACCATTCTGCGATTTAGTGACTGTGTGACCTCGCTGAAAGGCAGGTCTTTGGTGTGAGGAGTAAATGAATGGAGAATGTAACTCAGTGACAAGTTTCCTTCCTCTCTATTCCTGACTACAGTGGCTCGCTTATAAATCGGTGGGTAGGAGTCCCAGGGCCAGAGGAGCCGTCTCGTCCTCGTGAAGGCGGGATGGCACGAGGAGAGATTAGATGGTGCTTCTACTCCCCATTTCCTCAAGGAATGCCTCCGGAAGCCCATCAAGAAGCCCATCCCTGCCCGGAGCGTGGAGACAATGCTGGCAGCCCCCCTCATGCTGTCCTGGCGAGCGACCTTCGGTGCCCCAGTCCCCGGGACAAGCGTCTGCCGCGTGTTTCGGCAGAGCGACAGCCACGGCCACCAGCGGGTTGGGGACACGCTGCCCACCTTTCCCACTACCGAGGGGTGCCCCTACTCCGCCGCTCTCCCCATCCCCGGCGGGGGCGGGCCGGGGTGGGGGCGGCCCCAGCTCCATCCCTGCCCGCCCGCCTCCCGCAGCCAGTCGGGGCGGAGAGGCGGCACTCGAGGGCTCCTCCGCCAGCAGCCGGGCGGGCAGCGGTGCACATGGCATGCCTGATGGCGGCTTTCTCCCTGGGCAGCGCTTTGGTAAGGAGCGCCCTGCCTTTCCTCCGCGGGGCCGCGGCGAGCGCCGGGCGGGGGGCGAGGTGCGGGGCTGAGGGATGGAGATGGAGCGAGGGCTCCGCGGGGAGCTCCCGAGACGCTTCCCGAGGGAAAAGCAGGGTCGGAGGGTGCGTCCGGGTCTGCGTCCCGCCGCGGGGCGCAGGATGGGGGATGTGGCATGCGGGATGCAGGATGCTGGATGCGGGATGCAGGATGTGGGATGCAGGATGAGGGATGCGAGTGTGCGAGCGGCCGGCGGCGCACGGCGGGACTTGACCGCTGGTTACCTCTGTCTGTAGCTAAGGCGGGGGGATTATCGCCGAGCATGCTCCCTGCGCCGCTGCGCCCCGCCGGCTTCCCAGCGGATTTGCGGAGGGACCGTAACCTTTGCATAACACCCGGGGCCGGCGGGGGACGGAGCGGGCAGAGCCCCGCCGCGGGACCGTCCTGCCGCTGCCACCGGCCGGGCGCTGCCGTCCCCGCCGGGCGCCGGGAGCGGCCCGGCTCCTCACCGGCTCCATCAAACTACATGGGAAATAGCCAAAACTGTCCAAAAGCAGCCCAGAGGTGAGCGCGGTGCTGCGGAGCGGCCGCTCGCGGTGCCCGGCGCGCAGGGCTTGGTGCGGGCACAGCTCGGGGTGCGGGGCTGGGGCATCACTGCGGGGTGACAGCGGAGAAGAGAGCGGGCTGCGGCTGTTGGGGCGTACGGAGGGGGTTCAGGTGTGTCTGTGCCTTACACACGGCTTGGGTAAATCCGTGGCTGTCGTAGCTACGGGATTGCACAGCTTTTTCCAAGCGAAGGTGATCCCAAGAGCGGGTAGCGTTTGGACCATCCCAGGTGCTCGGGGGGATCGTCTCCCATAGCAGGTGGTCCCTGGAGGAGGCAGGTGTGTGAACAGGCAGTTCGGTGCACAGAGTGACTGAAATTGTTTAATGTCCCAGTAACAAAAGTCTTTGGCTTCATACTTTCAGATAATTGAGTAGTCAGAGGCAAGGATCTTGTCCAAAGGACATTTCTTTTTGAATCGATCTAAACTGGAGGAGCTGTGACTGTCACCTGAATAATCAAGGTGACCTGCTCACTGAGAGTTAGTTTTTGGATATTCCTTCCGATGTGTGAAGGTGCTCAGTGGTTCCTCGCAACAAAACAGATTATGAGTGCCAACGTAAGCCTTGAAAACCTTCACGGAGGAATATTGTTAACTCACCTTCTCTTGGGTTTTAGGGAAGTTCCCTTGCTTTAATTGTTGAGTTCTAAGATGTTTCACATTACTCTTGCTATGTTCAAATTACATACCGTGGCAGCCAACTATTTAAAAATTTGACAGTAAGTGTTACTGGATACCTGACCTCTAAGTAAGTTGAGAGCACGATTAAAATCTCTTTCTTGAGAAAATGTGGTGAGCAGAGCTGATTTTTTTCATCCAGAACTTGGGACTTGCACATGAAGAATGCGAAGACGCCAGCTATGGAGTGGTTATGCAGGAGTACTTTTTTTCATCAGTGATTATGTAGGACTAGGGGTTTTTTTAATGTTTTTGTCAGCATTCATGACAAGTGACTGAGCTGAGCTGTGCTGCTGTTACAGCAATGATGGGAGGACCAGGAGCCATAAGAGAGAGGATGGAAGTGGCACAGGGAAGAGGATGCAATGTCACTTCGTAGCTGAATTGGACAAATAGAGGGAAACGGTGGCAGGACCTGCAGCTCTGTTTGCACTAATGCATTGAAAAGTAGTGCAGCACATCTGCTTTCCAAGAGATAACTTTGTAGATCATTGGGCAGATGTGTCAGCATGGAAAGCCTGGCACATAAGCCACCTCCAGAAGTCCTTTCCAATAAGAATCTGCATTAAAAATACTAAATTTCCTAATAGGCAACTCTACAGATGTTTGGCTCTGCTTATGACATCCACCAAACAACAGATGACAGCAAATAGCCTCTGAACTGTTCAAAATTCTGTTTAGCTGAAGAAAATTCATGGCTGTTTTTCTTTTGAGCTTACACACATCCTGTTCATATTGGTGCCAGGCACCCTGTGCTGGTAAAAGGAATGGAAAAAATCCAGATTTTTTATACATAATAAAAAGAAGAGAAAGGTGGGTGGAAGGCCACTGTCATGGTCAGAAGAGGAGGGGAAGGAGATTTAGTCCAAAAAGTGCCAAGTGGAATTGCACTGAGTGCTGTGATAGGCAAATATAGCAAGAGGTATGGCTGTGAGTACAGAACTTTGACCTTACAGTGTCAGGGGTGCAAGAACTGGAGCAGGGTTTGTATGTTTATGTAGCTGATAAGATTTCCATTAGTTATCACTATCAAGCATGGAAAGCACTCAAGGATTTTTGGGTGCAAAGCATTGTGCTTTCCTAAAAGACCTCCAGAAAAGAACTTGTACTGTTGTCCCAGGTTGCAAAGTCTCCAAAACTATCAGTGCAGGAGAAAATGAGGCATGAAATGGTACATTTGAGAATTCTCAGAAATATTATTTCACCTTTACAGAAGCATAGGCTGATCCAGAGGAACAAGAGCTCTTAGACGTTTTGAGTGGCTGTCTTTTGAAATGTCTGCACAAATAATTGTTCAGCCAGCTCCCTTCCCCCTTCAGCTCTGTCCCAATTTGTGGAATCAGAGTAACTAGAACCAAATTCCTTGAGTGCATGAGAAACCAAATACAATGGGGACTGAACTTATAAATGTATTAATCTGGTGCAAGATCGGAAAGGAAAACTAGTGCTAAAGGAACTGTATGTGCTGCAAGAGCTCTTTAACCTCTTCTGTCAAGGCTCAGGCAGAATGAACAAAAGATTGCTTTCTTTTACTCCTCTTTCACCTTTCAGTGCGTTACGGTGCCGGGTTCTTGTGCTATTTAAAGAATAATTCTCCCGACGCAGAAGGTTTTGAAACGTGTTCCTAAACAGAAGTCAGTGAACTTTCTCCACTTCCCCTGCAGGGTGGCAGCAGTTCTGGTTGCACCATGGCCGAGCCAAAGTCCGTGTGCGTTTCGGTGGACGAGGTGGTCTCCAATGGCACAGACACCCAGGACCTTCGACTCATGAATGGACACTTAAAAAAAGTGGACAATGCTCTGACAGAAGCTCACAGGTTCTCCTACCTGCCCCGCAGGCCAGCTGTGAACATTGAGTTTAAAGAACTGTCCTACTCTATCCAGGAAGGGCCGTGGTGGAGAAAGAAAGGTGAGGGAAACAAGGTTTCATCCACAAAAAGCAGTAGTTCATACAACTGCTTATTTCTGCCTTCCAATTCTTAAGTATTTGATGTAAATATAGTACTGCTGTGCTGCCAAATATCTGTCCTGTGATCTTGCCTGTCTACAATTTATTGTTGAGGGTGGGTAGAGCATGCAGGAGTTTAAACATGGGGGTGGGGGAAATGAGGAGGCTTTGTTTTTTACTCCTGCAGTTGGCTGTTTTGTGAAATGGTTGGTTTTTTCAGTACTCTTCCAGAACAGCAAGTATCTCAGAATTTCAGAAGGCATTAGACACCAGGATAAAAACTGTTTTCTTTAAAGGCTGTGTTTGGAAAGAAGTGCTGTGAGCTACAGGTCTCTCTGCAGCTTGGATGGGTTTCTCTAAGCTTATAATTTCTTTGATGAAATCACTGCCTCTTGCTGGGACTGAATCCTGAGGTTTAGTCAAGGACCAGGATGCTCTCTGGGTAGCTGATACACACTGCAAAGAGTTCACAGCCTACGACACAAGGCATACCAAAATGATACAGATACTGGGCACTTCTCAAAAAAGAGAAGTGTTGGGAATAAGAAGGGATTATTCAGCTCTCTTCTTTATATGTTCTTGGGTGATTCCAGATCTGAAAGGTGGCTCTGTCCTTTCTCTTCTGCTTGGCATCCATTCCTTTCATACCTTCCTTTGCTTTGTGTAACCGAGTGTTTCCTAGAGAGTTTTTGGGGTTTTTTTGGGTGTGTGTGATTAGTCCTCTCTGAAAGGAGAACTAGGTTGTGCAGTAAATTCCTGCCAGTGAAAAGAAGTATGCCCAAGGGAAAATACTGGAATCTTCAGGAGAATTTTGTGTGCTAAATGATATAATTGCTCTTCCTTGGGGAATTCTCTCTCAGTAATGTGAATTTGTATGGTTGTGTGCTTTAGATCTTTTAAGAGATAAGGCCCTGCCAGTGCAGTGCTCACCTGAGCCGTACTTGATACCTGCACTAGCTCTGAAACTATAAATCCACTGGCTTAAAGGTTCCACTTGGAATTGTTTCACCAAGTACTTGGCTGCCGTCTGTAAATTGTGTCATTATCACAACACCAAGGCTTCAATAGTCTAAAAATGTGTGGTATGAAAAGCACTGGAGCTGTTGCCATGAAAGTACTACTGTATGTGGACAGGCTGTGCATACAATTATTCATTTGTTGAAAGATCTGCAGATTTCATGCTTTAATGGGTTTTTCAACATCAAAACTGAATGCAGACACACTGGCCTTCTTTCAATTATTCGCTAAAATTGCATGGAGTCACATTGTCCATAGGAGAACAACTTGGTTTGGCAGCAACTTTGGTACATTCAAAATTATTCTTTATCTTATCAGAACCAACACAAAACATTGAAGGTTTTTTGTCCTCGAAGAAATGGAGCTATGCCAAAATGTCTCATTTAAGATTAAAAGCTTGAGATTTCTAACTGGATCTCTTTCTCACTGCCCAGAAGTGATTGAGGGGTTCTATACCAAAAACTTCTGTTCACATTTGCTGACATGCCTGGGTGACTTGGCTCGAACAAAACAATGTCCTGGCAAAATGTCCTGCTGCTGAAAACGACCTGTGGAGGGATTTAGCTCTGGGGTATGGCTGGGACTGTGTCACTACATTTGGATTTGAAAGAGGAGATTGAACTTTTGTGGCTGTCCATGTGCAGGGGTTCAGATCCTCCCCTCCTCACCTGGACTCACACCTTGTGTCATTCCTGGGACCACCAAGGACAGCCTCAGGGTGGCTGAGCTGCTGTCTGCCAGCAGGGCTTGGCTCTCTTCTGCTTGCCAAGGACCTAAAACAGACTTGGGAGGTCTGCACTTGGTGCCAAGTGAGTGTGAGCCAAAGAGAGCTCTCACAGCCAGGAAGGTGAATCACACCGTGTGATTGAGGCCATGGCCAGCTGGAGGCAACTCGTTATCCTTGTCCTCATCAGTGAGAGCACAGCTGGAATATCGGATCGGTTTTGGGTGCCCCATATCAACAGAGATACTGGGGAGCTGGAAAGGGTCTGACAGAGGGGTAAAAAATTGTTCAGGGGACCTATGAAGAACAGCTGAGGAGCCTGGGTTTGTTTGGTGCAGTGAGGGGGAAGCTGGGGGAGGGTCTCACTCCCCAGCTCCTGCCAGTGGTGCCAGATGATGCCTTACAAGAGCCCATGGCCACACACTGCAGTCTGGGTGGCTTGGGATGGACACCAGGAAATAAATACCTGTTCCCCAGGTGCAGCACTGGGACGTGTCACCCAGGGACAGTGGGGCTTTCTCCATCACAGGGGAGTGTGGAAGATTTGGCTGAGCAGCTGATCTGATCTGGTGTTGGTGATTGTCTTGCTTTGAGTAGAAGGCTTCGCTGGGTGATCTCTGAAGGTCTCTTCCTTCAGTGTTTCAGTGAGTTGCTGGTCAGATTATAGAAACCAAACTTTCCTCACAGCCGCAGTCCCTACTCCAGGGAGTGGCTCAATATATTGGTTTTAACAGAAAAGATTTTCCATTAGAGAAATGAAAAACCAAATTGCCTAAATAGTCTCCAGTGAAGGTGGGAACCAAACAATTCAGACTCTTTGAATTGTTTTAGTGGTTCTGCAAGTAGAATTTTATTTTGTGTGTAATTTGGGATATCTCTGTTTAAGCCTGATGGATTTGTAGCTGAGTGCATTACATGTAAAACTATTCTGAATGCCTTATACTGGTTTCTGCTCCAGTGGGAAACTGGGACTTTGCAGTGCCCAAGAGAAGGGCAATATTGTGCCTCCAAACACTGGTGATTGTTGCAGTTCAGCACTCCTTGTAGATTCCCTGGGCTAAAAGTCTCTCTCATTGCTGTAATGTGAAATATTTGAATTCACTTTTTATGAGAAGAGTAGCAGAAAATATGCTGGGGAAAAAAAAAGAAAGGAGATATCTCTCAGTTCACATTGTTCTTGGGTGCTGGTTGTGGTAAGAAGCGATAAGGGATGCTGTTTCAAAAATGTGCCTTTTAAATTAATGGTGTTTCTATTCTGAAATGGAGCTTGAAAAAGAAAATCTACTATTTCTACATCATTCTCTACGACTGTAATGAATTAGTTAAAACCTTTCAAGAGTGTTGGATCACAAAGGCAGAGGTATAGTTTCCTTGCAAAGATAATTTGTGCCAGCATGTTGGAGAGAAATTCAACTGAAGAGCAATTCCCTTCAGTAAAAATGGCATTGCAAAGTAATGTTAAGGTTAGGCTCTAAATTAGCAGAAGGAGGAATAATTAGTAGCGCTGCCATTGTGTTCTGTACTTAGCTTGATTGTTCAGACAATGCAACTCATGGTTTGTCATGTCTTTTACTTTTCATTAAAAGCCAAAAGAAAGGTGAATTTGCATTGCTTGTCAACAACAAAGAAGATAAATAAGCCATAGTAGACTTCAAATTGGAATTTTTCATTGATTTTTGTCTCAGCCTTAAACTGCTTAATTAAACTATTAAATATAATTTTCTCTTTAAATACCAGGAGGGGCATTTTGATTCTAAGGTTTATATGATAAATGCTGCTCTCCTTGTGAGGCTTTATCAAATTCATAGCAGAGATTGGTGTGACTCTGGAGCTGATTAATTCCTGGTGTAATTTCCCCTGAGGTCAGTGGGATTAACAGGGAAGGAATATGGCAGGTGAGTCCTTGATCAAAGCAGCTGTATCTGACCCATTCCATTCAGTAGGAGTTGTTGCCAATATGGGAATTTGGAAGAGTTTAAAGAGATAAAAATTTCAGAAGGTCTCTGACTTTGGCATTTTCCCCATAAAGCTTTTGGGGAATTGGTCAACAGGTAGAAACAACTGTTCCTTCAGTTTTGAAGTAAAGAGATTTTTGAGTGATTTGTGAGGTTGAGGATCTTCCAGAATGAGAATGTGTCTCAGTCTTTGAATACGGGCTATGTTCAGGCATGTCCTAGGGGTTTTCCGTGGGTCAGCAAGGTTCAAGATTTCAAAAAGCCCCAGGACTCCTGGAGGAACTTTAGTGAGGTTAAGATGGACTGGCAAAACTGGAGAAAAGGGAACTTCAGCACACGTAAAAATAACAGGGCTGCTTAGTCCCAGGATACTTCTCCTTTTTTTAGGATGAGGGACCCAGCTAGCTTGGAGGGGAAGAGAAAGAGAGTCCTGTGTTAGATCCCGTGTGGATCCTTAAATGTGAAAAGCAAGATCTGCAGAGTTTTGGAACAAAATGTGGCCGAAGTTTCACTGCCTTGTCACAAAGCCATTTATTTACCTAAGGTTTGAGAAGGAGATGGAAGTGGGTCTTATCTTGGCTTCTGAGCTGTGTGTTTAAACTGCAGTTTGAAATGTAAATCACAGAAACACAGAGATTGGTTTTACCAGTTTATAGAAAAATTATAGATGTGTAGGTTTTCATACTAGAACTGCCTGAAAACTGTTTGCAAGAGGATTTGGTAGAAAAGTCAGTGCCTCAGGATTCTGCCATTTTTGTTAAAAGTACCATGAAATAATCTGAATTGTGGTTTGGGGATGAATTATGTATAGTCCCCTATACAAAGGGGGCATGAGAAGTGCTTTGGAGCTTTCTGTCTAGGTCAAAGTCATTCAGCTTTACTTTAAAAAGATACATACATTCTATATATCCATGAAAGGACATTTGTTCTGTTGTTTCTAGGTGGCTTTGGTATATTTTAGGATGGAAATAGAAATATTCTACCTACATAATTGAGTGCATCCAGGAAGAAAGTAGTAATAAATTTGCTTTCAAAACACCACAACAACTCAGGGATTGCTTTTTTTTTTCCCCCCTCTCACACTTCTCAGTATTCACGGTTAATTAGGCAACGTTTTAGTTGGAAATTTCTCCGTTGTTATTTTTAGGACTGTAATGAGTCATTTGTGCCGCGTTCGAGTGTGAGTTCTGGTAGGATTTGGTCTCTGGTAACCTCTGAGAGAACGGGCTCCGGCCGGGCAGAATGCAGCCGGGGATTTTCGTGGAGCGGCTTAGGAGCACTACAGAAATTCCTGCTCAGCAGAAAACGCGATATTTCTTGTTATTTTGGGTTTGTCCTAATGGCTCAGACCGCGTGGAAACAAAGCGGAGAGGTGCTGCCTTTGCTGTCAAGGTTGTGCAGCTTTGAGCGGCAGCAGCGGGAGGAGAGGAACGAAGGAGCGGGCTCGTTCTGGATGGCTCCGAGGTGTCCGATGGGGAACACGGAGCCTTTGGCAGGTTGTTTGGTATTCATGAAAGGCGAAAAGTGGCCGTCACAGCCCGAGATAGTGTCATCAGAACAGCGCGATCCCTGCCTTGCATCTCCGAGGGCTGTACATTATGTTAATGCCGTTCTCTGCATAAGATGGAAACTTCAGCCGCTGTCAAACCATCAGCAGAGATTTAAACAGGCTGGGCTTTGCTGATTTGCTTCGGTGCTGTCTTAGGAATTAGTTCTGCTACACACACTTGGACAAACCCGTTTCTTTTCATTTAATTGTGCGCTTTTTCCTTTTTTTTTTTTTTTTTGGCAGCATCCTTTCTATGACTTCACTTAAAAGATTCCGCACATCCCCCCTCCCCTTTCTCCCATCCCCTCCGGAGACATCCGAATGAAGCAGAGGAGGGGAGGGGGGGCTGAGGTGGGGAGGATTTGTCCTAAATGATGTGGTAATCCGTGCAGGGGGAGTCGGAAGCAGCCGGTGCAGGGGGCAGGTGCAGTGCGGTGGAGGTGCCGCATGCCCGCCCGGGCGCGCCCGGCGCGGTTACTGCCGGGCGATGCACTGCAGTAACCCGGCGGGATGCGCTCCTGCCTGGTTGGCTGCTCCCGGCTCTGTTGCTAAGATGGGAAGGAGGGAGGGGAAAGATGCAGAACGGGAACGAGCAAAACCCACTTTCCGAGAGAGGTTTTAGTTTGGGGTTTTTTTTTTTTTTTTCCCCCTTCTTCTTTTCCTTTTTATTTTTTTTTCCCCTCGCCTCTCTCTCTGACAGATGGGTTGTATTGTTCTCGACCATTTTTTGCCTGCTTTGTCTGAGAGCGTGTTTTCATCTCGGAGAGGAGGATGTGTGCAAATTATGATCCATATGTTAGGAAGAATAAACAAGTTAGGCCGGTTGCAACCAACTGCGATGCTGGTAAAAGGCTCTTTTTAGGCAAATATTGTGTAGATTTGTTGGCAGAGGCTTAAAATGTTGGCAAAATTAATAAAAATGAGACATGATGTTTTTAGCAGAGGGTTTCTAAGCACGTGTTTTAACCTTGATAAAATCCGTGCAGTTTTTCTTTCAACACTAAGGCTGTGTCAAGATGGTAAAAATATACTGAGTGGTCACTGTTTCTGGAATAGTTCAGAGTGTTTTATTAAGTGATAAATAACTCTTCCCAGTGTCCTCTTGCATGTGTTCTGTAAAACAGAGGTTATTGGGGACAAGTCTTGGTCAGCCCCTTTGTCTGATCCTTCTACTGTTTCCCAGCTGAGTATGACCTTACTTCAAGCAGAATCCATTGTTATTGTGGGTTTGTTTTTGTTGGGGTTTGGGTTTTTTTTGTTTGTTCAGAGTTTTTTTGGATCTGGAGCTTTTTTAGAAGTGTGCCTTGAGTTTGACTCAGTGAGTTTTGGTCACTGAGTCTTTTTGTGAGCAGAACATCATCTTCTTTCTCTTTGTTGTATTGTTTATTAAACCTAGACATAACAATGACCTCAGTATTTTTCATTCTAGCTAATGTTTTGATACAATAAATTTTATTACCTGCCGCTGTGAAAACTTGCGACTGAAGAAGGAGGTTTTAGAGAGATACCAGTTAAAATATTTTTGAATTTACATACCAGGAGGTGGTCACAGTGAGTTGTTGGGAGTCTGAGCTCTGGTCTTTGCTGTTCTATCTCTCAGAAAATGTGTTGGGGGCTGGCTGTAACTCACCCTGACACTCTCCACTAGAACTTTTCTGTATGCTGAGTGGGATTTGATGAAATGATTTATCCTCTGCACATACGTGGCCATGTCCTGCTCGAGGTGTTGAGGAGGTAGAGACAACGTGCACCATCATCTGGGTGTACTTTTGTCACATTTCAAAGTAGGCTTTGGTTTCTGTAGTCTGAAGATATGTCTGAAGGCTGAGGGAAGATGAAGCAAGAGTCATTTTGCAATTGGAGGCTTCAGATACTACATGGTTGGTCAGGGTTTTCCCCAACCTCACTAAAAGGAAAGAGAAATCACAAGAGCAGCCAAAAATAGAAGCTAACTCGAGTAAAAGTGCTGTTGAAGTTCATTTTTTGTTGTGTACTTACATGCCACTTTGGAAAGTGCCTTCTGGAAGTCCATGGGGTCTGAGCTTACCAACTCACTAGGGCAGATTTTTGTCTCAGGGGTTTTAGTATCTCAGAATTCAGCTTTGTATTCTCTGAGAAGTTATTTGCTTCACACTTCCCTGCAGCATTGTTCTTGTAGGCAAACTGGGGAGACAGTCAGAACATGATACTACTCAGAATGTGGCAGGCCCTGCCTCAACTGCTTTATAATTCACATCTGCGCTGCTTTATAATTTACTTCTGCACCCTTTAAACTGGTGGATGCCTTTGTCTTCTATTAGAAAACAGCGTTTGGTCTTATTATTAAAATTAACATGCCAAGACTTACAAGAAACAACATGCAAGGAGAACCCCAGCAAAATTTACATGGTAGCTTAGCACGTGGGAATGAACTGATTTGAATTTAAAATTAAAGCGTTGCAAACTGAAAGGTGGGTGTTCATTCTCAAAATGAATGTCCTTGAGGCAAAACCTAAATGCAGTAGCCATCCTTTACACCCAGAACCTCTGTGACTTGCAGAAGGATATGTGTCTTACATAAGACTGAGCTTTTTGCCAAAAATAAATTGGGAGTTTGGGTCATCGTGCCCAGAGTCCCTTCCTTTGCAGCAGGCACCTGAGAGAACTGGCCACCTACCTTCTTGTGGGATTATTTTATTTAGGAACTTCAATAGAAGACCCTGTTGAAACATGACATCCATGTCAGATGACAAAATGCCCCTCTTTTGTTTAGGTATTCCTTCCAAAGGACATCACATGCAATTAATATTGCCAAATCTTTTATCAGAAACTTCTGCACGAGGTCTTTTATCCAAAGCCTTGGGGCAGTGGGAAGCTGAGGTGTTGGTGGTTCAGACTGCCTGCCCACTGTGCCAGCTTTGAACCCAGCAGCCAGCAATTTTTGGTTAACACCACTGGTACCGAGGACAACAAACCCACAAGCTCTTACTTACCATGTGGAAAATTTAGCTTTCTTCCGTGAAAGAAATTTACAATCAGAACTTCAGTCCCTAGGGCTGGCAGAGTCAAGCCCAGGACCAAGCTTTAACAGACATCTTCCTCTTGATATCAAAGTCTATGTAAATTAGGAAATAGAAAGACGGAAGGTCCCCAAATAGTCCAAATGTAGTCACTTTTTCACCAACTTCACGAGACGAGTACATAGCACAATATGTATGGAAGAATTACTGCCCTTTTCAAATGATTCTTTAAGTTGTTCGTCCCCAAGTGTGATGGAAAAGGGTAACAGCATAGAGAAGGCCAAACAGTTTTGGTTGTTTCCAGTAACTTTGAACCTCAGTAGGTTCCTACAAGTAACTAAGGAGGCCTGCTGAAATATCCCATTAATGATTACTCTGAAAATGTCTCCCTTGTGAATTCTGTGCTTTAGTGCAGAGTTTAATTTGGCCGTCGGACACTTTGTCTCATAGAAAAGAAGGTTTTAGAGTGAATATTTGATCAGAATGTGAGTGGCAGGATAAAATACAGCAGGGCTAGTCCTGTGTGAGTGTCTGTGGAACGAGGACAAAACAATTCTGTCTAGGAAGTGGTGTGGCTGGGGACGTGTGCTGTGGTATGGCTCGAGTCACGCCATGGGAACCCATGTGGCTGCCTTCCCTTATTGGACCTTCTTGTCACTGCTGGGCTCCTACTCCCATTTACAGCTCATTTAGATTTTGCTGATTTGCAGGGGAAACAGATGCACTCTGAGGACTTCATTTTCTTCAGAAGGTACGGGGATAAAGCCATCCAGATTCTTAACCAGGGAGAACTATGTGGAATTACATAATAGCCGAAGAGATAACCGCTTGTTTGTTCGGGGTTTTTTTGTTATGTATCTGTTCCAAATAAAAATAAACAGAGAGACCTTGGCTTTACAAGCTAATTTACCATCTGCCTCTCATCTAGTACGTACAGCCTGCATCTTTTGTGTAAGAATCATATTTCTTCCGGCTTCACATGTTTAGGGTAATGACAAATGTTGTTTATAATTGCAGCGCATCTGCTGCAAAAGAGGGGAGAAGATAGAACATGCTTTGGTCAGGTTCCTGAGTAAATGAGACTGGACCTGTGCTCTGCCTCCTGCTGAGCTTTACAGGGTAAGCTTTTATGCCAGACAGAAGAAAGATGTTTCAAATGAAGTGGTGCACCTGGCTAATACGAAATTTAAAGGAAAAAACCCGCCACAAATGGAAGCTTTTAACACTCTTGTTAAGCAGTGGAGTTAAATTCTACCCTGTTGCATCTGTTTTGTGCTTTTGAAGCAGTCAAGTGGATGAGGCTGCACCAGCAGAGCATGGCCACTGTAATTTTTTTTTTAGTCATGATGCAGTTATTACCTCAAGTGCTTTGAATATTAAGCACTCTAATATCACCAGCATGGCAGGGCTAGAATGGGTAAATGAGTACCCAATTAAAAGAAAGGGGATTGAAGCTAAATATTTGCTATTAGAGGAAGAGCATTTTCTTTTTCTGGGTCAAAAAGCCACAAACTGCAGCCAGCTTATTGCATATGAATATCAAGGCCTGACTGCCTAAAATGCTATTTGAGGCTCATAAAGCTGAAGCCTGTGGGTGGCTGTCTGGGATGGAGTTCCTCTTCCTTCTCTGCTTGGAAAGGTGAAGGTCTTATGCTGTCACCAGAGAAATGTGAGTCAGGCAAGGACAGTGCAGAGGGGCACATCTGTGCACAGCTGGCAGCAAAAAATTACTCCCCTGGGTTTTCATTCTGACCCTGAGTCTTGAAGAATTACTTGAAAAAGAATTTGTCCCAGAGGAACAAAGTGACAGTATGTAAATACAAAGATAATTGATGGGAAAACCAGCTGGATCAGTCTGTTTTGTAACCAGAACTAATGAGTTCTTCACAAGGATTGTGCAAGAGTGTGCAATGATAATGATTGTAAAAATCACACTGTTAGTAGTAGCTGGAGCTGGTGGGGCTTTGAGATATGAGGGGATTCCTCCTGCCCTGGTGTGTGGCAGCCTTGGTTCTGTAATTGCAAGCCCAGTTAGTGGTGAGGCAGGGCACCCAGCCAGCTCTGTGGACCAGCAGGAGCTCAGAGAGCTTTTCCAGCACCCTCCTAAACACAGATGGCACTTGGGCAAACCTGAGCAGCCCTGGTGTCTCACTGACATTGCTCCTCTCTGGCTGATTGTGTATTGCACACACACAAACACACACAAAAGGTCTCTCCACCAGTGGGTTTTGGACACTCTGCCCATCCAGACTCTGGTTTCCTTCACTTGTCAGTACCTGGACCTACAACCCCTCAGATTTGCAACCTCTCCCTCCAGCAGTTGAAAAACTTCTGCTACTCACATTGAAACCATGGTGGTGTCTCCTGCATGTGAACTCGCAGTGCTGAGGGCATTCCCACGTGAGAAAGCTGGGATTAGTGTTTGGCAGGAGTGCAGGTTGGACTGCAGGGATTAGGATCCCTGTCAGACTGGTGTAGCTGCCTCCTTACGTGCTTCTGGCCTCTTTAATCCCCATTTCCATCTACTTTCTCAGGCCCGTTCCTCCTCAGTCCTTGATCCATCCCTTTCCCTGCCTTTTGCAATTCCCCTAAATGTCCTGTGATAGGTATTTCTCACTCTCTGTAATTTCCATGGCTAGCCCATGGCTGGTTTTACACTGTCCCAAAGTTCTGTTCCCCCTGGATGACATGGTAAGCCCTATTTTCTATCAGGCCATCACTCCCTCTCCCTTGCACAGCATTCCACAGAGAGAATTTCCCTGTGGACACATCTTGGTGGGCTTTCCTCCAGAACAGTCCTGTCCTTTTCATTTTAACATCTTCAGAGTGGCCAATTCAGGGAGAGGGCTGTGTCTTCTGAGCCTCAGCTTGGTCTCTGTGCTCACTCTGACTGGCCTTTTATCACATAGACCATAGACCATTTTTAGACCTTCTTGGCTGATTTGATTTTTCTAAGCTTTGTATTTAAAAGTGAATGAAATAATATGACTGGCCAGTCGTTTGTTTAAGCCCATGGAAAGTTTCCCTGCGGTGTAAATCATCACTGAAGTGGAACTCACATTAGGCACATTTTTGCCCTCTCATGTGAAAGTTTCAGGAAAGTTGTGAGTGACTGCAAATAGGGAATGGAGGTGCTGCACCTGTGATTATAATAAATCAGCTTCTGCTGTCTTAAAGGCTGAGTTATGACAATATGTGTGAGCTGCTATATCACAAACAGTCAGAGGAGCTTGACAGGCATCCCTGAAGGAGGTTGACTATTTGATTTCTTGCCTGGGAGAATGATGGTGTAAACCTGAAGGAGAAATACATAACCTGAGGTACTCACAAGTCCATGAACCCTGGGGTTACTGTAAGACTTGGTGTTCATGGAGAATGATTGTTCTTGTGCAGTGGTGTGACATCTGGGGACACCAAAAGATAGATGAAAATCCAGAATATACAGGGTAATACTTAACAGACTTACTCTTTAGTCTCCAAGCAGAGGTATGGGCATCAGTCTCCTGAATCCCTTATATTCTATTCACGTTATAAAACCAACCAAACAAATAAAAATAAAGCAGGCTTTCCCATATAGGGCATGGCTGTGACGTTTTAGCACTCATCTTTTGATTCTTATTGACAGGCAGTAAAAATAAACTCCCCAAGCAAAGTGAATTGGGACAAAAGGTGGCACACGTTTTACAGTAAATAAAAATAACTTCAAAGCCAACCTACAATTCTTCTCAGATGTTCATACTATGCTGCTCTAAAAGTACAGGCCCAAATGGACCTTGGAATCACCGCAATGAAAAATTGGACAGAGTTTAGTCAAGAACAGGTATCAGCATTCTGCCAGGGCTGTTGTCCTATGATAGAGCATTTTGAACCAAATTAACAGAAATGAATAAAGTTTGACGAAGGAAGGGTATGACCTAATACCCAGAAGAAACTTTTCCACTTATTTGTATGTTTCACTGCTAAAACTGCATTCTAAAAAGTACAGAAGCCGATGCAATTTTAAATGTCAGTGTTGAATGGCAAGGAATGTTTATATGGTGGTGGACTGTGTCAGCAGACACCATGCAATATAGGTGTATCTGAAAGCATCAGAGGATCCCCTTTCAGAGTGCTTAGATAAATGTGTTGCAAGTATATTGTATGTGCATTGTCTTTTTATATATAAATACATTCAATATATATACATTTAATATATCTATATAGATACTTGTAAATATAAGTGAATATATAGATACACAGGCTATATATATCTCTATATGTAGGTTATATATAGATATTTATAGGTTATCTCTGTTTTTATATTTAGATGCATGTATGCACATACACTCAGGTATATTTATTTATGTACAAAAACTGCCTGCGTATCACTGCAACAAATACTTTGAAGATAACATTTTTATTGAGGTGTATATTCCTCCTCCTCCTTTGTAGTGACAAGATGATGTAATTATGGGAAAGCAGCAGCAGCCTGATTTTTTTTTTTTTAAATTAAAAGCAAGAGAGTATCGGTTGCTTAGAAGTGGTTCAGGTCTGTTGCTACTGGATTAACAGCATAACAGGCTAAAATAGCAGGAAAAATGAGTGTAAAATGGAAGCTGTTTTATCTGAGTGCCAGTGGTGTAAAGAATGGCAGGAAGAAAAGGCAGCATTTTGCAGATGCTTTTCAATAGGGACTTATTACATTACATAAGTTGAGTAATTTTCTGCTCCCAGTCATTTCTCTCGTAATAAGATTGTTTGTGCTTTGTTCTTGTTTCCTTTAGAAGTTGTAAGAATTGGTTGGAGCTCTCTTGTGTAGCAGTGGTGGGTCCAATTCAGACCTGTTTGGGCAATTTTGCCTGTTTACTGCTGCTGACATCATTGTCTGAATTTCCTCAATAGCTGAGCATTTTTGCAGCTTGCTTTCCTGCTGGGTGTAAAGGAGAGTATGTTTACGTGCCAGATAAATGCCTGATACTTCTGTTTGTTTCAACAGTGGTTTGCTGGTGAAAACTGGGGGGAGTTGTGTATCTTGGAGTGCCGAAGGAAAAAACTGAGGTTTTATGTAGAATAATGGGCTTCAGCTTGCAAGAGCCACCGAGAGAGTGGTGCAGAGAACAGGGATGTGGTAGATGTTCTTCTGACTGATTTTTCTGGGGACTTGAAACATTCCTTAACTGTGCCAGGAAGGCAAATGACAGCACTGCAGATGCACAGCTGGAGGGCACTTCCCAGGAAGAGCTCTCTGCACGTGGTGGATGTCCACGTTCCCTTGTGGCTGCGTTTGCCTTCCCTGAGCACCTCTGATGTGGGGAGTGGGCTAAGGAGGATATTGCCTGCTTGTGGTCAGCCTGGAGAGGATCCACGCTGTGTACCCCTTACACAGCTCAGAGCTGTGAGCAGGAGTGCTCTGTGGTCTCTTCATCACAGGGGTGAGGAGAGTGGGATAAAGGTGACAAGAGCTGCACTGGCATTGTCTTTTTTGCTGGCCACCTCGGGATTTGTGTGAATTGCCCAGTGTCTTTCAGAAGATGGTCCCACCTGTCTCCCCTCCTCCAGATTCCCCATCCACAGTAGCAGCCGTTCTGTGCAAGTGCTGACACTTAAAACCACAGAGGAAGAAAGAAGTGGCTCCAAATGCTTGGAGGGTGTTTACAACTGTACACAAGGAAAGGAGATTGGGGATATAGTCAAGATTAACCTCTCCTTTTGTAATGCAGTATCATTATCTAATGAGATCAGAAGCAAAGCCCAGCAGCTTAGTCAGTATTAGAGCGTAGGCACCCATTTCAGGAGGAAGCCTTTGAGAAGAGCAATCTTGAGCCGTCCACCTACACCATTTTCTTTGCGGCTCTGCAGGATGGAAAAAGTGACAGATGTAAACCTCCCCAAAGGCAGTTGCATGTTCTCCTTACGTGCATTGCCTCCAGGCACTTCTGCCACCCTGCACCACCGACTCATGGGCCATCTCTGTGGGTGACCCCTGCCTTTGCTGTCCCTGGACTGCTGGGACAGAAACAACAGCTCTGTTGGAATTCATGAGGAGACGGTCTGGTTTAGAGTCATCCATGCTATTTCCACCAGACCGGGTCCCATTCTTGGGGTTTATGTACTTTGGGACTCGTGCCCTGTTCTCTGCCCGTGCTTCTGCATCAGTTCTGAAAGTACTTTCTGGCTTAAGTTCAGCAAACACCCCTCTACAAGAGCATACCTTGTGCAGTTTCCCCAAGCATTACTCTAACATAACAGATGGTGGGATTTTTGTGGGCAAAGCCAAACTTTAATTTTTATTATGTTTTGAATAAACCACTCTATGTGAAACTAATTCTGGTGTGACCTTCGCTTTACTGACATATGAGGGTCTTAAGAGCAGGGAACTGTAGCAAACCCTTCAGTTGTGTAAGGACAATTTATCAACAGCAAATAAATGGAGAGTGTGGGAGACAGGAATTGAGTGGGTAAGATCCTGTCCCTGCTCCAAAATCTTGAGCTTAATATTTGATGTCAGTAGACTAAGAATGTGGGACCAGGGCATGTGGAGGCTGCTGTGCTAACACTAATATCAGCCGTAAATACACAAGAACTATTACAAATATTACAAGTACAGAAGTAGAAACTCATCCATTGGGGGTAGATAGCAGAGCTTAAAAGCAGTGTGTTGGGTTTCACTCAGGTCTTCGTTGGAAGTGGAGCAGTGACTCAGTTTTAACACATACACACAGGAATTTAAAAACATGGCAATATTTTGAAAATGTTGTGATCTGGTAACAGAGCAATGTTCTGTACTTGTGCCATTACCCAGATTGCCGCAGCCCCTGTCAGAATAAGGTAATCTCACCTGTTGGCACAAGGACAAAAAAAGACACAGGTGGTGCATTCATTGCTTGCACATAATGATCAAAAGCATTTAGCCAGCACTGAAATAAAAAACCGACAATATTAGAGGTGCTTGTTTTTCCATTTGCACAAAGGCTACAGCTGTTATTACTGTGCCTTGTCCTGTCACATACACTTAGAAAAAATTGCTTCAAAACTCTGAACTTGTGCATTGCCCATATGGCACTGAACATGCTGCCCTGAGAACCGTCAGTGGCCTGGCAGACCACAATTGCTTTATCACTGTGTGTAATTCATGTCACAAGGAGATTTTAAATTATTTTAAGGTATTACTTATTTTTATGGTATTTTTAAAAACATGGATTGCATGAGCTGTTGTACCTAATAGGCAGTAGACCAAATTTTTCCTCAGGTGTCTCGCAGCAGTGAGAAACAGGGCTGGACACATTCCTAGAATCATGGAATGGTTTGGTTTGGAAGGGGACTGAGATATCATCTTGTTCCAGGCTGCTCCAAACGCTGTCCAGCCTGGCCTTGGACACTTCCAGGGATCCAGGGGCAGCCACAGCTTCTCTGGGCACCCTGTGCCAGGGCCTCACCACCCTCACAGGGAAGAATTTCTTTCTAATATCTAATTTAAATCTACTCTATTGTAATTTGAAGCCATTCCCCCTTGTCCTGTCACTCCATCCTTTGTAAATAGTCCCTCTCCATCTTTCTTATCAGCTCCCTTCAGGACTGAAAGGCCACAACTAGGTCACACTAAAGGCTTCTCCTTTCCAGGCTGAATAATTCCAATTCTCCCAGCCTTTTCTCATAGCAGAGGTGCTACTCCTTTGAATCCATGTAGGTTCCTACTGTGTAAGAGCATGTATACAAATTAGACAGCAACCTGGGCTTCCTTTATTGACAAAAGATTTCATTGATGGTCAGTGGACTGTAAGTTACTATGAATTTCATCCAAAAGATGCCAGAAGAGTAAATCTCCACATTTCCAAGGGGAAATAGCTGTGGTGGGGTGGCCCTGGCCAGTGGCTGAGCGTCCACACAGCCACTCCCTCAGTGTCTCCTCCACAGCCCCAGAACAGGGGAGAGAAGAGCAAAAGCTGGAAACTCATGGATGGAGATCAGGGCAGTGTAATCAGTGAAGCCAAGCTGCCTGTGTCCCCTCCCAGCTTCTGGCACACCCAGGGCTACTCTAAAAAACCAGAAAGCCTTGATTTTGTGCAAGCCCTGCCCAGCAGTAACCAAAATACAGCATGTTATCAATACTGCTCCAGAACTGCTCCATGGGGGCTGCTCTGCAGGAAATTCACTCTGTCCCAGCCAGACCCAGCAGAACAGCTCACATTAAATGTTTACATTACAGATGTTGGCAGCTGGTTAAAATAAACCCCGTACTGAGATTCTGAGTTCCCCATACGTGGGTGTTCCTATGTGGAAGGTTTCCATCTTCCACTCTTTTGAGTCCTGCAGTATTGCCTTGTGTCTAGGTTGTCATGAATCCCTGCTTTTGATCCCTGAGCCTGTGGCAGCTTCTGAACCAACACAAGCCTGTGCCACTGTATGGATTTTAGTGGTGCTGTGTTGTTTGGCAGGTGCTGAGTGTGGAGAGTGCCCATGATTTTTAGGATCAAAGCGTGTTTTGAGGTGACATGGATAGTCTTCTAACTGTGTCCCTTCATTATTTCATTTAAAGTGACAGTATTTGTGGGGAGAACTGTGTAAACACCCTGCACTCTTTATCTCCTCTTTATTTCCTGTGTGCACTGGTGTGTTAATAGGTAGAAGAGATAAATGACTTACAGAAGTAATAAAGTATAGGTAGACCGGTGATATAAAGTCATCTAATAAGGGAATAAAGAAACCTCAAGTGACAAGTCAGGTTAAATTTTCTGGTAATGCCTCCAAAAAACATTTTTTTTGGAAATGTCCATGTCAGTTTAGTTGGTGGACGGGAAAAAATGGAAACGTTGTCTTGACTTTGGGAGAAAAGATGTGTTTTGGAATATGGTTTACAGAGACATCTAATTAGAAGGATATGGGAAGACCAACATTTTTTATGTGTGTCTCTCTTACTAATGATATACATGAGTCTTCAAGCCATTAAAAAAGCTCATTTCTTTTGATGGACTTCCAGTTTGTGGGGGAAGCAGCTGCTTTTACTACCAAATTTCTCCTGTCTAATTAGACCAGTTGAAGCAGGCAGCTTAAATCAGTCCATAGCTTACCCTTTGCCTCTTCGCTGAAGAGCTGAATAACCTAATTGTAAAGAAGGACAGAAAATGTCAAAAGAAGTTACAGTTATTACTGGGAAATGAACCAATGCAGAGTAAAAAATACAAGGGAAAAGGCTGTTAACACAGAGGGCCTCCTGATGAGCCTGTAAGGAAAATCTCTGGAAATTTTTAATGTCCTCTCTTTGTTGGAAAATGACAGTGCATCAGAATAGAAACATGTTGTTTCTTCACTGTATTTTCTTCTGACTGCATTTTCATGCAGGAGATTTGTTAGGACGAGGACTTTATAGGAAGAGGGAAAATGCAGCTGAGGGGACGACCAGGGCTCTTGAAACTCTGAGAGACCCAAGTTGGAGTTCTTGATCCGACCCAAGGACTTAAGCTTGGATCATCCTCACCTCAGCGAGTTCCCCTGGCCTCTGGAGTAATTTGTTGCTGGTTTGCCAAGAAGATAACCAAGCAAAAAAAGCAACCTCCAAAACTCAAAGTTGAATTTCCTCTCAGGATAAAGTGGAAAACCTGTAGTGGAAGTCATGCTTTTGTGATATGAGTTACTGCTTCCCACCTTGCTTCAATAATAATTCTGTAGACAATTCCAAAAAGACAGGATTTCCAAAATGCTGAATGACTCTGCCTTATTTTAGTATGTCCTGAAAATGTACATCAAAGTTCATCCCTTTTTTTAAACTTCAAATAATTTGATTTTTTTATTCAAAATTTTTAATCAAAATTAATCAAATGGATGATATTTATACTACAATTAAAGTGTGTATATCAATTTTTTTTTTTCTGTTTTGTGTGTGAAGAGTTTTTTTCTCAAAACCTCTTGGTTTTTACGTGGGACATATTATTGATGAAACATTTAATTGCTTAGGATATGTGGTTAGGAGCAAGACTCCTGCTTTGCTCATGCTGCTCTATAAGCTTCAACTAATCCATAACATAAAATGTAGGTCAGCTGGAGCTTTTAAAAACAGATGGAAATTTAGGAGTTTACGGTAGTAGCAATGGATGTACGTCCCTGTGAGGCTGCCAACTTCTCCAAATGCAAAAAAAGAGCAGAAATCAGAGTGCTGAAAGGTGCTGGTTCTACCTCATTTCCATTCCAGAAGCAGCAACGCCCTGTGCAGTGGCTTTTGTTGGTAACAGATTCAGCACTGACATGCCACAGAAGATGATAATTACTTCAGTGGTGTTTAGAGGATTTTATATTTAGTTTGCTGACAACAAAAAGTATTTTAATTTGGGCAACTTCATTAGTGTAAATATTCTAGGAGAGAGAGATAAAAACAGTTGTTCTAAGTAAAATGTGAGAAGTGGAGGTAACCGAGGGTTTATTTCTGCACACACTTCAGGCTTTCCTTTAATTTTGCATTCAGGATCATAGGTTGTATCTTTTACCAGATTAGTGCTGAAATACAATAAATACATTATCCCGTGTTTCTATTTCATTAAAGTCTTGAGAGTTTGGAGGAGAAGTGATCAGAATCAGCGTGGCTCTTTCTGAAAATAGAAGTCTCCCGGGACACGTGTTCCAGCTGTCCATATGGCAGGGAGCAGGGATGTCCTGCTGCCATCGGAGCTGCTTCAGCCCCAGCAGCTCTCCCAAACACGGCTCCTGTTCCCCCTGACAGAGCTTTTCCAGCTTTGAAGGCCCATCAGGAAGCTTCTATCCCTGTCTCTGCTCCTGGGTGTGTATAGCAGGGTTAAAGACTCAGTGCACGAGCTTAAAATTTACTTTTTAAAACACCTCTGCTATTTGCCCACGAGTGTGTTTCGAAGGGGTCCTCCTGGCTCCAAGCGTTCCTCACCTTCTTGTGGGAGAGAATGGGGCAGGAGCAGTGGGAACATGAGGGGATGGAGGGGTGTCTTGCATTTTTCAGTGCAGAATTGGTGTGAGAGGGTGGGCAGAGGCAGGGGAGGGATGTGCAGGAGTTGTCCAGAGGGTCAGATGGCCGAGATTGCCTGTTCTTCAGAGAAAGTTCCTGTCACCACTAGTGCAGCTGAGTTAGACTGATGTGAAAAAACGGAATTTGTTTGCAGTCAAATGCAACATTTTGAGTTTCCAAAGCTGACTAATGAACTTTGATTTTCTTTTTTTTGACATCAGACACTCTGGCAGCTTTTAAATTGCAATGGCCACGACTGGAAACATTTTTCAAAGTCCAAAAATGCCTCTCCTCATGTCTGTAAGGGCTGGGGACAAAGTGTTGTCTTGTAAGCATGTCAAGACACGGCAGAAGTCTTCTTTTAGACAAAATTCTGTTTCTAATAGTCTGAGAAAAGGGTTTTTTCCAATGCAGTTTACAGGAGACATTTCATCACGTTCCAGTTTAACCTAGAGTTTGTGATGAAGATCACAGAAGGCTTTTCTTTGTGCACCAAGCTCTTTGGAGCAGATATTGCCACGAGGCCAAATTTGGAGTAAAGAGATGCTAAATAACTTCAGCTGCTCCTGCTGTAACTCTAGAAAGCCCCAGGGCTCTCCTCTAACCCTCACACAGGTGGGTAGAAGGAAAGAGCCGAGGTTTTACTTTTGCTTTTTTCCCTTCCCACCTTCTTGCTCTGGGTATATGTGAGTGGGAGAGGCTGGGAGGAGGGAGGGACAGATTTACGGTAAAGGGGGACTCTCAGCATCAGCCCAGGAGAGCCAGAGCAGTGTTCTCTGAGGGAGAAAGGCTTTTTCTTTCACTCTGCTGCAGAGTGACCCAGCTGGATCCACGCTTGGCAAGGGAAGGCAGATGGGGCAGTTCAGTTCAGAACAGCTGCTGGGATATTTCAGAATATCTCCTAGTTGAAGATTTGTTGGGTTTTGTTTTTTTTCTTCAAAAGGAAGGGGCTGTTAGGAAGGGTTCTGGTTTTATTTGTTTGTAAGACTGTGAATAACACTATTTGTACCTTGATGTATGAAGGTACTGCAATTATGAGAAATTGCTTTCTGCCTGATTGTCGCATGTAAACAGCCTTCATCTCGGTGTATCAGGCTCGTGACTTCAGTTTGTCATTCGAGGGAATGTGTCAGCCTTTCATTTCAAACTGGGCTGGCTTTTCTTTTGTCAGGAAAGACCTTTCCTGCGCGCTTAAGTAACAGAAACAAAGGCAATTAAAAAAAAAAAAGGCAGCAAAAGCAATCATCAAACAAAGATTAGGCTATGGATATTGCTTGGAAAAGACAATTCTACTAGATTCAGAAGAAAGATGAAGCTGTGCGTCATTCATACTTTTTGTTCCTCCTTTCATATTTCCTAAGGGTTGAAGATAAATTAGGGTAGCTATTTTCTGTGCAGGCAAGGTACAAGCTATGCCCCAGATCTCCAAAATGCTTCAACATGTAAATACTGCTTCTGGAGCCATCAGGTCCTGCTGCAAGCAGAGATTTATTTGCATTCATGTTTGAAGGTTACTTTCGTTCATTGACCTATTTAATTGTCGTTCTCTATCCCCGGCTGCAGGCATATGGCTCCATGTGCTTGTGGAGGGAAGAGGAGCAGCTTTAACTCTCTCAGGCAGAAACATTCCACAGAAAAAAACAACAAGAACTGAATTTTAACATGGATGTAACATGATAATAATAACAGTAATAACAATAATAAAAATAATAAGAGTAATACCCTTGGACCCACATATAATGTCAATCATCCTGAAAAACCCCAGTGGAGGGCTGTAACTGTGCTGCAGGACCAAATAAAGGGAGACAGAAAAGGTGAATAAAAGGAAACACAGGTTACTTTGGTGCTTCTGCTCTGGTCATAACCATAAAAACCATGGAACTAAAGGGGGCTGGCACAAACCCATCCATCTCCCAGCATGGTGCGGAGGTGTGACCAGTAGTAGCAGGAGCAAGGAGTTTGCCCACAATATTGCTGACACCTTCTCTGCACCTCCCTACTTTTGGAGGAACACGTCTCAAGAAAATCTGTGAACTCTGTGTCCACCTGCAAACACCTCAGTTTTCTGTCCCTTGGAGTTGTGTGTTCTCCAAACCAGGGGAGTGGGGTTGTATAGTCTTTTAAACCTTCAAACTCAAAATTAGGGGGTTGCAGAGCTTGGCAAGCCTAACAGAGTGTAATATCTAATTAGTTATTCTGAAGAAGAGCAGCATTCAGATACCAGCATGTGATGAGCAGCCAGGATAATAGAGAAAGAGCATGGTGCACATAAGTCATTTCAGAGTTTCAAAGGAGTGGAATCTTTACTTAGTCAGGGCTTTTTTTGTTTGATTGCACAATGTGAACTGTCACATCCAGTGTCTTGCATAAGTTTAATATCTAGTCCAGGGATCTGAGAGAACAATGAAATTAAAGGACTTCTCAGATTCTTTATAATCTACAGCTTGGTTTAAGATTCTGCCCGTGCTAGAACTCGGTTTCTTTCCTGGTTTCCCATCTTCTCATCCTGCTCTTTTATTATACAACATGACCTACAGTAACTGGGGATTTTGTGTCCTAAATCTTGGCTTGGGGGCTCACAGTCACTCTTTAGACTCCAATTTACTGTGTATTTTTCTGACTTGCCACAGAAGGAAGTTACTGTTCAGCACAAAGGAAGGGCACTGATGTCAAACATTAGGCATTCATACAAACAAAATTCAAAACCTGCTTTTAAGTTTGTCTTCAGCCATTTAGCTTTTGACTAACATCTCATCTTCCAAAGCATGTTTGGATATTTCAGGCTCTGAGGTGCTCTGGTTAAGTTTGAGCCCAGTGCTACCAGTACTGGGCTGCGTGCTCGAGCTACTGGATAGCTTGAAGGAAAAAAGTGTGAACTGTCCCCAGTTATCAGAGTGCAAAATAAGTGACAGGTATTAAAGACAGAGTAAAAACAGACTATCTGATACCTTTGTACATCCTGAACATGGCCAGGCTGCTCTTCTTGATGAGTTCCCAGGGAGCATCAGAAGGTGCATCAGCAGTTCCAATGCTGCCTGAAGATTGGGAGTGTGCAGTTGCTGTGCTCAGTTGCTGCAATTGTGCAAGCAAATGAGGGACCATGATCAAACTGACATTTAAACCCACAAAAAAGATGCTAAAGTCATCCATAAGTTCTTTGGCAGTGGATGGGATTTCTCACAGCATTGAGAGGCGGGATGTCTCACCTAAGCTAATTGTCCTAAACTCCCACTGTAGTTAAGACAGAAGCTCTTCCAGAGGGTTATTTATCCCTTCCCAGAACAGGAATACAAAATAAGTAGAATTAATCACCAGTTCGGTGTGCTGGTTCCTATCCACTGATAATTTATGGGCCCTAGAAATGAATTTAGGTTAAGCATCAGACATTTAGATGTGTCAAATTAGGTAGATTGAACACTCCAAGCCTCGCTGTGAGCATGGGCTAAGCCCTGCATCTGAGTTACGACTAATCCACCCCATGACCACTAAGTGGGAAATCGGCTGTGGATCAAGAGCAGTATGTTTAAGAAGGCCTGGCTGTGGGCTATATTAAGAAATGCAGTTTAGTCCACTACAAAGAAAGAGCTTTGCTGCCCACAGGGGGATTTCTTTTTTTTTTTTTTTTTTTTTTTGGTAAAGCTTGAAAGACTTATTATTTTAGGTTGAGAGGAATGAATTCCTCATTTCTGAGTTGGAACGAACTGTGAGGCAGAGGAACTTGATTTGGTTACTTCAAGCACTCACTTGGCTTTTCTGCCCTTTCTGTCCTGATGTTTTGGTGCCTGGCATGCTGTTTTATAGACATTTACATAACGAAGGTCGTTTCTCTGAGGCAAGGTACAAGAATACATTACAATTGCAAATTCCCTTAATTGTCCTAAAGCGGGGCTCAGAGCTTAGACAATGGAAAATCCTATTGTTCAGTGTCCCTGAGAGACTGTGTGAACAGAATAGAAATATGTGGACGTGTCGGTTCTAAAGCTAGAGTGAGAAAATGATTAGTAAAAACGTTTATTCACTTGTGATACACAACGGATGGCAGAAGTCATGAACCAATGATGTATGAGTTCACATATAGGTTTTATTTGGGAGGCTTAAACATGTTTGTTATTTCTAGTATGAGTTTGTCCCTCCAGGCTTTATAGAGGTACAGTTCAAGCCAGTATAAAATTAGGAAGGCACCTGTTATTAAAGCAATATATTTTTTCACTCTGTTTGTTAGGAAAGTTGTTTCTGTCCCCCAGATTTTCTGGGAATTGAAAGATGCCTTTTTTTCTTCCCAAGTACCTGTACCTGTAACGCACTTTAACTTAAGCTTGTTTAACTCAGTGTGGAGCTTGGGAAAGAAACCTCCATTTGAATAATCCCCATCAAGAGGGTTCTTAAAATTCAAATTATTTAAATAATCATCATCAACTGATACAGATAATCCCTTTCAACTGAGAATTTACAAACTGAAACATCTACAAACCCTGTTGATAGTAGGGAAAGTGTTCTGTACTCAAATAGTGGGTGGGGAACACGGTGCCCTGGCTGGTTAGAGCAGGATTAGAAATTTATGGCAAACACCTACCTCACTATATGCCAGTTTAGGGAAACACCCGGCCTTTGATCTAACATTGATTTAGGTGAAAAGCCCCAAGTTACTTCATCTTATCATGGGATAAAGCAGATTTGTGTAGTCCCTTCTATTAAACACAAAGATGTTTTTCTGTGAGAGTGGCTTCTTAGGAGTGAAAAAAGGGCTGAGATGCAGAAAGTGAGTAATAGATTGAGAAGGAGCAGGCAAGAGAATTTTTTTCTGGCGTGTTTACACCTGGGTGTGTGGAAAAGGATGATGTAAAAATGATAAAAATGTTTCCTAGCTAATGTTTCCTTTCATCTCCAAATGTAAATCTGGCCTTGAGCTGTTATCTCTGAGTGTGTTTCTCATCTTGTGCCTCTCTGTAGAGTTTCTGCCAGTATCCCCCAGCTGTTCAGTTTTCTGATAGAAATCTAAAGAGTCTACAAATGAAATGCCTGACAGGTCACATGAGGATGTTTTCAACATCTGGGTGGACTTCTGCAAGGTCTTTCTCTCAGCCAGAAGTCACCAACTCTCCCTTCAATATGATATGGGACCAAGTTATCCTTGTGCAGTTGTTGTCCAGTTCATAATCCAGGGAATGGCCTTTGGCCATCGAGGTGTGACTCTGGTGGATCTCAGAGGCAGGAGTAAAGTCATTCATTTTCTAGGAGCATTTTTCCTTAATAGGAGGATTCCTACTCCTGTCTCCAGGGGAAAGGTGTAGATGTGACAGCTTGGTTCCGCTTTCTCTTATTTCAGTTTTGTGCTGGAGAATTCCCTGGACTTCTGCATAAGTTTGGGGATTTTTTAATTGACATAAGAGGAGGTGAGATGAGGGCTGAGCCTATAAACTTTAGAATAGGAAAATATAATTAGTTTCTTTAATGGGTCAGTATACAGTGCCAAGAAATTGCTGCGGTTTCTTGTCACGATTTAAGAAACATTTTGACTGATAATACTCTTAAGAGAACAAATTTGTATACTGAAATTTAAATTGCTGCTTAAAAAGTATATTGCTTGTTGAAAAGTATTAGAGTAAGTCAGGTCAGCAATCCAGTACTTGCCAGAGGTGTCTCCTGTATTTCCAGCTGCATGTTTCTTAGCAGGAATACATCCTATCTAAAAATAGCACCGCAAAAAAGATGCAGAAATATAGTCCTTGTATAATTATTAAATTTTTAATAAAGGAATGCTTCATTTCTGCCTGTCAGGGAGTGTGGAAAGAGCAGGTTATGATGTCTCGGCTTTTGATTTTTAAGTGCCAAACGCTGATTTCTTTGTGGCTCAGTTTCCAGTTGTTTATGGTTTTGCCAAACTCGCGCTATTTGAGTTGAAATTTCCTGTGTTACCTTTTACTTCAGTAAGTGTTCTGAGAAACCTTTGAGCCGTTTCAGGCCAGTGGCACTTGCAGGGCACCAGCAGCGATTTCCTGCCTCCAGAAGAGAATGTGATGAAACAGTTCAAATACATTGGGAAGGGCAAATCCTGCTCTAATTGCAGCAAGCAGGGAAAGCCTGCTGTGCTCCCCTGGGACCTGAGATGGGGTCTGGGGGCCTATTGATGGAGGCAGAAGTAGGTTATGACACCAAGAAACTTCCAGGAGTCTGTGCAACATTTCTCTGAGTAACAAATGAGTGTTACTGACAACGAAATGCCAATGAATGAAGCATTTCAGTCAAAAACCTAGAGGTGGTATTTACCTGAGGAAGTTCACTGTGAGGTAGGAGTGAGTTTTGGTTGTGTTTTTATTGGTGCTGACTCAGACACATCCTGAAGCGTGTGCTCCTACCCTGAGGATGAGGAGGGGATGGCTTGCTTCTTTCCAGATTAATCATAATTTCTGTGGGAATGGTAAAACCAGATCTCCCCATAAATCTGTGTAAAATCCGTGAGGAAACAGATAAAACCATCGACACATTTCTGCCTTGCTGATTCCAGTGGTAAAAATTTTGTTGAGTCAAGCAAGGAGAGCTCCCTTAGAATCTTCATCAGAGACACGAGGTCACCTCTGTCCACTCACTGAAAGAGGGGTGCTGTGGGCTCTGTGCTGTCACCAGACAGGGAGGGAATTCCACCTCTGGAATGGGGGTCTGGTCCAGCCAGGCAGATGGTTCAGCTGTGAATCTGATAAAATATCACAGTGCCTCATGTTTGATTTCATGGGAAATCCTAACATGGAGAAACAAAACACATCCTGCTTCTCCAGAGAAGCATTTCAGCTCTAGAATGTAATGTGAGGTGAAATGAAGACCGAAAAGTTTTGCACCACTAGAATTTTCTGTTTCAGTTTTGATTTCTTTCTGCTGTGTTCTATTTTCAGGGGGTTGGGCTGAGAAATGTGCTGAGGGGTTTTTCTGGTTCGTGATGGCGTTAATGTCAAATCCGTATTTTAAGTAGTTCTTAAAAACTGATATTGAGATTCCCACGGGTATCAGCCCCTAAATATATATTTTTAAAGGTTGTAACTTCAGGAGGGGACATTGGAAAACTGAAAGATCCACGCTGATTTCCATTGGAAATTGAAACAGTTGTAGGAGAAGTGAAAAATGAGAAAGTCACAATGCTAAACTTGTTCTTGGTGTAAGTCCAGTCCAAAGGGAGAGCTCTGCTGTGGTGCTGGGACTGAGTGGCTCATGATGTGCATCCACCTTGGGGTGAGTTGGCTTTGAGGTCCAGCCTTCCATTAAACCCTGCCGTATCCAAACTCCTTGCTGCAGGGACTGAGGAAAACGAGGTGGGCTGGGATTGAAAGTAGTGAGAAATACCTGATATATGGCAGATGGACGTGAAACAGTCCCTGTACTGTGAGAATACAATCCCCTCCAAATGCATAATCTGTTTCTCGTGAAAGACATGTGGCCCGATATAGAAGTTTTAGGTCAACTGATTCAGTTGAAGATTAGCCTCAGTATTCTGAAAGAGAAGACTGCGGTTACTTAGGGACTTTAATTCCTCATAAAGGATTATACTGGGGCACCACACTACTGCCATGGTGTCAAATCTTTTTGTGGGTTTGCTAAATTAACCTTTGTAATAGAAAAGCTTATTATGTGCTTCCAGTCAAAGGAAGAGACGGGTTTGAGTTTGTAGCAACTTAAAATGCCAGTGATTGGGATCCTGATCTAAAGTTCATAGGTTTGGGGCTTTTCTTTTATTTCTTCTTAAGGCATATTTCTCTGCTGTATTGCAAATGACTTGCTAAGAATTTTAGGAAGAATTTCTTCATGGAAAGGGTGGTCAAGCATTGGAATGGACTCCCCAGGGAGGTGGTGAACTCACCATCCCTGGAGATGTTCAAGGAATGACTGGACATGACACTCAGTGCTCTGTGCTGGTTGACAGGGTAATGATCAGTCAAAGCTTGGACTCGATGGTCTTGGAGGTCTTTTTCAAGCTGAATCTGTGTCTCTGTGATGAGCCCTGCTCTGATTTAACACAGTGTGCAGGATACTCAAAATGGAAACCTCCATCAGAGGGGCAGAAACACGTGCAGGTCATGAGGGGGAAGATACTGCAGTTAAAGGTAGACTGATTTGTGAAACTCTGTTTGGAAAGGTGACTTTAATGTGTGTAATGTTAAATCTCCCGGTCATACACAGGAAGAGAAAAGGTTCCAGTTTTAGGTAATGATACCTATGTTACCACATGTTTGCAGCTACTGAGTTTGCATTTTAGGTTGCATATCCCTCGTTGATGGCAGTACACATTTTTTATCCTCCCTTAAAAGTCTGTGCAATATTTACTGCCTGGGTGCATAATGCAAGTAATTGGTGTTACGTTCTAATATTTGAGTCCCTCACAGGTTTAACAGGCTTGGGAGGGAGCTGGTTCTCATTACACCGAAGGGGTAGAATGAAGGACTTTGTCCCTACAGATCCTGTTTATTAAATATTGCCATGTCTGAAAGGTCTGATTGTTCCTTGCACTTCCCCTTCAGATGCTGGTGTGGGTGGTGGCTTTGGTAGGAAGGACAAGCTGGTTGACCTTGTGGGGGTGCCATGGATTTCTCTCTTCAAAGTCACTGTTCCTTTTGATAGATTGTCCTTGCTTTTGTTTTCAGCACTTGTGCCATAAACAGGCAACGTGGATACTCTGCTATTTTCATACCCATGCTACCCCGTGGCTTCAAAACAAGTTGTTTCCTTTAGATCCAGGGCAAGATTTAGAGTGAAAAATTATTGCCCTGTTTAAAAAAAGGCACTTGAGAAATTGGCTATTTTGATACGTTCAGTCAGTTCCATTTTCTAGGATATTTGCCATGAAAACAGGAGGATCAGATATTTCTAGAGAGTTTTTGTGGCTTCTGTATTCCCTCTGGGCTGGGGTGTGCTTGGGGAAGAGGATTTGTTGTGGATTTGGGAGACCCCACAGCAGCATGACAATGTTTTTGGTGCAGTTTGCTCTCTTGTGGCATAGGAGGAGTGTGAACTGAGAATGGAGACAAGAAGAAAATTTAAAGGGAGTAAGTGGAGATGAAAAACAAATTATGAAGTTAGGAAGAAATAGGAATCAGAAGAAGAGAACCCACCATTCTTTTTTTCTAGGAGCTTGCAGACAATGTGATTTTTTTAGAGCATTTCCAACGTTCCAGCTGCAGCATGTGCTGATGATCAGAGGTCTGGCATATTTTACATGTGGAATGTACATTCTGCCTGCACATCCACCAGTGTGGCAAAATGGATTGCCAAATCCTGACTCAGCATGTAAATGGATTTTCCACCCTTCTGTTTTGGTTTTAATTGAACTACATAAACGTGGGCAACATATGAGATTGGTTTTTGACACCTTACTTAGCATTTTTTTCTTATTAAAAGCTTTAATTAGAAGTACTGGTAATTAAAATAAAGTAAGCAAGCAAAAAAAAAACCAAAAGGGAAAGATCCTGAAAATTTTAAATGTTGGTCAGGCCTCTCTCCACCTTCTCCACGCAGTTTTGATGCTTTTACACGGAAATCCTGCTGGGCAAGGTGGATGCAACTGGTCCAAGTCTGTAATTCTCATTGAAGCCCAGTTTGCTTACACCTAGAGTAACATGGAGTTTAGGCTTTTAATAAAGATTTACTGGCAAAGATAATTAACTCAAAAATAAGTTGAAATACTTGAAGGAGGTGGTGTTGTCACTCTAGAACATCTTTGCCTGAGGATGTAATTATAGTGGCATGGTGTTTTGAAACGGATTAATCTAAAAGAGAAAACCCCTACATGTTCTTAATCTGGAATAAGTATTTCCCTAAAAATCACTTTTACAGAGTTATTGTGGTCAGTCTCGCTGTCGAGGCAAGCCTTTAGAGTTCCTCTAGTAAGAGAGTCCTTGTGGTAAGAGAATGAAGTAGTTTGTGGGTCTCCTTTGGCTGTGTTTCTTGTCAAACCTCTTTTATTGAGGAATGGACAAAGGAAAGGGGATTTGAGATCTCAGCTATTTCTCTCTCTAAGAAGTTGTTATTTTGGTGAGAGGGCAGAATTTTGGCACTTCAACTGCAATGATTGGAGGGCAGCCTGCTCCAAGACTGTGGAGCCATGTTAGCTGTGGACTATTGGATATTTTAACAGCGTCTTAGTGAAATACTCTGAGAGGACACTTAAAGAATGGCAGCAAGGCTTCATAGCCCTGTTTGAAAATCATCCTGCAGTGAGCCAAAAGTGTGTGACCCTGTAATCCCATTTGTGTCATGGGAGGAAGTTGCTGTTTCCACTCACAATTTGGCTTTTGATGGTTATTTTTGATAGTTATTGCAGCGTGCTGATGTTGGCATCAGCCTCTCAGGAGGTGCCTGTTAACTCCTGCTTGTCATCAATGTTCAGTGAAAATGAACTTTCATTGCTCCCCAGATGCGATTGTCAAGGGTTCAGTGAACTTTTCTTTTTTCTTCCAGGTTATAAGACCCTTTTGAAAGGAATTTCAGGGAAGTTCAGCAGTGGAGAACTCGTTGCAATTATGGGTCCTTCAGGAGCTGGGAAGTCAACGCTTATGAATATTCTGGCAGGATACAGGTCAGTACCAATGAAAATCCCAATTTAAGATAAGATCACCGAGCCTGAGGGCTCCTTGGAGACAACAGAAGAAATTTTAGCCTAGAGTTTGTCGAAAACAGGCACTTCAAAGATTTTGAATTAGATTCTTATTGCTTTTATTTTTTTCTCTGTGTCCTGTTTTGATCACTTGGGATTTATCTCTTAACAGGTCTGATACAAAAATAAGAAGCAATTTAAAATCCAAAAAACACACATAAAGAAAATCTCCTTTTTTGGCTCTGTAACAAATCTGACTCAGTGTCTCATGTTTGTGATGTTTTTTAAATCACATAAACACTTAAAAATCGACTCTTTTTAGTCACCACTTCATAATGTTGATGTCTTCTTGGCCAAAATGCAATGACTGAAGTGACTTTGCTTCATCTTTCTAAATCCCCTCTTGTAGGGCCAAATACAAGGTGTCTCTGTCTTGTTGTCATTTGGGGTGTAAGGAACAGGATGGAGAAACCTAAAAAAACCCTACTTTAATGTCTTGATATTTTTTCAGATATTTATACAAGACAGCACAAATTTTGAGTAAAATTTTCAGCACCACGGCACGAAGCTTTGTATGAAAGAGAGCGTAATCACGAAATAAGTGAATTTCTATCCAGTCTATCGAATTTATTTCACAGTGGCAATAACTACCTAAGACTTCCACGTGCTCAGTCATGTGGCAGCACAAGGGAAGGCAAGATTCACCTCTGCTTGTTTTGTTGTTTGGTTTCAGAGAGACGGGAATGAAAGGAGAAATCCTCATCAACGGGCAGCCCCGTGACCTGCGCTCTTTCCGCAAAGTCTCCTGCTACATCATGCAGGATGACATGCTCCTTCCTCACCTCACTGTCCAGGAAGCTATGATGGTGAGCTTCGTTTCTTGCTCTAATTTATCTGAGCAGGAGAAGATGGAAAATGGTTTGTGTTGTGCCCTTGTTCTTACTCCTGGCAGTGCCACAAGCTGTTCTCTCTCCGATCCCGCTCCATAAAAGTTCTTGGAATTTGATGATGCCTTGAATTCCACTTCAGGCTCATCCTTCTAGGGGTTCTTTAGGTTTATAATTTCCAATTTGTGCCCAGCGTTATGATTTGGAAGGAGAGCTAAGTGTCTGCTCCTTAGATCTCCTAGAGAATGGAACCTGAAATTTGTCACAAATGAGCCTTTGTAGGCACCATCTGTTTGCTTGGGTGGTGGATGAGTAACCTCATCTCTCTTTCTTTCTCCCCATATTTCATGTTCTGACTGAAAATTGTTATTTACACTTCACTGTGATCTCTCTGCCACTTCTACTCTTTTGTGCCTTTTTAAAAATAAAGGCATTTTATAAAATCTCTTTCATTTCTTCATTGGAAAAAACCAGGAACAGATTAAGTCCAAGATGTACAGGCAATGCAGATTGTTCTCACCGGTTTTCATGGCATCAAGAAGTTTATGAATTACCAGCTTGACCAGTTAGTCTGGAAGTGTCTGTAGCTCAGCTTGAGAAATGAGCCATTTTTTTTCAGAGGTTGTCAACAAAATAAGGCTTAGGTTGCTCACACTGTGCCAGCTCAATTCACAAATTTCATGGCAAGAAGAAATCACTCCGGTTTTTATATGGCTAATTTTCTGCAAAGATTCCTTTCTGCAGAGAAGTTTTTCTTCTCTTTTGTTTACTTGAGTGTTTTCGTCAGAATCCCGCGGGACCGCTTTTGCAGAATTGGGCCCAGATTATAGTTGCTGTCTAAAATTAATCAGTCAAGGCTCTGACAAAAAATAATTGCTTAACAGTTTAATTGCTTTTAATAAAGGTTAATCATGATGTTTTGTGGAGCTGCCTCTCAGGACAGCAGATGACATCTTTCACAAGATTATTTATTTCTGTTTGCTCACTTGTTTGCATCCTGGAGAATGGCAGAGTTCAGTTATCCTTATAATGTGAATGAAGCACAAATAAACTGTGTTTCTAGCGTTGCCTGGGAAGTTTTTGGATGTGCAGAATATGTCACTCTCCCATCTTCCTCACAAGCTCTTTGACTTGCAGAATGGTCCTTTTTTTAATACAGTTTTTATCAGGTGCTTTGCTTAACTCAAATGAGACTCAGTTATTTACTGCACAGAAAAATGAGATGCTTGTGACTGGAACATTATAGGTCTATTTCAGATTTTCTGGCTGGCTTGAAAGAAGTTGTTTAAATGGTACCTTGGAGTGTTGTGCCTGAGACATTTGCTGTAACTGGTGGTTGTGCTTCAGACCAGTTCAAAATCAAATTCCATTGTTTTGCGTTCCAGGTATCTGCTCATCTGAAACTTCAAGAGAAAGATGAAGGGAGGAGAGAAATGGTATGTACAGTGCCCATCAAACTAGAATTTTGGGGGATGCCGAAGAGCCACGGAGTGAGCTCTGTAAAGCAGACATTTTTTATCTAATAATGAATTGAACTGGACTTGTAATGACAGAATAAATCATAACCTCAAGGTTGACGTGTCATTTGGAGGGAATGTTCACTGCAGTCTCCATGAAAGCTGCTTTCAGTACCAGACTGCAAGATTATAAAAGATGTACTGAAATAAATACACAGGTTTTGCAGGATTCCTATTGAGGCACCTTAGCACCTTGGATTCTCTTCTGTGCGTGTCTGAGGGTTCAGGCATCTCATGTGGGGTGAGATAAATCACCCAGCTGGACCTGCACTAGGAACTGTGCTCCTCTCACCCATCCATGGGGAAAAGCACAACTTCTCCTGAAATGTGAAAACTATGGCAACTTCCTAGGTGGAGCAGCTGTTTTTGTGACTGTCCTTTGTCTGCATTTATTTCCAAATTGGAGCAACTGGCATTTCTTCAGACTCAAAAGAATCCTTGAAAATCAGAAAGGGAAGCTTACAGGAATCAACTTATGTTTGGTAAACACAGGTTGTTTTTTAATTGGAAAACAAATTTATATAGAAACAGCTGTTGATTTAGTTGTGCTTTGGAAGCCTTAGTTCATTTACACGTTAGTGAAGCTAGGCCAAGCAAGTTAATTCATTTGTTCACACTGTCACTGTAATTACAAGCAGCTCTTTGAGGAAAAAACTGCGCTGTGTTTATTCAACACATGTTAGAAGGATTTTCTGGTTAGTATTACTGGCCTGTGCAGGAGATGATAATTCATTTTATTGTTGTAAATTGGAGAGTAAATGTTTATCACAGATAAATGTTATGAATTTATACACTCGTTCTAGCAGGATTACAGACTCTTGTTTAAAGCAGGGTCAAGTGAAAATCCTCCAGTGAACCACAGTTTATGTTTCTAGTTGATCTTGCTTGTGCTGCCTGGGCCCTGTTTACCCTTCCTAGAGATAAAGGGAATGAGGTAGTTGGGCTTTATTCTCTGAGAGCAAGGGTTAGTGGGTTTTGTTCTTTTTTCACTCCCTCTTAGTGGGAGAGGGAACTGCTGGAAATCAAAATCAGGACAAGCAAAGGGTCAGGCCCTGGTTGGTCTCACCAATTTCCGCCAGGTCAGGGACTTTTTCTGGAAAACTCCCTCCATCCAAGCAGTTGATACTTTGAAAATGGTGGGCTCTGTTTCCTGAACATAGGTGAAGTATTAAGTGTCTGGGCTGCTTTCTACCTTTGAAGTGGTAGAGTTTGTTACTTGCATGAGCAGTGGAGCTCATGGATTCACTCATTTTTGTGTCCATGCTTTTACTGATGCCAAAAAGCTATTTCCCTTCTATAGGGTTACCAGACCAGGTCTACATTCACCGAAACAGAGAAAAATCCTAGTGCCTGGGATGGTTCTGCTTTTGCTCCAAAAACCCAGGGACGAGCTGTGCCCTTCCTGAGGCTGTGCCTTGAGGAAATCCCGAACATCTGAGAGTACCTGTGACAACTGAATTGGCTCTGAGGGGCATGAAAACACTTGAAATCAATGGCTGCACTTTGGAGAGGAGACTGTGGAGAACAGATGAGATAAAGGAGGTCACTGTTCTGTAGAAACCACTGACTTTTTTTATAGTCCCTTGCAGAGACAACCCCAGAGTTCTGTTGAAAGAAGCTTCTTGCTTTCACTGTGTAATAACCCTCAAATGCTGCAAGGCTCTTTTGATGTCAGTGCCATATCCATAAATATACAGCTACAGAAGAACTGATTTCCACTCCTTTTTCACCTCTTCACTGAGTGAGGTCATGTAGGACAAACAAGCAGAATTTGGGTCAAAACAGTGAGTGGTAGGCTGTTAACACTGAGTCTAATAAATGCTACATTAGATGGAAAAAGGCTTTAAGTGTGTGGGTGATGAAACAAAGTCATGAGCTGGTTCACAATCTCCATGAAAATCAGTGAAGAGGCTGGAGGTTTTTTATGTTCTAACAACGTGGAATGTTCTGTTCCCTGCAGGTAAAGGAAATCCTGACAGCCCTCGGTTTGCTGACGTGTGCCAACACGAGGACTGGGAGTCTTTCTGGAGGCCAGAGAAAGCGTCTTGCCATTGCTTTGGAGCTGGTGAACAACCCTCCTGTCATGTTCTTCGATGAACCAACCAGGTACTTCAAGGCCAGAAATCAGAGATAGACAAATACGGCTTTACAGAGCAGAACAGCGCTACAGAAAAGTTATTCACTTCTAACTCTTTGGAAAAGGCTCATTTTGTGTTGCCTGCAAGCACTGAATAAGGCCATGAAATAATTTGCTTTGGGTACTTGGTGCCTTGGGTCACTGCTGTGACTGCTGGACTGTGGGGCTATAAATAATATTTAAAGCAGACACAAACTGCAGCAGGAAGGAAGAGAGAGAGGAAAATATTGTGGCATGGATTTCTTTTTCAAGCAAAGACAGCTTGAATATAAACATTTTAAAATGTGACTTTTGGTAATGAATGTGATCAGTCTGGGAGGAGGCTGGGAAAGCTATGAATATGTATCTATTCATTAAAGTTGGGAGCATTTAAATCTGCAGCCCTAAAATGTAGAAGTCCCTTAAGGCAGCTTTGAGAATACTCTTTTTCATTCTCAGGCATGCTTCCAACTTAATTAAAAGCCTGATGGAGAAATACAAGCATCAGGTTGGCATATGATAAAATTAAACCGCTACAGAGAAAATTCGTAAAAGGATAATAATGAGAGACCAAGTAGCAAATGCATGAGCTAGTTCTGAGTGGTGCCAGTGGATAACAAACTTCTCTTTTTTTTCTTTTTCTCAGTGGCTTGGATAGTGCATCATGTTTTCAGGTGGTCTCCCTGATGAAGGCTTTGGCCCAGGGTGGCAGGTCCATCATCTGCACGATTCACCAACCCAGCGCAAAACTGTTCGAGCTCTTTGACCAGGTATTCTCAAACTTTCTCTTTATGTGTAGTTCAGGTAGGTTGTGCTTTCAAGGCTGCACTCTTTAATCAAAAACATGAATAATTCTAGTTGATGGCTGCAAATCATATAAAGAAATTAAAGAAATAAGAGCAAAACATAGTTTTTGATTATGTTTTTTTTCCTTCTTATCTCTGCCTGTTTTCTTTATTTATGTGTAATATTTGTGAAGAATCTGGCTGGTAGGTTTGTGAAATCATGATTATTGCACTGGTGGTTATCATGCCTTCACCCAGCACTGCTCCTGTGCACAGGGTTGTCACTAAAGTAAATTAGAGCAATATAAAAGCAGGAGAGCTGCAGTGTCAATGTCTGCAATGTTGGAAGTACATATTCTCATCCTAGATACACAGGTGTAGGTTGAGAAGAGGTAATTCACATGAAATAATAATAATCTAATTTAGTATTGAAAATTAATTGAAATTAAGTCCGTTGGAGAACTTTCCTCCAGCCTCACAATGGGATGTGGACCATGTGTGTTTAGATTAGATAAAAATGTACTTCAGTCTTGTTGGAGGATTTAGATTAGTCCTGTGAGAGCTGAGAGAAAACCTCCACCACCACAGGTGAACAAACTCTTGCAGATTGCCAGTCTGGCAGGGAGGTTTATTTAAAGTCAACAGTGTGGCTAAAAGTGAGAGGGATTGAGCTGTTTGCTGTTGCTGTGCTGTCCCAGCTCTCCTTCCATTCCTGCATTCACCAGCCTCGTCTCCCAGCCCAAAATATCCATAATGTGTGGAAATTAGATGGCTTGGCTCTCCAGTTCCCTGCCTATTTTCAGCGTGTGCCAAGGCTGGAATTAGTGTGTTTCTGTGCTAATGTGTTTCACGTCCTGCAGGCAGCGTGTGCAGAATTCAAACTCCAGGCATTAAATTTTCCATCAGTTGTAATTCCATGCAAAGTTAATTTCAAGTGGTGACAGATCTTCCCAAGGTGTTCTTCCCACGGGGACAAGGAGATGCTATTAGGCAACAGGTTCAAATATTTTGATGCTGTTTCACAATTTTTTCTATTTCTTTTCCTTTTTTTCTTTTCTTCTTGTTTTCCAGCTCTATGTTCTAAGTCAAGGTCAATGCATTTACCGTGGGAAGGTAACAAACCTTGTCCCTTACTTGAGAGATTTGGGGTTGAATTGCCCAACTTACCACAATCCAGCAGATTTTGGTAAGGACAATTTGAACAGTTTATTTCATTTGTTTTGTATTTGATCAGCACCTTCAGGCTAATGGGGACCGTGGTGTGATTTTAGTTCTGTACATACATTCTTGTGTGTGTGTGTGCATACAGGAGCCAAAATTCAAAATAAAACTAATCAGATTTTTTTTTTCCTAAGTAATTTGAATGCCACCTAGTGGTACAATTCAGTGAATATTTCTCTCTGGTGGAAGTCCAGGTTCAGGAAATGAAAGAAAAAGCATATCCTTTAGTGTTTCATAGTAACTAATATTAGTGGCTTTTTAAAGTGGGTTCAATATTCTGCTTGTTTTTTTTTATCTTGAGCAGTACCACTGTGGTATTGTACAGATAAGAGCACTGAGAGTTTTTTCAGTGTTGTTTCTTCTTTCAAAAAGAGCAGAAAGTGCCACAAAAATAGGCTTTTGTCATTTTTTGTTACCAATATTCACTGCCTTTCCTCTGAAATGGTTCATTTAACTTCCAGGGTGAAGAGATCCCCCTGAAGATATGTGGAAAGATGCATTTAAATGTTGTTTGTATAGATAGGGATTTGCACGTGGCATTTTAAAGCCTGTACTAAACAAAATCTGGTTTAGTCAGTGCTGCAGCATCAGTGGGCTGTAGTAACAAGGCTTGTGCCTGGTCAGCAGTGCGAAGCAGTAACTTAAACCCTCTGTTTTTGTAGTTATGGAAGTGGCCTCTGGTGAATACGGGGACCAGAACAGCCGCCTGGTCAGGGCTGTGAGGGAGAGGATTTGTGACACGGACTACAAGAGAGATGTGGGTGGGGAGAACGAGCTGAACCCCTTCCTCTGGCACCGGCCCTCTGAAGAGGTATTTTGTGCATCACAGCTCATGGGCAAGGCTTGGGGCTGCAGGGAGAGGGAGGGAATTCAAATCCTCGGTCAGTGGAGGAGTCCCTGGGCACACTCAGCTGATGTGAGTGGGCTTTTGTGAATGAAAACCAAACAAGATACTGTGAAGGAAGGAGTTTATTCTGTGATGTGTTTCTGCAGGACTCCTCCTCCACAGAAGGCTGCCACAGCTTCTCTGCCAGCTGCCTAACCCAGTTCTGCATCCTCTTCAAAAGAACTTTCCTCACCATCATGAGGGACTCGGTAAGAATGGCTTTATAATAACTTTTGTAGCCAAAAGATCTGCTCACCTGGGTGTGAGGCAGTGTAATACACCTCCAAGGTCCTGTCCAGCAGCCCATCCATGAAGATTATCACAGAATTTCAAAGGAAAGACACTGATCTTTCAGTCTTGCTGTTAACTGTACCATCTTCATTGTGAACGACAGCTTTCTACACAGCACTCAGAAGCACCTGGCCTAAAAACCTAAAGTTTAAATCCCCTCTGTGCTGGCGGGTCCCTTATACAGTTATTAATCCTACTGAAAAGTGACTGAGAAGTTGTAATGCTGTGTCACAAAACTAGGTTTTCCAGAAAACTGAGGATGGCAGAGATAATAATTTCAGTGTGATGTAAAGTTACTACTTAAAGTCTTCATTTTTTGGAAATATAAAATTGGTAGATAAAAAGTTTGCTTCTTTGCCATAACTTGTTCTCCCTTGCTGCTTTTTATAAGTGCATTTGTCAAAAAGGACTAATTAAGTTAATGAGTTAAGATCAGGAGAAACTGTAACTGATTTGCTGATGCATAGATTGAAGGAAAATATTGTTTTTAAGATATTTTTTTCCTGCTCGACTCTAAAGGCTTGTAGTTGTTCCCAAAGTTATTATTTCTTTTGTTCTTCCTCTTGTGGGAATACTGTGTTGAAGAAAAGGCACAGAAAGCTAATTTATTCCTGATGAAGTTACTTTGGTCTATAGAAGCCTGAAATGCCTTTTCTGCTTCTCTTCTGCTCTGGGGAAATTTATCTTTTAGTCAGAAAGTCTCTTTCCCCTGATGAGTAAGAGCCAGTGGCTCCATGAAATTGTCAGACAGTGAGATTTCAGGTTACAGCATTTGCAGTTCCTGCCTGTATTTACTGGAATAAATTTTCGTGGGAAGCTCATAGTTTTTCTTAGCCAGTAGGAAATTAGCATTTCTCATGGCAGGGGGTTGGAACTAAATGATCTTTAAGGCCCCTTCCAACCCAAACCATTCAGTAATTTCTATATAAGATTTTCTGGACATAAATGCTCCTTTCCTGCAGTCTTTCCATCTGACTCCAGCCACACTGTCATTGTTTTTTGAGCCCAGACTTTCTGATAAGTGCCACTCTGCTTCTCACAGGTCCTGACACACTTGCGGATCACCTCACACATTGGCATTGGGCTGCTCATTGGATTGCTCTACTTGGGCATTGGCAATGAGGCCAAGAAAGTCCTCAGCAACTCGGGATTCCTCTTTTTTTCCATGTTGTTCCTCATGTTTGCTGCGCTCATGCCGACTGTCCTCACCTGTGAGTATGGGGCACTGTGTCACAGCACAGGGGAGGGGATTGCAGGGAGCTGGGAGGGTGTTGGGATGTCTCTGTTTTGTATAAGATGACATTTGACTCGTGATTCTGCTTCTAAGACAGGTGGGGGGATAAATCTTGCACCCACAGAAGCACCACTGTGCAAGCAGAAACAGGCTTGGCCAGAGGCACTTCGTCCTCCCCAGTTCTTCCAGGGTTTCTCAGCTTAGAGAGTTCACTGTTACAGTCCTGGACTGGAATTTCTCTTTATCCAAGTGCATCTCAGCCATGCCCTGAGCTCGTGGTTGGACTTAAGGACAATGGAATAATTTCTTTGGGGCTTCCAAGTCATGACTCCTGCATAAAATCAGCTTATTCGTGTGGTGTCAGAAGAAAACTCCTGTGGAATGGACTGTTTCATACTTCTTTGGGAGTGCTGTTACCTTGAATTCCCTGTTGGACCAAAAGGAATAACCAAGTTCTTTAAGTTTTGGTACCACTTTTAATTGAAAAATCCTCTTTAAGGGAGGTTCAGATCATCTGAATAGACTGGTCCATAGTCTCAACAGTGAGCAGCTCTCGGGGCTGACTTTTTATATTTCATTACAATTCACTGAAACTTTTGCTGCTCTGTTAAAGACCTGAGAGTTCCAGTCCCACCCTGGGACTGCAGCAGTGCAGGACTAGATATGGACAAACTGTGTAGTTATTATGTGAAGCAGCACTGCACCCTGCCAATCTAACTGAATGATCTGTGTTCTCTGCAGTTCCCCTCGAGATGGGAGTTTTTCTCAGAGAGCATCTGAACTACTGGTACAGCCTCAAAGCCTATTACCTCGCCAAAACCATGGCTGATGTTCCTTTTCAGGTATTTGCTCTACTCTTCCATAAAACAGAACCATTTAAGTTCATGGATGACAAGCCCACTTGCCAAGAAGATTAGTACTGGTATTTTATCCATTGGAATAGTGGGGAAAATGTCCCTATGTGCCTGCTGATGATTCAGAGCTGAATCAGAAGCACCCTGAGAGTGCAGGACTTCACAAAAGCTGAGACCTGACGCAACATTCTTTTAATAAACAGATGACCAGCTTTGCTTATTTGAAGAAGGGGAATTGTGAAGAACTGTGGGATCCATTTCCAAATGCCCAAGTAGAAAGACAGCTATCACACGCTCGTCATGTAATGGAAAGGCTGAGAGCTGTGGATTAATTAGTACCTCCCCATGTTTTTGTCTTACTCGGAGTAACGGTGAATGTTTGGCTGTCATGGACTAACCCCCAGTGCATGTCCTTGCAGATCATGTTCCCTGTGGCTTACTGCAGCATCGTGTACTGGATGACTTCCCAGCCCTCCGACGCTCTCCGCTTCGTCCTCTTTGCAGCCTTGGGGACCATGACATCCCTGGTGGCTCAGTCACTGGGCCTGCTCATAGGTGCAGCCTCCACATCCCTCCAGGTACTGATGGTGTTTCGTGGTCTCACAGGAGCTCTGCTGTCTCCCAGCTCTGCTCCCTATCACTGCTGCTGTGTCCCCAGGATGTTTGTTGAGGGGTGACTGGCAGGAGGTTGTCTTGCTGGGATAGAACTCCTCATGTTCCCCACTCACATCAGTGTGAAGAGCACGGACGTGCCCTGGATGTGAGGCTCTGACGTTCCTGCCCCACCTGAAGGGGCTGTGCTTGCCCTTGCTTGGGTGGATTGTCACTTGCTGTTCATCCCAGACTGAGCAGGTCCTGGGAACTGCAGGACTGATGTGTTTCTGTATCCCTACAAACTGGAAATTTTCCACAGTAGCTCAGAAGGTTTTTCCATGCATATCCAAAAAAACTGTAGAAGGAAAGGTAGGAAAAGGCTTGTCCAAAATCTAAACTTCTGTAAAGGAAGGGAGAGAGACAGCTGTTGGCATGACTGGAAGCTGGCCAGGTAATTCCTGGCAGGAGATGTGCTGAGGTGACCATTCCACAGCAGAACTGCTCTGTGGTGCTGGTGGTAACAGGTGATTCTGACCTCATTATGCATTGATGCTGTCAAGATTTCTGCAGTAGAACACTTGATTCCCTCTCTATGCCACCCTGTAAAGACCAGCATAGCCTTACTGCGGGATCCCTGTGCTTCTGCTCTTCCCCTCACAAGAAATCACACAAGAAAAAAAAAATCAGCAATTTTCTAGTATTTCTAACTATGATAAGTTGGGGAAGTAGAATTATTCCCAAGAGTAATAGAAGAGCAAGTTAATTTTTACTTTTTCTCTGTCTTTCTGACAAGAGACTGTCTATTCCTTCTCTTCACAGGTAGCAACATTTGTGGGCCCAGTTACTGCCATCCCAGTCCTTCTGTTCTCTGGGTTTTTTGTCAGCTTTGATACCATCCCAACATACCTCCAGTGGATGTCCTACATTTCCTATGTCAGGTACTGCTGGGGAGGCCTTCAGCCTCCCATCTGGAAATGCTGTTTGTTTGCCTTTGCTCGCTTGGTTGATTGGTTATTTTGGGTGCCAAAGAGACTGTTCACAGCATGTTCTTTTAGAGTACAAACATATGTGTGATGTAAACCACATTATCTCACTGCATTTTAAGTTGTATGTGTTGTGAAATAAACAGGAACAGGTTACAGGCCACAAGTGTGTGTCAGTCCCTTTGAATTCACTGGGATTGCACAGCATGAAAATCCTCCTGGATTTTGCAATATAAATACGGATTTCTGGAATAACAGGGACATCCCCAACTGGGAAATTGATGCCAGCACCTCGTTTTGGAAGAAAATGTAGTGTCAATCACTGCTGTATCCTAGATGGGTTTGTTGGATAAAGGCCTGTTTTTAAGTTCTGCAGTAGCACTGCAACAAGAGGCGTGGGATTTGTGTCACCTCTAATTTAAACTGCTGCTTTAAGATCCATAGGCACCTTATATGCAGTCTGTCTTAAGATGGGAAAATTCCCATCAGGAAACCTCTAGAGGGATAGTTTAGACTAGACACTGAAATGTTTATAGCTGGAATTAAGAGAGGTGAATTTTCCCATTCCCCTTTTCCCCACCCTGCCCAAGCTGCACTATTACTGAGAAATCCCAGGAAAGAAAAATTCTCTTTGTTGCCAAGTGAGGTCTTACACAGATTCCTATCAAAGATAACGATACTGCAACCCCTGAATTAATACCTGGAATTCAAGGTGAGGCCTTAAACCATTGGCAAGCCCATGTGGGGTCTCCTGAAGCCAGAGAAAGCTGTCCTATGCATGGGATATTCCATATGCATGGGATCCATGATGTTTATCTGCTTGCAAAATCAAATGCTGGGAACATTGTCAGTGAAACCATTAGTGCACAGAGGGAGGGAGAAGGGATGTTCTAGATTGATGCTGGTTTTAATATATTTCTGACTTCAAGCCATAGTGGTATCCCTGTTGCTTATTAAAAAAAAAAAAAAAAGAAAGCAAAATAATGATGTCACTTTTAAATGGGGAATTCCTGAATATGAGCTGAAATTATGCTGCTTCCTGATTTAACATTTTTTTGTGCACTAACTGGAAGCAGCTAAAGGCAAAACTCCTGCCCTTGTTCCCTCTTACGTAAAATGCCTGTGACATGTGATGTGCCTGATTGTAACAGAGATAGAACCATGCCCCAAGACAGATGTGTCAGAAAAATATTGAAGCCCTCAGTGTTTCAGCTGAGCTCTCACAGGGATTGTATTGCACTTCTAACCAGATCATCAGGGTTTTCCTTGTAATCCCTCCTTCTTCTTTCCAGGTATGGGTTCGAAGGGGTCATCCTCTCCATCTATGGACTGGATCGAGAAGATCTGCATTGTGACAAAGACGACACCTGCCATTTTCAAAAATCAGAGGCCATCCTGAGAGAACTGGATGTAGAAAATGCCAAACTTTACCTGGACTTCATTGTTCTCGGGATTTTCTTCTTCTCTCTGCGCCTGATTGCCTATTTTGTCCTCAGATACAAAATCCGAGCGGAGAGGTAAAGGAAAAGCGGCTAAACCAATGCAGTAGGAGAACTTTAGACATGCAATAGAGGGCACTTGACATTGTCTCACTGTGGCAGGCTGGTCCCCAGTGCCCAGCCAGATGCTGTCCTGACCGAGCCCATGGAGAGCCACAATGGGATAGTGGACATACAGTGTTAAGCCAATCAGTCCAGTTGGGTTGGGTCATGTTTTCATTACACTTTCTAGCTTTAACTAGGAAGAAGAACTAGAAGGGAATTTTACACCAGCACCACAGAATATCAATACCAAGGCAGTGTAACAAGAAACCTGGCTGCAGGAGCTTTCCTTATGAAAACCAATTTTGGGATAAGGTCACCAGGATCAGTTCTGGTAGCCAGAATAGTGTATTGTCATCTCTAGTTGACAAGGTAATGAGATGCAAAATGAGGAATGCAAAAAAAATAGGATTCTCTCATCTTTTTAAATTCAGAGTTTCATCTTTGCAGTTTTCTATGTATTATTTTGCAATTCTTTTCCACAGAATTACCCCTTCTGGCTAAAAGTCTGTAAATGTATTAATAAGGTAAAGACATCTTTTTAATATGGATACTTTTTTAAAAGAAACCTAAAGTGATTCAAGTAATTATTTTTGTTTCTGTCTGAATTTAGAATTCTGGTGCTTTACTTGTCGAGCTGGTCTCATTTCTGATAACTGTAATGATAGGAGGAAAAGGCAGATTCTGAATCTGCACTAAACCTGTGGTCCTATTTGGAAGCAGCACTGGATAGCACATGCAGTTAGACATGGTCAAGCTGTCACTGAATGGTTGAAAAAAATATTCTTTTGCAGTGTCTTTAAATCCTTAGTATTTGTGATATTTTGAGATACTAACTCTGCTCCTTATCTGTTTGATCTACCTCCTGCAAATGAAAAAAAAAATCAAAGCACTCCAAGGCTCATTTTTAATTAAATTGTGAAAGCAGGAACTATCCCTAAAGTGATTGTTAAAGGAGTGCAAGAGCTGTCCACAGATCAAAGCTTGGGCTACTGTGTTAAAATAAAACACCTGTGACTGCCTCATCCAGAGGTGTTCGTTATATCTGCAACACACTCTGTGTAGGACTCCCCTCAAAATACACAAATGACCTTGTAATGCTGCGGGTCTAATTATGCCAGGAAGTTTTGTTCTTGTCCCTAAGTCTGCGTGCACAACATGGGAATCAATTGATCTGAACATCAGTGAATCTGTTATTTTGGGTTACTTTGTAAATTTGGCAGGGGGAATTCGGGTTCCAAGTTGATGTGAATTTTGTCACCAATTTTCATGGGTTTGGATTTTCAACACAAAATGAATCCATTGTACTCATGTTGGACACCTTGGTGAGCTTTGGTGCAAGCTGCACAACATTCTGCCATGATTGTGAATTTATCTTGGTGTCCAGACCCCCGAGTGAGATCTGCGTGTTCTGTAAATGCATTATTCCCATGAGGATGCTGAAGTCTTGTAGGTTGGAAGCAGCTCAATGTCAGCAAACCCTCGAGGAGCCCAACAGCTCATGGCAGCAGAGCAGATGAGAGAGACCTGGTGCATCTGCTGGCCCCCAGCAGTCAAAAATTCACAAACTTTTCCAAGACTTCATGGCTGTGTCTATCCTAGTGAAATAAATAGTGCCAGGGCCAGCTCTGTTAGACCTCAGACGACTGGGGCGAATAGGAAGGGCCTCTGTACTGACTTCTAAACAGCCCAAACACTGTCTGGAAAAGCTTTGGCTGTGCTGGGCTGCAGCTCTGCTATTTAGTAGGGAAGACAATTCTTTCCCAGTTTTCCTGGCCCATGCCCAGGCTCTGTTTGATTTACCAATACAGACACAGACTGTGTGTATCTGTTAAACTCAGGACATTTGAACTAAGCCTGTGGTCTGGAAGGCTTTAAATTAAGTCCCATATTTTAGGAAGGTTAGCTGAACTTCCCCTGAAAACAAGGTTGACCCGTGAAAGAAAAAAATCAATCCTTACTGTAGAAGAAAAACCAAATTCCTTGCACAGCCTCTTTGCATAATTTTTGTTGCTGTTTTTTCTCAAAAAGCTTTTGTAGAGCTCTGCAGCTTTTCCGGGCATAATCATGAGCAGGTACGAACCTATATGGCTGTCAGATTTGAGAAATTAGGAATTTGAGCTATTCTAAATAATACTCGTAGCTGTGAACAGTTTTTAAATAAGGCACAAGCTGAAATCCCTTTGGCACAACGTGCCTTGATTATTTCAAGACTCTCAAAGTATTTGTGAATGTTGCAGGCAGTTCAAACACTTTTTGCAAGCAGACAAAGAACTACACTTGCCAAATTTCTCCTGGGTTGCTGACTTCTGGTCCAAGCTGAGGTCGAAGTCTGTGACATCCCTGCCACTGAATACCTTCAGGGTTCATGTTTTGTGTTTACCAGCACCCATTTACCAAATACCACTCTGACAATCCCTTGCTGTTCTCTCCCATCTAGACCAGTTTAGCAGTGTGAGTTCCTTGGATACTGTCTTGTTATCTGTGCCTGTTCCTCTGTTTTTAGACTTTCTCATTTTATGTTTTCAGCCTGCAGCATTTCCTCCTGTACTGAAAAAAATCTGGTCCTCCATGGGTGTTCCTGAGAAAATTCCTGTTCTGGGATAATTTTTGTCACTCCTTTTTATGTTATATATGCTTTTTCCAGCCTTCTGCTGGCAGCATTTAGCTGGAAGTTATTATTCTAAGGAATGCTTCCAGACTGTAGTATCCCAGTAAAGAAGTAATTCTCTGGAAACTCAGTGATGCACATAGATGAGATAATATTTTTTCCCTCCCTAGCTCACAAATTAACTCATGATCTCTCTTTTGTCACTGCTCTGGGACAGAATTATTTAAAATCCATTACAATTATGTTTTCATGTACTGCAAAGATTTTTAATGTAGTCTCAGGTTGGCTTTTTTCTCTTTATGTGGAGATAAATTCTAACAGGCTGGGATAAAACACATTCCCAGGTTAATGGGCTGAGTGTGCATGTGCTGTTGTGTTGAGCAGCACTTTGTGGAGCTCTGGAGGCTTCACTTGGAAGAATAATAAGGCCAGCAAGATTCTGAAGACTTCAAATCTTCAATTTTCAAATCCTCAGTTTTATCCTCAGCCATATATAAAGAGCCATAAACTGAAATCAATGCCCCTATTGCCATTTGAACAGTCACAGTCTGGCTAAAAGTTGTGTAAGAGGCTAAAGGTTTCTAAAGGTCACTTGAAAACTGAATGTATGACTTTTGTTAGGATTGCAGGAAGACTTTAGTGTCCTGTTGGCCTCCTTGTTATATTTTGACATATTTTGTTATATGTTTTGTTTTGACATGTTGCTTTGGTTACTGTGTGCATTAGTTTAAGACTGTAGGTCCTTCATCCTTCTTTTGTTGTTTTTCTTCGTGGAAACTTGTATATAATCTGAAAAACCCTGAAGGTTGTTAAAAATAACTTGAAGCATCATTATTTACAATTAAATAAAAGATTTGGAAAGCAGATTCTGCTCACAAGAAATTGAGAAGATTCCATTGTTACAGGTCAAAGGGAGTAAGAGAAGACTGGTGCTGAAATCCTCTTCAGCTCTTAGAATTTAGAGTACAAAGTACCTATTTTCATTGAAAGAGAGGAATATGTGCACATGTAACAGGGAGAGCTGGTTATGTAAGTGGGAGATAATGAACTTGAGTCCAAGTACTGGATGTCTCAGGTGATTGACAGTTCGATCCACACTTTTGTGTCAAAGTCTGTGTTCTCGGTAGAAAACAATGTTTTATTAAACGCTTGTTCCTGCAAGGAAGTGTGGTACGTACTGACCTGTGCCACCCCAGTGATCCTCACAGAGATCCTACCTGTCCTATTTACACAATGCTGGCTGGATTTTTGGATTCTAAGAATCAGGGGGAAGGCCAGCAAAGCAGATATCCTGGTGGGAGTCTGTTACAGACCACCCAAGCAGGATGAAGAGGCAGATGAAATATTCCAGAGGAAATCTTGTGATCGATCCCCCTTGTTCCTGTGGGAGAGTTTAACTTGCCAAATGTCTGCTGGAAATACAACACAGCAGAGAGGAAACAGTCCAGGAGGTTCCTGGAGTGTGTGGAAAGTAATTCCTGACACAGCTGGTGAGGGAACCAACCAGGGGTGGTGCCCCACTGGGACCTCTTTGGGAACAGAGAAGGGCTGGTGGGTGATGTGATAGTTGGAGATCCTCCTGGGCACAGTGGTCATGAAATGGTGGAGTTTTTGGTTCTTGGGGAGACGTAGGGGTGGCAGCAGAACTGCCCCCTTGGACTTCTGGAGGGCAGACTGTGTTTGGGAGCCAGGCTGGCAGAGTCACTTGGGAGGCAGCCCTGAAGGGCTGAGAAGTCCGGGAAGGCTGGAGATCCTTAAGAAGGAAATCCTAAAGGCGCAGCAGGAGCAGATCATCCATCCCCATGTGCCAAAGGACGGGCCAGAGAGGGAGAAGGACCAGCCTGGCTGAGCAGAGAGCTTTGGATGCAACTCAGGGAACAAAACAGGGTGTATGACCTTTGGAAGAAGGGGCAAGCAACCCAGCAGGACTACAGGGATATTGTGAGGTTATGCAAGGAGAAATTAGAAGGACCAAAGCCCAACTAGAACTTAATCTGGCTAGTGCTGTAAAAGACAATAAAAAATATGTTTGTAAATACAGCACTAAGGAGAGTCTCCATTCTTCATTGGATGCCATCCTTTATTTCCTACCAGAACAACCCCATAGGGTGCAATTGCTCAGGAATTTGTGTGTGGAGATCCATTTATAAAGTATGATCATGTGAAAAGCTGCTGGGAACTAGAAGTAGGCAGAAAATGACACCGTGTCATGTCCTCTGTGACAGCTTGTGACAGGCTGATCACTGCAGTGCCACACAGCACCGGTGAGTGCATAAATTAGGTTCTGAGTGCCACTGGAGTTAATCAGGAGCTCTGCCATTAATGAACAGGGGCAGTAGCATTTTCAGGGATCAACTCCTACTGCCCTCCTCTTAAATACCTGTTTCCATAATACACAAAGAGGTTGTTGTGGTGTATCCCACTGAGTGAGTTTTATAACCCCACATATCACTCTTCATATCACATGTCTAAAAGTTTCAGATTGAGCCTGCAAGCATAGCAAGTTTCACTTTAATTCTGTTTAATGTTTTATTTCTGTTTCTGTACATATTTCACGTAGAGTTTCTGAAGGAGTAATTGTACCGTAGAGCACAAATCTAGCTTCAGTCTTTTTGTTATTTTGAAATCTTACGATGAATGATAATTTTATGCAGTTGACAGCTGTAGAACCTTCCTTTAAGAGATTTAGATTTCTGTTGAGACCCATTGCCAGCACAGTAAAACAAAGGGTGACCAGTCAAGATGCGTCTCCTTTGGCACAAGACGTGTCCATGGCTCAGCCTGCATTCTCTGCACTGGTTATGCCTTCAAGACACGTCCAGCTTTTGCTGATCCATTTTTTTTTTTTCTGGGGGCTTCCATGCAGCTCAGCCCATGCTTGTGTCCCTTTTTTCTGGATATTCATGGCTGCTGTCCACGTGGGGTGTGAAAATGAGCTGTTTGGGATCAGTGCAGGGTGCAGGATGGTTAAAGTGGACGGGTGACCTTGAGACTTCTTTGAGCTACCAAAACTCCAATGTGCTGGATCTCTGGGTGTGCTTTACTCTTTCAAGAAGGCAAAAATTCAAAAATGTCTTTTTAAGCAGATTGCAAGGCAACATGGAAGTTTCTACTTTTAAATGGGGTTTTCTACTTCAGTGGCATCTGTGATGTCTTTTTTTCTGACCCCATTGTAGCTTATTTTAGTGGCCCATTTAGGGTAATCATCATACGAATTCCTTTCTGTTACTTCCAGAAACCAGCTTTCCTGGCCTCAGTGATAATTATACCAACCTTTACGAATGTGAATTAGTTGTTGAGCAATTTTTTTTTAAAAATGGAAAAAATTCTCTTAAATTATGGCAAAAGAAAATTAAATTTGAGAAGATTACACTGATCTATCTTTAAAAAAAGAAGATAACAAGTCCTGCAGTGGAGCCAAGCCTTTACCTGTGTCAGTATGGATTTATCAAATACCTTATCTGAGTCAGCTGACCTTATTGTGAGATACTGCCCTTGAACCTGTTACTGAATTAACATTTGGTTCTTTTGTTTTTCAAAGCAAGAGTCAATGCAAGGTACGATTTTAAATCAGCGTGCTAAAGTGTGCATATTCTGTATCTCTAATATGTCATTGTTGTCTCTTGTTTCTGTAATGCATTTGCATTACCATGAATCAATTTTATTCTGCTTCTCTAGAGACTCTCGCTGCCTGCACGCTGTGATATATTTGCACTGTTGTAGATATATATATATACATATAATGTAATTATATTATACAAACCATGTCTTTTTCAGGTTGCTTGTTACCTTTGTAGTTTACGCTTCCCGGTACAGTGGACCTGAGTAAAAATGTGGGATGTGGGGCATTCTGATGATATATTACAGTAATAGAGAAATCTTTGTATATTTCTGTATACTTAATACCTGTAAGAAGAGATTTGTATGTGCATTATTTTCCAAACTTAGGGCTTTGTTTTCTGAGACTAGAGAACATTTATGATAATGTAACACACACACACACACACACAAAAATCAAATAAAGTGTTATTATTTTCAGACAGATGCTTTTGTCTCTGTTCTCACTCTGAGGGAAGTGGAAGATCTGTTGGTAGTGATACATTTTCACTGCCTGCTCCTTGATTCTGGCAGCCAGCAAGGACATGGAATTGCCTGTTTCTCATTGTAGTGGTTTCAGGTAACTCCCAGTACAGGTGGGTTACAGAAATACCCAGTGAAAATCCTTAAAAGCATGAACTACAGTCACACTGGGGCTTGGAACTAGATGATATTTAAAGTCTCTTCCAACCCAAACAGAATAAGGATCAGGGGGTGCTTCCCTGAGAAAACCCTACACAACTGAAGGACTTCCCAAACTAGTGGAATTAATTACCTTTGCATTTCCATCCATTTTTGGTGGATTTTTCTTCCACAGAGTGATTCTCTTCATCTTGTCCTTGCTACCTGCAAGTGGCAGCAGATGTTCCTGGTGCTGTTTCATTGCAAGAGGCAGGAAAGGATCATTCCCTGTTTGCCTTCTGCTGGGCACTCTGGAATGTGTGGGTTCCTTCCTCCCTTCTTCTCCCCAGCTGAAGAGAAACTCTGTTTTATCCTGCCAGTCACCCCTGTCCATTTCCCATCTTACCAAACACCTTTTCTCCCTCATTCTGTCACAGCACCTGTGTGATGTTCTGCAGCCTTCTGTGCATTTCTGTCTCCAGGAAAGTCTTCAGCTGGTTTAGAAGCCAGCATTTTAATTTCTTGTGTTTCTCCTGAAGATCTACGTTGACCAAGAATGACATGCTTACTGTTTCTGCTGGACTGCTGCTTCCCACTGCACTGTCAGGGAAACTCTTGGGCAGAAATCCTGACCTGTGTGAGGCCCCGAGAACAGTGTCAGTGCCAGGAGGAGGGTTCAGTGTTGGTGTCCTGGGTTTGGCAAATACTCACTTTGCCACTGGGTGGCTTTTTGTGCATTTTTAAGGCTGTTTCATGGTGTTTGTGTGTTGGACTTGAGGCCAAGCCTAGACAGCATCACTGTCCTTGTGCCATCCCTCCTGACCACCCCAGGAACAAAACTGTCTGCCTTGCTCACCGCAGTTCAAAGAAAACTGCCCTAACTTTTACAAGTACCCACTCATAAATAATTTGAGCAGTGATGCTTAAAGCATGAATTGCCCTAAGGATGCAATAGGATTGCATTTTCAAGACAGTTTTCTCATGATGACAGAGATCATACTTTATGTTATGTTTTATAGCCCTGGAAATAATACTAGATTGAAGGAATTATGTTCCCAAAAACTAAACACCTCCCTGTGCCAGGAAGGGAAGAGGAGAAACAGGAGTCTTTCATAGCCTGAGTGGCAACATAAATTACTTTAAGCATTTTATATGGCAGTTAATGCTATTAAATAAGCCAACCATAAACTTCTCATTAGCAACACTGCAAAAATTAATATACCTCACATGCAATTACCATCCACTGTGCACTCCAAATGGATTCATAAAATAAAGAGCGCTTGAAAATAAAGGAAACTTTATTTTCTAATATCTATCCATTTAAAACCTGCTTTGGAATGCAGGTTGAAAGGCATGGGAAGCCAAGGAAGGGGATAGAGTAAGAGAGATGGGCTTGCTGAGCATGGGAGGGTGCAGGGATCTGAGCAGTGCCCAGGTGAGCAGTGAGCAGGTGCTCTGCTGTCAGCACTGATCTTCCCTTGGGACAGCCTTCATGAAGGGCTTGGTGGGAAGTGTTGCCAGCTCCATTTAGGCCAGAAAAGCTGTCAAGGGCTGGATTAGTCAAACTGACACTAATTGCATCCATTTCTGTTGTTTAGCGCATTTTAAATTTCACAGCCTCGTTTGGTTTTGTGTCTTCTTTTCTTTTTTTTTTTCTGTTCCTTGTAGATTTTTTTCAAGATCTGTGAATTTTATTATGCACTGTTAACTCTGCATGATGGCTTTGCTGGATTCCTGACATTCCTGTTCTGAGCCTGTGCCTGCACACACATGGGAAGGCTGAGAAAAAAGTCAGTGCTATCTCTTCCACAGAGAGAAAACATTATCAAAACATGAAGCTGATCCATTGTCAGTCTCTGACAGCAAAAACACCCCTCAGAGTTGCACTGTTTCCCCCAGTTCTTTCTAGCAGAGTTATTCTCTTCTCCCACTGCCTGTTTTGCTCTTCTGGACAGGTGGAATAAAGCTCCACCTGTTCCTAGGACATTTCTGCTTATCCCCACAGCACCTGTAGAGTCAAATATAAAGTAGATTTTGTGGCTTCATCAAGAGTCTTACAGGTGCTTTTTGTCTTTCTCCTGTGTAAGAATCAGACAGTAACCCCAAAGTACTTACAGAGGAAACAAAAGTGACATTGCCACAAAAGTGACATTAAACCTTTTGATTTTGCTCCTCCTGTTCATTGAAACTCCTATTTTGTGTCTTGGTGAAGCATCCCTTGGATGGGGCATAATGCCAAGTCTCAGAAAGGGTAAGAAGCAGGGGAAATCTCATTTTGGGGCAGCAGGGAGCTTCATTTTACTTACCAAATTTACTTTTCATGAAGGTTTCTGGGAACGCCACAGACTGGAGCATCAGTCCACTCTGGTGGTAAGTCAGGCCCCTGGGAATTTCATAGAATTTCTGCAACAAGTTCAGCAGTTAAGGTATTTGGCTCAGCTGCAGTGAAATGTTTTGATTCAAGACTTCCAGATTCTCATTTAAATTGTGGTCTTTTAGTACTAAATCCCTCAAAATTGCTGTTTACCAAAACAACCTTCTGTTATGCTCTGAGACAGAAGCACGTGTTGAAGGAAGCCTGAGAGACCTAACTCAGAGACAGATGGGAACAGGACCCTACAAGGGCCTGTCTTTGCCCAGTGGCTTCTCCAAGGGGGATTTCTGGCTGTCACAGGGGGTGTGCAAAGGGAGATCACAAAGCACAAGAAGTTATCATAGCTAGGTGAATAGAAACACGGGTCTCCAGCAGAAAAGTACTTTGTTTTCTTACCCTGCCCACCTCCGGTAAGTGGAAGTTATATGAAATGAAATTTCATGAAGTGAAAAATTGAAATTTTACCATTCACTGGCAGGGGAAGGAGCACACAAGGATGGCAAACACTGGAACAAAGCTGCATCCTCTTCTACAACACCTGTGAGTGCTACCCAGCTGGTTCCAGAAGATGACTGCATTCTCCACTGCAACACAAGTATTTTACAGCTAAGTCTGTTTGTCTGGCTGTTTTCATCTAGCACTGAGGACATGTTTGTTGTCCCGTTGTGTACCTGGTGCAGTGTGCTGGGACAGGGACCATCCATGCTCTCTAAGACAGCGGTCAGCTCATGTTCATATACTAATACAGGCAGCTTTCCAGTGCTTTAGAAGAAGGCTCAGATGAGGAAAAAGAAGCCTGCAGAGTAATAATGGACTCTTCTGCCCAAAGAGGACTTTTGTTTCTGGCAGAGCGCTGCTTGGAAAATTCACCTGAGAGCTTCTGAAACTCTCACCTGAACTTTGCTCCTAAGGAAGGTTTTGCAGCCCACACCCCAGAGCAGCAAGTTTTCTTTCTTGGACTCAGTCTGGCAGTGAGTGCGACCTCTTGGAAACTGAATCTGGGTCTGGAGATCATCATTCCACCTGGGTTTAACACAGGGAGCCAGGTTTGGTTCTTGTGTTTTATTTTCTGTTCTCCAAGCTGTTTAATGGCATCGTGGTCGAGTTTTCAAGCTTTAGTAAAGCCAGTAACTCGCACAGAGACCTGTGGCAGCACTGTGTGATTTAGCTGCTCTCAAGAGAGGAAGATTTCAGTTCCCATATTCTTTTTCACTTCAGTTTAGCACCTTGTCTGAAATCTTTCCTTTGAACATGAGCTTTGCCAGAGGAGGTGTGTGACACTGTAGCAGGATCCATACCCTTCCCAGAGTCATTTGGGAATGGCACCTGAAGGAAGTGGCACATTAAAAAAACCACTTTTTTTGGAGGTGTTTGCAGTTAAATCCCTTGTTCATATGGCTACAGGTTTGTTCTTCGTTGCTAGCACCCATCTGCTCTGAGCTCCTTGTCTGTCCTAGTTTTCTCCCACTACTTCTCCATGTCAGCCAAACACAGCTTTCCTGCATTGCTTCAAAATGAACAATTTCCGAGACCTTTTCCTTGGTGACAATTGCTTTGAAAGCCAGTAGAACATCTTCACTCACTGAAGCACCATTGCAATCCATCTGCAAAGTCAAACATGCTCTATTCAGCCCTCATTAGAAGCTGGAGCTTTGGTGGCACTCAGCTGCCATGGTTGCAGTTTAGGACTATTGGGTATTGGGATTTTAAACGTCATTCACTGCGTAATGGCCTCATCAGCACAAAGCCTTTGTGTCACAAATTGACACAAATGGCTTCCTGTAGCACCTTTGCTGACGAAAATCACATTGCTGGCCTACTTTTTTTCCCCTTTGTGTTGGTTTAACACAGACTGGTTTTTGGTGGTGGCAGGAGAAAACCTGCTCGAAACTTCTATGTCCGGCACAGAGCCAATCACTGAAGGCTCTGACGACGGGCAGGTTACTAGCCCAATTAGACAAGTTGGCAACTCCTCTGTGATGACATATTTAAGAAAGGAAAGAGCGGGGGATGCTCTCTTTCTTCTCCCGAGGGGTGGTGAGGTGGCCACCAGGGCCCATCTCGGCGGGGGCCGTGCAGCCAGGGCCTTCCCGAGGCTGGGGCTTTCCCAAGGCCAGGGCCTTCCTGAGGCCGGGACTGCATGGCTGGAGCCCTCCTGAGCCTGGAGCCCTCCTGAGCCTGGAGCCCTCCTGAGGCTGGGGCTTTCCTGAGACCAGGGCCTTTCCGAGGCCAGGACTGCGTNGGAGCCCTCCTGAGGCTGGGGCTTTCCTGAGACCAGGGCCTTCCCGAGGCCAGGACTGCGTGGCCGGGGCCCTCCTGAGGCCAGAGCCCTCCTGAGGCCGGGGCTTTCCTGAGGCCAGGGCCTTCCCGAGGCTGAGAAACCAACATGGTGGCACCGAGGGCAGTGAAAAAAACAAGAGGGAGGAGGAGAATCTCAGCATCGGAGCTGAGATTCTCCTGCAAACCGTGACAGCTATGATACAACAAACTGTGTCCCTATAATTCATGAGGTGCATGGGGCGGTGCAGAGATCCACGCGCAGCCCGTGAAGAAGAGTGCTCACGCTGGAGCGCGTGGATGCGGAAAAGCTGTAATCTAGTGAGGAACTTGAACAGAGAGAGATGGCCCTTGCTTTTAGAGACAGAGGAAGAGAGCGTTTGCTTCCAAACTAGAGCAGCTCATCCTTAAAAGACTAAACCCCACGAACTAAAATGACCCACGCTGGGCAGTTGTGGGAAGACTGCCTTGCCCGTGGGAGGGATTCACATTGCAGCAAGTTCGGGTGGGACTGCTGCTTGTGGAAGTTAAAACTACGCTGGAAAAGTTCACAGAGAACTATCTCCGGTGGGAAGCATCCCGCAGCACAGCAGAAGAAACTCTTTTCCTTAAGCATACTGAAGAAAGATTTTTAAGAAGTGAAATACTGACCTAAACTCCATGTTTTGTTTCATTGCACGGTCGGTGGAAAGAGGGAGGGACTGGGAAAGAAAGATGTTCTGAAGGTTTACTTTGGTTCTCATTTCCCTTTTTACTTTTAATCCTGTTAATAAATCTTCTTTATACTGTTTAAGTTTTGAACCTGTTTTGCCTTAAAGTGGTTGGGTTTTTTTCGATAATCCTTATCTCAACTCATGAAAATGAAGTTTTCAATTTCCCCTCCTCTGCTCTGCTGAAGCAGGGGAAAATAAGTAGATGGTTTTTTCGTGGGTGCCTGGCGCTTAGCCAGTGTCAAACCACAACACCCTTCCAGAAAAATATTCAGAACTTTGTTTACTTATTTAGCACTCGCTGCACAGCAATGTGGGTGTGCAGAGCTGCAGCTACAAAGGGTGAATCTTCATCCAAGTCTTTTTCTCTCTGAGGATGTAAATGAGGCCCATGGACACTGCCTCAGGTGAGGGGAGCCCTCAGAGTGACCCTGAAGGGGAGGAGAGGAAGGTCCCTCATTTTATAGCCACATCTCTGCAGGTCCTGCACACTTCTCTTTCGTGTGCACTCCTGTCTTGGGATCTCATTTTGCTCTGCCTTGGCTCTGCCTGTCATCTTCAAATCCTCAGCAGCTGTGGCTTTCACTCTGTTTCTGCCAGCTTCATTTTCTCACCAAAAATGTTAGTTTTTAGAATTCTAGGCAGTTTTTTCAGGTTCATTTGTGTAGGTGTGTATAACAGTCTACCTAGAGAGACCTCGAGCACTTACCTAATGTAAATTCCCAGAATAGACATCATCCCTTCAGACTTAGTGATGATGGCAGATCCTCAGGTAATAATTATTTATGCTGTGAGCACCTAACTCTGATTTATAACCCCAAATGTCTGGAGCAGCTGCGTGACCCTGTGATGGCTCAGCTCTTGGGAATACTTGGCCTCAGTACAGCAGTTCATGGTTTTTGCAGGTGACATCATGCCCAGGGATGATGCTGAGGGCACTTGGTCTGTTCAGGCTGGAGAAGAGGAGCGTGAGGGGAGACCTCACTGCAGTCACAGCTTCCTTGTGAAGGGCTGATCTCTGGCAGCTGATCTCACAGGCACTGATCTCTGCTCTGTGGGACCAGGGCAAGACCTGAGGGAATGGCCTGAGGTTGTGGCAGGGGAGGTTTAGGTTGGATATTAGGAAAAGGTTCTTTCCCCAGAGGGTGGTTGGGCACTGGAACAGGGTCCCCAGGGCAGTGGTCACAGCACCAAGCCTGGGAGAGCTCAAGGAGCGTTTGAACAACACCCTCAGGCACGGGAATTCTTGGGGTTGTACAGGGCCAGGACTTGGACTTGATGATTCTTGTGGGTCCCTCCCAACTCAGCATTTTCTGTGATTCTATGAAACACCTCCAAAGACCTTCAATACACTGCTCAGTTTATTGCTCATACTACAACCAGTACCTGACCATATTCAAATGATATTATTGAGTCTGTTGGAAGTGGTTTATGAATGACTAATTTTTTTTACCTGCCTGGATAAACTTACTCATCACTAAAAGTGTACTGGGGTAAATCAAACCTCCAAGGAGGCATGTTAAGGAGGAAATTTTTTACAATGAGGGTGGTGAAAGGCTGCAACAGGTTGCTCAGAGAGGTGAAAAGTCCCTGGAAATCCCTGGAAAAGTTCAAGGACAGATTGGACAGGGCTAGGAGCAACCTGATTGAGCTGAAAATGTCCCTGTTCATTGCTGGGGGGTTTGACTAGATGACCTTCAAATGTCCCTCCGAACCATTCTGTGGTTCTATGAGTCTGTGTCTCCACCCTCTTCTCTCTCCTTGAAGCACAGCCCTGCACAACACTTCTCCCCTGCTGAGCCCTGAGCATAGTTTGCTGCTGCAGCAGTCTCAGGTCACCCATTTTACTCCCAGAAGGGCTCTCAGAGGCTCTTTACTGGGCTCTTTACCGAGCTCTCGCTCAGCTGAAGCAGGGAAGCATTCGAGCTGCTATGCTGAGCGTTCAGGACTCCCAGGAGACAGCAGCCACACTCGACCACACAGACCAGGAGCTTCTCCTGTGTCTGGCAAGACACAGCAGCTCCATGTCAGGTTTAGGCCAGGGTTGGGAGAGCCTGTGTGCTGCTTTTAGTGTTGCAGAGGCATTTCCTGACCCATGGGAGCCACTTGTGGTGAGCACCAGAGACAGGGAGATACAAGAGAGCGGGAGGTGTTTGAGTCAGACCAGCTCGGTGATCAGCTGACAAAGGTACCCTTCCCTATGTCTCAAGGGGAAAAAAACCCCTCAAACCCACAGCTATATCTCTACAAAGGCCAATTCTGAATATTTCCAGCATTCAGAAGGACGAGTGGCCCGTGTGATGCCAGCTAACACATTCGAGCAGTCACTTGCAAGTGTGAAGTGTAACTAACACAAAAAGCTGAGTGCCGTGTTCCTTTTGGAAGCACTGGTGGCTGCTCCCTCATCAGCAGGTTGCTGACATGCCAAATTTCCTGGGAAACAGAGAAGTACATAGCTTTAAAATAAAGACAGCAAAAAAACCCTCACAAGTTGTGTCGTACTTCTTTTATTACAGTGAAAACCTGTGCGGTGCTAGGCTACTGAGAGAAAAAAAGCTACCAGTAACTTTTCATCAGAAAAGAGTCAATCCCAGATAAAAAACAGTCTAGAAATCATGGCTGTTGTAAAATATAAAGTCTGAGTCGGGGCCTCTGTCTCGTTCCATTGGAGTAGATCCAAAGATTACCAAGTTCTCGATGGAAGTTTCTCCTTTAACAAGCTGGGGAGGTAAAGAGGAGAAACAGATTAAGGGACATGTTTTCTCCATAAATCACACAAGATGCTAGGAAGTGTTTTGCCTAGATGTAGGACACCCAAAAGGCAATTTTTTAGTGAATTCAACCAACCCCCCTATGTAGATGTGTTTCCTAACTATGATTAAGATCAGTAAAACCAAATTATGGTGAACTGTATATAGTACAAAACACAACGTGGCTGAGGTTATTGGTTATTAAATATGCTGAAGGGTCAATCCTAACTAAAACAAAGCAGGGTATCAGAAATCTGTGTAAGTTTCATTCCACATTTCCAAAGCAAAGCCTTTTATCTCTCATGCTGATAAGGTGGATGTGAGCTGGGTGGCTGCACCTCTGCCATGGCATTAGCCGAGGGCTTGAGCTCACACCTGAGCCCAGACTACCACATTGCCCACAAATCCCTGGCTCAGATGCATCAGCAACACCCCATTCTCTGTACAAGAAGGTGGTTTTTTAGAGTTTAGCCACCTTTTCCTGCTCACACCCTTAGGAATCTGGGGCTGGCACAGCACACCAAGCCTGGGTGGAGCAGGGACCCTACCAAGAGCCGTGGAGCATCCACAGGGACACAGGGGACATCTCCTGCAGGACGTTACCTTCCTCCATGGTGCGGTGGTAGAAGCACCAGGGGACACCAGCGGGGTGTGCCCTGAAGCAGCAGCCCTTCTTTGTGCACTCCCTGGGCCTGATGCCGGGGTGGCCGCAGTTTATCCTGGTGTAAGGATCGTTGGGACACATTTTCTTCACTGTGTAAAGCAAAAAAAAAAAAAAAAAAATCAAAGGCCTGAAGGAGAATGTGTTACTTCATGCTCTGTCTGCCTGGTGATGTAACTCACAAATAAAAGGCAGGACACGAAGGTGAGGTCCCTGAGCATGTCCCTGATGGCCCCTGAACCACTTTCAGGCAGCAGATTCACCCAAATCCTCACCCAGCCTCCTGGGCAAAACTAAACACCAAAGGGTGATGAACTGCTGCTGTGCCCCAGGGACCACAGGAGGCAAAATTCACCCCTGGAAGTGTCTGGCAGCAACACGTCTTTACCTATCCTAAACCCAGCAATGGGGTGTAAAGTCCTGTGCCTCCCATAGTGGTAACACATGCACTGGCTTCAGACCAGGGTGTATTCATGATCTGACCCCATGCACACCCCAGAGCAGCTTGGCTAACATGGGGAGAGGACCACCCAGCCCTCTCTGCGTGCCAGCTTGAGTTACAGAAAGGAAATAAGTCTTTTAGGAGGAAATCACAGCTCTGCCAGGCACTTAAAACTAAAATCCCAAGTAAAGAGATTATACCACCCAGCTTGAATACTTCAGGTTTCCTCACATGGAGCAGTTCTGCTCAGAAAAGCAATTCTATGAAAATGGCACTTTAAGTTGTTGCTGCTCATTTTTCAAGGTTTACGAGAATTGCAAACAGTGCTCAAAAGCAAAACTGCTTTTTCTTACTCTAATTCTGATACCTGTTGACTAATCTCAATTTATATCAAGTTCCTCTGTGGGGTAGCATTGCCTTTACGCCCTCATTTCCTTTCATGTCACCTGTGCAGCTGCAGAGACTGCCCTGAAGTTCTCCTAGGAAGGAGTTGTGCTATCAGCCCAGCAAATGTAGCTTACACTGAGTTAATTAACGCAGCTAATTACACTCAGTTACTTAACACAGTTATGTAAAATATACAGCTAATCCTTGAAAGACTGGGAGAGCAGCTGTTATCCTCTCTGAGAAAATAATGGTAAAAAATAGAAGCAGGATGCTGACAGATGTCAAACAAGTGGCCACACAGCAAACCCATTTAAATAAATTCTGAGGATCCCTTGCTCTACCCATGGACAAGACCACAAATGACAATGAAATGTCTCTAAATTATCAGCATGGGTTGTTTGATAACTAGAAGCCTAAAGGAAGAGGAAATATATTGTGTGAAGAGGATGAGGCAGAAGTCTGATGGCTAAGCAAGGTCCAACTTTGCATTTTACTACCATTGGTCTCCTAACAGAGGTTTGTGACTACTTTTCTTTCCTAAGTAGAAAAGCAGAACTGCTCCCTGGTTGTACACATTTCTGGATAATCAAACACGAGGTAAATCAGTGTTTCTGGCAGAGATATTACCTTTCTTTGGTTTAGGACTGTAGCACCAGGGGACGCTGGGGACTGAGGCGTTGAAGCAGCACCCAATTTTCTTGCACTCTACTGCTGAGATCCCCGGGTAGCCACAGTTTGTCCTCTCCCTGGGAACCACTTTACACTGGCATTTTGCTGTTCAGGAGAGAAGGAGAAAGTCACAGGGTGTCAGTTTGCACACTTGTTACAGAGGGGTGTTTATCAGATGCTCACTGGGAGCAATGCTCTTTCCCTAGATGCTTTCCATCTTTTCTGTTCCCTGCCAAGACCACAACCTGAGTGGTTTAAACACTGCTTTTAAACTCCTACCGATTTTGGTCAGGGCTGTACATCACCCTTGGAGAGTCTGTGCTCTCACTTGCAGCCGAGCCAGCCCAGCACAGTGGGGTTTGTGGGCTTTGAATCAACCACACCAAATGGGAAATCCCAAGAACTCCAAATCTTGTGCTATTAAATATTTGCTGCTTTGCCCATCTCACATGAAGAGAAAAACAGTTAAGGGTCCAGTGGATATTCAAACAGGTGTAAAGATACAAAATCTTTGCATTCTTGACAGGTGATTATAAAATATAGGATGATGAGCAAATAGCTGCAGTTGTGCTTTTAACATTTTAAGTCTATTGCACAGTCAGCCACAACCAAGAATTTCTGGAGCTGTCCTCCAGCTGTCATTGCTTTCCACTCCTGGAGTTGTCTAAATGACTTTTCTTTTAATGAGGAGGCAGATAGACTCCTTTAAAACTGTATTCACGTGGCAAAGCAGCATAAACCAAATGTCAGAAGACAATTTAGACTGAGCTGGCTCCTGTTCCAGTTCCTGGTCCTGTTCTAGCGACCTCCTCTGCCTTTGCAGCGGGTTCCTGGTTATTCCACCAACACAAGAGTTCACCTGCAGTCTTTCACATTTTGCTATAGATCTCTCTGAAAAAAATTAAGAAGTAGGCTCCAGCTTTGGGAATAAAAAGCAGCAGAGAAAGCCTTTTGCTGTCTGGTCTGTTAATGCTGACAGGCTCTGGCTGTAGTCGGTGGGATGAGGGTCCCACACGTACCTGGAAGGCGGCAGGAGGTGGATGTACTTACTTGGAGGTGCAATTCCCTCTGCCAGGGTGCTGAGGGCTATGACGATGGTGACGGAGAGCGCACAGACCACCTTGAGATCCATGGCTCTTGGCAGAGGAGAGGTGCTGCTTTCCCTGGAAGCCACGGGTTTTATACGCTCCTTGTGTTTACCTAGTGAGGTCTGATAACATTGTTCCATCTGATGCTTCATCCAGAAGGTTGGGTTTTCTTTTGTTTGGTTAGGAAGTGTTGCCATGCATATTTTGATATCCCAGAGATAAATTTCTGAGCTCCCATGAGCTACTGATCACATATCTATTACGTACCTATAGATACATATCTATTACGTGATCCCATAATCTATCAAATGGATGCTGCTGGGTGCCTCTGGGTGCCAGAGGCACCTCTGGGTGCTCTGATTTCATTGCCTTTAGAGTATTTCAGACCTCTGGGCAGTTTTTATTTTCCAGTCACTATTGAAAAATACGTATAATATTTCCTATCCAGATGTATCTTTTCTGCCTTAATTTTTCCCTGGCCTTAAGGTTTTGGTTATGCTTACTCTGAAACAGGTAAGGGAGGAGTGCTGGAGGTATGACAGCTCCGAGCTTCAGGAGACCACTGTGCACCTGAAAAAATACATAAACACAGAAAGTGGAAGGTGTGACTGTGAAATACTGAGCCCAGCTAAGGCCACTGTTGGTTCCCACACAGAGGGATTTAGATCAGGGAAAAAACTCCAAAAGACGAAGAGGATCAACAGCAAATGAGAGTTTCTGTATGATCTCAGCCTGCCCCACAGGTGCTGTGCCTGTCCAGGCATCAGTCCTGAGTGTCGCAGTTTTATTTTGGAGTTGCTGCCCTGTGCAAGATCCCATTCCAGGGGTGCCACAGCAGGGGCTGTCCCCACCCCCTCTGCCTGATCCCCAAAGCAGAGCAGCACTTCCCAACCTATCCAACACCACCTGCATGTGGTTTGCCAAAACCAAACTTCTGAAGCACCATGTTTGACCCATTAATTTCCTGATTGCTTTTCTCCTGCTTTTAAAGGTGGCCTCCAAGGCAGCCTTTGGGCTGTTTTGGGACAGCGGGACTTGGACTGCTGAAGGCTTTATTCTTCCTTTTGGATGATTTTCTACCATTTACTGTAACATTTCTTCTAGCTCCTTCTCAACTCTGAAACACAATCAGAGCAGTGCCAGGGATGGGGGGAGATGCAGTGGGCTGGTGGGACCATCTCTGCACCCTCCTCATAGGAGGCACCTGCAGAGCAGGCAGGGCTGGCTGCAGCCCCTTGGGTGCTCTGCTGCATCACTTTTCCTGTGGGAAAACCACCAGGTAACTCTTCCTGTTCATCACCAAAATAAAGAGATTCAATGCACTTTGTTGATCTTTGACAGAATTGCGTCTTCTTGCTTTTGAATATTACATACGAGTTTGTTTTGTGCATCTTTCCATTACAAACCTCAAAGCGAGAACTTTCAGCTTCTACAGTTGTGTTTTGGAGGAAGTTTATTTGTTGAAAAGTAATTCCAACGAAGTGGGAGGGGTTTTGTTCTACAAGGGAAAAAAAATAATAGGGTTCTTTTTCCTAAAGGTTACCTTAGTTAATACTTTATGGACTCTATTTATGTCCATCCCTATTTAAGACGTGGGTGGCATTTCTCACTGAAAGTCACAATTCATACATTAGATATTTTGTGTATCCTCCATCTCACAAGATACCAGGCTGCAGGCAGATGAGGGCTGTACTCCATCACTCACCAGCTCATATCACACTTTTTACTTCCATCACTTAGAGAAAACGTCAGACTAAAAACTTTAAAATCCAGTTTTCCCCTTATATGCAAAGGTCCACCATGATGCCTGTCCAGAGAAGTCATTGGTAGCTTTTCCACCAGCTTTCTCCTAAGGGAGCAGGGGGTGAGGTTGGCTGAAACACTGCCCGTGCATGAGAGGAAAGCAGCGATCCCAAGGGGGACCGTGCTGCTTTTGGACCTCCACGGAATTCTCAATAGATTATCAGCCCATCGTGTGAGTCAGCTGAAACTGCAGATAACGTTTGTCGTTCCTGCTCCTTTCTGGACATTAATTAAGCCCTTATCTGCTGGCTGTCACCTCTTGGGCCCGATCCCAGCTGCGGGCACAAAGGCAAATCTAGCCCCGAGCTCTCGCTGCGGAAAGAGCGTTTGATTGGCATCGTAAAGCAAACACACCACGAGAAGTGAGCTGCCTGCTTTCTGCCAGGGGATCACTTAAAGATCTTTAATATGTTTATATAGCAAAGCCTTGAAAATTATCTGGGGTTTCCCTGTAAATGTGTTTCCTTCTGTGAGGCCGGCACCTACCTAAACCTTTTGGTAACTCTGTAAAGGATCTTGGGCTCTGCAAGTGCCCATGGCCAGAAGGGGCTTGGAGAGCTCCTTCCTCCCTCACCACCTTCCCCTGGTCCCTTTTAGCTGCACTGTGGTGCTCTCGTTTCCTCCCCAGCAAGGACACAGAGAAATCACCACGGCTGGTATTGGATCTTGCTGTGGATCAGTGGCAGGTTGCAACTCTTTATTCTGCTAATCCAGAACTTTTGGAGGACACGGGTATTTTTTGCTATCTCTTTTCACTTAAAATAACCAGCAAACAGTACACCTTTGATTTTCATCCTGAAAGGGAGTGTTTTGTCCTGAAGGGAATTGCCTTTTTGTGGTAACTGTTAGTTTGAATGGGGACATGAAGAAACCTGTCACTGGGCCAACAGCACTGCATGTGAGCCCACAAAGTAAATCCCAAGTTTTGAGTGCTCTCTAAAGCAAATCATCATAACAGAGAAAAAAATCAGTGGCAAAGGAGAGGGATGTCTGCAATTTGCTCCTTCCAGCAGTGCGAGGCACACAAAAGCATGAGTTGGCAGATGAAATTCCTCAGACCAGGGCAATATCTGTCTGTCTACCAGATAACACTGAGGGGTCAAAAAAACAAACAGAGAAAACCCTACATCTTAATTCTGAAAATGGACAGTCCAAAATAACCCCTGAGATCCATGACTTTGATAAAGATCCCTACCAGAGATGTACCAATGCAGTTGTCTAAATCAACTTAAACTTTGTGAGTTCAAACTCCTCCAGGGGAATTTTGTCAGAGAATACGTCATTTTTACAAACCACAGACGGTACTGGAATGGGACTTTTGTCACATTTCTGTGGCAAACATCCTTACCCGAGGTGAAAAGAAATATGTAATTACTGAAATTAATCAAATGTGTAACTCGGAGCTGAGTCAGATCCAAAAGCCTGAATTTCAGCATCCAATACACTACAAAAATATTTGGTTGTGATGCAAAGCCCAGTGCCAGTTTAGAAATACAGATCTGAGCCTGTAATTTTCCCTAATGCTTCTGGGATCTCCAAGCAGTCTGTGATCTCAGCATTGCCATCACTTTTTGTGAGCGAAATAACACCAGGAAATCCTTATCATTCCTGAAATGAGGTGGGGACCAGCCTGTGGAGAAGAGGACACATTGGCTGGAGCCAGCAAAGCAGGGAAATATGTATTTTGTTTATTTTCTAGGCCCCATCAGATTTGTAGTGGCCCAGAGAGGGGAAGAAACTCCTGAAAATGCAGAAGATCTGATTCAAGATGTGACCATTGAAAGGCCTTGTTATGATAAGGGTTGTGATGCATTCCAGTTTACCATGCCACAGGCAATGAGGGAGTCCAAATCCTGATCTATTACCTTCTAAAAAGGGAAACATAAACCAAGAAGACTTATTAAATTGAGCCTAAAGTGTGTGAAATGTTGGCAAATGGCAGGGTGCTATTGAAAGACACAATATGAAAAACTCAGTAAATATTTACCATCAAACGAGAAATATGAAAAAGATGTCCTCAGGCACACGTATAGACCCAGAATAATTAAATGAGGGAGTAAAGGATGCTACTAGAAGAAAAAGGACCTTTTTTTCAAAGTCAAATAAAGAAAATAGAGAAAAAACCCCATTGCAGGAAAGCAAGATCACAGAGAGGTAAACAACTTCAGATAGGAGACAAAGGTCAGCGATCACAGGGGAGAGGAGAGGATTTTTGTTCAACATCCTCATAAGTGATCAGGAAAGCTTGGTGAATAATGAAACGATGAATATGCTGATGATTCAGAATTATTTTTCATATTTTTTAAAAAGTGCAGCTAGCTCAACAGTTGTGGAAATATCTTTCAAGATTGACTGGGTGATAAATGGTAAATGAAGTACAAAGTAAAGTGCACGGAGGAAGAGTAACCTAAGTATATAATCACCAAGATGGGCTGCAAATTAGCTACTGCCACTCACACAGCTTCCCGTCACTGTGCATGTGCCAGCTGAATATTCAAAGAGACGAAAAGGCAAATTGGTTTCTGTAGTTATTAGGGAAGGAGAACAAAGGAGAAAACATAATTCTGGTACGGCCCCAGTCCCTGCTGCTCCCATGCCCACGTCCCCTTGTGATGTTCTGGCTGCCACGAGTTAAAAAGGAGACGTGTAATTAGAAGAGATGCTGAGAAAAGCCCTCTGGCTCATAAGAGCAATGGGCTATGGAAAAATGTTTTGAAGAGTGTGGGGATTTTAGAAACTAAGTTGTCACAGGACAGACGGGGGGATTTTCTCCTGGATGAAAACGGGGCAACAACAGAGGGCAGGATGGTTTTCAGTGTATGGAGAGGTCATGAGGGGACTCCTGCAGAGATTTATGCTGGGACCTTTGCATCTTAACAGGCTCACAAACCATCTGGAAGAGGAGGTGAGAGGGTAAAATCTGTTGGCGACACAGAATTTCCGTGGCAGTGACAATATGAGGCAGTTGCTCCGATGGATTGTGCAAAATGGAATGACTGCAGAGTTGGATGGCACGTGAGGCTTCATGTTTGGAAAAATGGAGTGATGCACACCTGGGAAAGGAGCAATCCTACCTTTCCTATTGCAATAAAGGACCCTGAGCTGATTGTGATCGCTTGGGTTACTGTGAGTGCAGTGTGAGGATGACAGGAGCATATGGAGGATAACAGACAGTTTTGTGAAAACACCAGCTCAGTGCTTAGCAACCGTGAGAAAAGCGAATGACAGATTAACAATTCTTAGGCAAGGAATGGAGAATCACATGTTTACAAAGTTTTTCCATTTTTTTAAACCCACCCTATGTCTACTTTTTCATGCCGTGTTCTCAGTCTCCAGCCTGTAAAAGGTCCTGTGGTGGGGATGGCGGTGTGGGACAGCATCCACACCAGGAATATTTACGTACACCTGCTCTCTCCAGATCCGTACAGGTCACAGGAGGCACAGCTCCTGGTCTCATCTAACACAAAAGTCTCAGTGGTAGGTTAGAAGCACATGAAGGAAGATGGTTCATCTCTAAGCACGGGGATATGATGCAATTCAGCTGCGGATGCTAAAATTTCCCACAGGTCTGAAAAGCAACTGGATGAACTCATTGAAGAAAAATTGTTAGGGGCTGTTAAATCCCCAAACTACACGTCTGTCTCAGGAAATGTCTAAGCTGCAAATCCTTGGAGGTTTGAAGGGTATTTTGTGAAAGTGTCACTGCCCATGGCTGGCTGGACTTGAGTAAATGTTACTCATCATTTCTCAGAATAAAACAACCAGAAAGCATTCAATGAAGTGATGGGGCAGGAGTGGGAAATGAGAATAATGTGGTGTATGACTGGATTATCTTTGCTCCTTGTTGAAGTTTTCCTGTAAGTGCCTGTAACCAGCACAGGGAACTGGGCTGGGGGTGGATTAACTCAGTCTGGCTGATCCCATGATTTTATCATTGCATCCTTTGATTTTCATCAGTTCTCAGGGACATCTTTTCAGATCATCTAGTGAAAGTTTCAGCCTCAAAACCAAGATAATCTAGTTTGGGTTTGATACTGAACCTGGTAAAAACATCCCAATTTGGAGAATGGAAAAGGCTGTGATGGGTGGAGCTTCACAGATAATTCTGAAACTCACCAAAACACGAAACAAACCCACACCAGTGGATTGGTTGTGATTCCCAGAAAGAAGAGCCAAATCCAGCGCCACTCATGACGTGGGGAGGGTTTGTGGGTCTGTTCCCTTCCACAGTGACTGGTGGGAGGGAGGGATTCTTGCAGGTGCACTGAAAGAGCATCACCTCCAAGGGGCACGAGCCAACACCTCTCACCTGCACACAGGAACAGGGGGTCACTGAGATCACCCAGCAGCTCCAAACACTGATGTTCTGAGGGCAATGGTGTGGAACAGCTGATATATATTGCCCATATTGTATCACTTCAGCATAATTCATTCATTAACGTCAGAGCAATTGGCAATGTAAATAGGAGCAGGCAGGGGTCACCAGCCATTCACCCTGCAAGCTAAAAGGAAATGTTCCCCCTTTAGTTTTCTGGCAGTTTCTCAGAGCAGATTGAGAGCTCTGGGTTTCACCTCGTGTGTCAAGGACTATTATTTGGGACACATGAGATATGAAAAAAAAAATTAATGGTTCTCATTTGCTGCTATGGGAACAGTGATCAAAACTTTGAAAACCAGGCGATGCAGGCAAAGGGCCGCAAGGTTATTTCTGACACAAATAGCTAAAGAGAAAAATACAAATGAGAAATGCCTGAAATAGGAGAAGCAGGAGTCCTAGGAAATAATAAGTGAGCCTAAGACCTTGTGTGGGAGGAAAAGGTCATTTCAGAGAAGTTTTGCCCTAGTGCTTTCAAAAGTGGGCAGCAAAAAGATAACTGCCTGAACTGCTGCCTCCAGCTGATGGTGAGGACTGGAAAGGCTCAGAGGGATGTGCAGTGTGACAGGGTCTGTAAAAGAATTGAGGTTAGAAAGTGACCTGGGCTGGCTCAGCTGAGCTGATAGCAAAAATTACCTACAGAGCTGGCAGAGTGGAGTCAAGATTGTTGCTGTTTTTAGCAAGTTTCAGTTATTGCTCTTTTCATTGATGGCTGTGAGGGGAGGAAATATTGGCCAGGAAGTGTTTCTTCTGCACCAATTAAATGTGGTTAAAAACAGAGGGAGAAATATTAAGCTCCAATGTTAGCAAGAGTTGATATATGAGAATTAGTGGGAGAGCTACTTCAGGGGACAGCTGTGTCTCTATACAATTCAATTCTTCAAGGGATTTAACAAAATAATGGTAGAAAAATGTAGAAAGTAGAAAGAAAAGAAGTAGAAATTTCAACAGAACAGAAAAAAAGGCTAGCTATGAAATTCCTTTGAAGTCTTCCCTTTAAAGATTTTAAAGGGACTGGACATACAAAGTGAACTGCAAAGTTCTGGCAAGAATCAGAAAAGAAAAAAAAATTCTCTCGAGATGGGAAAATCTTAACAAGAACATCTTATTTTACTGTGTTTTTTTATAATAAGTTACTGCAGGTGAGAGCTTTGCAGAAGCCAGACCTCAGGCCTAGAGGAGCACGTTGGAGGTTTCCAGCTGGGATGAAGGATGCCACGGCAGAGGAAATGGCACCTGAGGCTGCCCTTGCTGTGTCCTGCTTACCTGGGGTAACCCCACAAAAAAGGATGCAACTGCTCACTGATCTACAGCTGAGGTGCAAGAACTGGATCAAATGCACCCAGCAGGATTAAAATATGGCTGTTATGGCTGGGATCCCTCCAACATAAAGTTTTGTCAGGATGAGTAGATTGAAACAGAAACTTGACGCCTGCAAGGATTGCATTGGCAAAACAGCGCTGTGATGGCTCTTCCTGACCTGAAGGTGTTCTGGGATGGGGCAGACAGCAAGCAAGGGGGGTCCCTGTCACCTCTACAAAAAGCCATTTGCCACAGTTCCTTGAAGGGAAAATCCATCTGGGCTTTTAAAAACACCAAAACTATCACACCTGGTTCATGAATTCCCTGAGTCTGGAATACCCAGCAGCTGGGAGAACATTTGAAGTGGACACTTGCCCTTTTGTTGTGGGCAAGCGTGTCCAGGGCCCAAGGCAGCACAGCTTTGCCCTTCCAGGCTTGCCAAGGAGGTGGCACTGGCTCGATCTTCCCCACTTTCATCTGAAGTCCTAGCTCAGATCTTCAGGGGAAAGTGAGAGCTGAAGCCAGAAAACCCCTTTGATAGTGAGAACATAAAGCCAGTTTGGAGCAAATAGCAAAGCAATTAAATTTTGATGATGAAAGATTTTGTTCACATTTTCTGTATATGTCACACAGACAGTGCAGCAGCCCAAGAGGGCTCTCACGTTGGATCACTGGTTTAAATCTGTCATTTGTAGCACAATAAAGTGAATTGTCAAACATATTTCTGTCCACAGTAGCAAAACAGCAATTAATCCATGCCCATAAATACAGGGGAGGAAATGCTAATACTGCAGTAAATCAAGCAGCTTCCCTCTCTAACATATTTTGCTTTTCATAAATGAGACCTGAATTCTCAATGTCTCTCCTCTAATGGGAAAATTCTTAAAACCTAATTAAAAAGTCTCTATTCAATGGGCTGTGGAGAATTTATAGCAGTGAAACTGCCTGTGTCAGACAGATCCGCTACTGATAGTCCTGTGGGAGCCAGTGATGAAGGAACTGCAAATAGGAATGGAGAGGGAAAGGAGCTAGGAGAGAAAAAAGAACTGGGCAGCAGGCTGGGCATTGTTTCAGACAGCTGTGGTGGTGTGCAGGGAGGCTGGGGAAGGGGCAGGGCTGGGCACATGCTGGTGTCAGCCCTAAAGAAGTGCTGGTGAGATCCAGTGACTGTGGTAAAAGCCACGGGGGCTTCTGGAAGGGCAACAGCAACAACATCTGTGAGGAAAAACGTGTGCTGAGAGCAGGCTTTGCCACTGATGAACTTCCTGCAAACCTGATGGATTCAGGGGGAGCTCACAGCGTTTCTCATTTCGCCAGCCACAGGACAAACACTGCTTTTCTCCCAAAGTAAAACCAGTTTGCCCAAAGCTGGAACAGGCTCTTGCCCAGCATTACAGGCATGTTCATGCCAGGCAGGTAAACAAAGGAGAGCAGCCCAGCTCTCTCACCTGCCCTGCCCCCCGAAAATGCTTGATTGGTGGCAAATGTCCCCCTCCTGCACCTTTAGAGACCACTGTGTTAAATCCTGAGCTGGTCACCAGTGCAGAACACAGGCACACAGCACTTTGCGGCCAAGGATCTCTCACTGGAGATATTCCAGAGCCATCTGGACACAATCCTGTGCTCTGGGATGACCCTGCTTGAGCAGGGAGGTGAGACCAGACGAGCCACTGTGGTCCCTTCCAGCCTGACCCATCCTGTGAAGGGCTTTGCAGTGGCAGCACCCACTTACTGATGGGAGTCCAGTGGGGTTAAATTGCTTATAAACCAAACTATGAGTTCCTGGTTGTTGGAACCCACTGTTCCTCTGTTCTACAAATGCTGTTTCTGAGTTTTAGTCCCAGCCTGGTTGGACTTTGTTTGGAGTGGTTCAAAACCTCTTTATTCACCTCCTTGATAACAAAGGAGAGGTTTGGAAATGTGGAGAACATGAGGCCCCTGTAAAAAAGGGGACTGATTCCTGAAGAACCCAGGCACCCTTCCCTGCCTGCCAAATGTCCTCCTCATTAGGCAATAGGAGCAGCCACTTTCACCTAATGCCCATTTAATTGTTTGCATTAAGAAGGGCCACCTGTAAGGGGAGAAGCTGAGAGGGGAATTATGTGAGTCAGAACGAAACCTTGGAAGTTGGGAGCCCCAGCCAGCTGCTCTTACACGAAGGCTTCAGGAATGGGGCTTTTCCCCTCGTTCTCTCCTCTAGCCTGGACTGGAAGTAAATCTCTGGCTCAGTCCCTTTGCCCCTTTAAGGTATTTTTATTTAGTGGAATTGTGTTAACAGTGAGAAAAAAGTCCTGCCAATAATTTAATTTAAATTATTTGTTGCCTCCTCTACCAGCTTTGCTGTTTGTGCTGGGATCTATTCAGAGTAACTGTTATTTAGTAAATGCTTTGTTTGCTATTCCTAAGAGTAATTTTATACAAACTTTGATTAGACTGCTCCCTACCAGTTATGGGAGTGAACACACTGGTCAGGAATTTTCTATCAGAGGTTTTCTTCCCATGCTGGAACTAAACTTGGCCATTGTAACTGCGTGAGATAACAAAATTATCTCAACAGCAAGGCCTAATTTGGTGAAATTTTCGGTATTACATTGGTCTCAGAGATTTGCAATGTTCAGACAATCCCTAATCCTGGCCTTTGGGAAAGGCAGACCTGCAGAGGGTATGAAATGATGAGATGCCCTCAGCTGAAATGCTCCTGAAAAATAGCTCTCAAACAGATTTCAGGTGAGAGCACATCTAGGAAGTTCTTTAAAGGGCAACCCTGGCAATGAGGCCTTCTCCCTTTTTGAAGGAGCCCATCCAGAGACAGGAAGAAATTCATTTGCTTTAGATGTTACCAGGGTCAGGGCTTCAGCCTGGTATGAACATTTGGCTCCCATTCACATTTGGTGGGTCATCCTAGTGCCAACAGGACTTTCTGGGACTTTTCTGACCTCATTCACTTCACCTTTTAATAGAAAGAAAGAAAACAAGTTCACTTGTGTCCTTGGAGAGATCAATTCCTGTGCCGTGGTGGCAGCACAATGGGTGAATGGGGACAGGATGAGGACAAATGGCTTTGTGTACTCCATCTGTCATCTTTGTGTTCCTCTAGGATATAAAAATGTGAGTCATCTGTCTGTGAGACTGATGGGGAGAAAAGAAACCCTTAAATATTCCCTCTCTCTCCTCTCTTTCTTTCCTCCTTTTAGCTGGTTAAATCAAAGAGGCTATGTGCATAGAGACCTCTGTAAAGCAGATGTGCTTTAAGTCCTGTGCTTCACAAATGTTTGGGCCATTCCTGTCTTGAACTCATCCCTCTCTCATGACACAGCTCGAAGGAGGGTAAGATTCAGGAGAAAGAAATAATTTTCTCTTAGCATCCTTTTACCTTTTTAGACATTTAAAAAAAAAAAAAAAGCTCATACCGTGGTGAATATTTGCTTTAACAGCTTCAGGTTCCTCCTTGCACTGGAGGTGACCCCTCTGACTACAAGTCACCTGGAGCTCAGTGTGGGCCATTGATGGCTTCAGGAGGCTTGATGTGACTGTTCATAGTCACCAGGGAAAACAGCCCAGCAGAAGCCCTGTCCTAATGTTCCTGCCTTGTTCCTGCTTGGGCTGGTGGATTTCAATCTGATTCCAGGAGAACAAACAGCAACCCCAGACTGAGGTGGCCAGTCCCCTTTCCACCTGCCTTCACACCCCAGGAGGCAGCAGGGCTCTCTTGAGCCCCTCCATCCGTGCTGGGTCAGTGCTTGCTCCTGAAGGAGCAATGCTGGAATTGCTGGATCAGCCTCTGTCCCAGGTTTTGGGAGCCAGCCTTTTGCTCCAAGCTCTTGCCTACCTCATTTTCTTCACAGGACAGCATCAGCAATCCCTCTTCTCAGGAAAGCAGCAGGATAAAAGCAGATTTCAGCAGGTCCTCTGCTTCACCCCATTGCCATCCAGCTACACTTAGGAGGTGTCTTTCCTCTCCGGTCCTCCATAACAAGCATCCTGGACCTAAAAGTTAGCAAAACTGGTTTTGAAATCACGAATTAATTTGGTTGGAAAAGACCTCCGAGACCATGGAGTCCAAAAAATTCTCTTCCACATGCTGTGGGGTGTGGTTAATTATTCAGAGTTGAAGTCATGGGAGTAAAACCCATCTGAAATGCAAGATCCATGCAGGAGGCGGGGAGGGACAAAGTCACAGCCCAGCACTTTTTGCCCCATTTTCCCTGAAACCACAAGTGTCCAGGGATAAAGCAGCAGGAGTTCAGCTTTAACTGGGCCACAAGGAGGGCAGAAGCTGCACCAGCCATGGCTGGACCCTGCCTGTCCCTGGATCTGGGACAATCTCTGACCTGAAGGAGCTGCACCTCTGGAGCCAGTCCTGAGGGCTGCATGGGAAGGGCTGATAATTGCAAACTCCATGTTTTTCTCCAGCTTTTCTCTTCTTCAGCAATATTGGGACAGGAAATATGAAGGCATTAATTACCGGAGATAGCAGTCTTTATTTTTTCTTTACAGATTGAGCACGTTTGGGTATGCCCAAGTCCCTGAGTGCTCTCCCTCAGGGCTCAGTTTGGTTGCACCCTTAGTCCCAGCTGCAACAGCCCATGGCATCTGCAGCACTCCTGGGAGCTGGGCAGTGCCACACAGGACCTGTGGAATTTGCTTTGGGGCACTGAACACCCCTGTGTGAGCATCCCAGTCCATCCCTCAGCCTCTCTTCCCTGTCAGGGTTCCTGTGCACAGGTGGTCTCCTGCTGCTTGTTTGAAAGATTCCCATAATCCAGGGGTTCTGAGGGGTCCTGTTTCCCCCTTCCCCTCCCTCCCTTCACCAACAGCTGAGCACATCCATGCCTAAGCTTGCTTCAGGAGAAAGGAATCAATTGTTTCTGGTTAATTTGTGTACTTAATGACCTCAAGATAAGAGTTGTTTTCCTCTGGCTCGGGCCAGCACCAGGATTACCCTGAGCTCCTCCTAGCCCTTGTTCTTGCTCCCCAGTCGAGCTCAGAGGAGGAGATCTCTGCTATCAGCACACAGTGGCATTCCCAAGTGCCTCGTGCCATGCCACAGCCCTGGAAGATCAGGCACCACACCACAGGCTGGCCCCTGGCAGGACTCGAAGGCTGTGTGTCACGGAATCAGAGACTGGTTTGGATTGGAAAGGGCCTTAAAGGTCATCCAGCTCCGACCCCCTGCCATGTCACAGGGTCCTGCTGTCAGCTTCTCCTTGGTCCCTCTATTCATGTCAGGCCCTTGCTGCCACTGATGGGTAGCCAGCCATGCATCAAAAATAGCCATGAACTCAGGGCTGCGCTGCCTTCCACTATAAATAGGCCCAACACAGGTCAATCCTCTAAGCAAAGGGCTGCTTAGCGAAGTAGGTTATGGTCCTGGCCTGCTGTCAGAAGCAGAATATGCTAACCTTCGCAGTTTATTGTGAAGCTGTTTATTGTGGGGGTTTTTTCTACTCATATCAGTCCCTGGCCCCTCTTTGTGCCTGCAGCCAAAACGTTGCTGTGCAGGCTGCTGTGCCCCTGAACATCACCCTGAGGAGCCTCTGAGGGGGTGACACTGCCTTTCCCTGTGGAAACAGAGTGCTGGCAGTGCTGGAAGCTGCAAACATCAGCTATTCAAAAGTGTAAACACAGGGGTCCACCTCGGTGTGGTGTGAGAGTGATGCCACAAGACCGTGGGCAGTGCTATGGTCCATGTGACAAGGGATGGTCCATGTGACAAGCAAAGGGCTCGAGCAAAACCCCTCAGCTCCAGTGGGGCAGAGATGATGGATTTGGTCAGCAGGGCGGCTGCCTTCTGCCTACTCCGAGGTTAAACCAGGCCTTTTCCCTCCATCCTCTGGGAATGCTGTGCCATGGCCACCACATTGAGGATGCCCCAGGGGCCAGAGGTCCAGCCAGAAGGTCTGAGGCATCACAGCTTGTCCCACCCTGCCTGGGCACAAACACCCCCAGCACAAATCCTTTTATCCTGTTTCACAGAGTATTGGCCAAACAACACCTGAGAGACTCTGACTGACCCTGTGCCTCTGCTACTCCTCCTTTTCCAGGGCAGTTAAAGGCAGCTCCATAAGGAACCTTTCTGAGCTGTGTACAGCAAGGATTATACAGGGTGATGCCGCAGAAACTGATTTAAATAAATCTTACACTATTAGCAGATTAACTAAACATTTAGAAAATCTCTTTTCCCTTCTGAATACTGGCTTATTTTTTGAGTTCATTTATCTTGGAGAATGAAAATTGATTTGAGCTTTTGTAACACAGTCCTTGAGGTATGTTCTCAATGCCACTTTATTTTTCCTGATGTCACATACACAACAGAGTGACAGGCACCCATAGAAAATTTGAAAGCAGCAACACAGCTTTACTCCCTGATTCTCTGCTGGTAGAATGAGGCTGCTCCCTTTGAGCTGCTGAATGGTTTTAAGTCCAAAATTAAATCAGCTTTTCGCCAACTCAAGAAAGAAAGAAGGAAGCTGCAATAATTCCTGATCTGATCCAGAAAAAAAATGTTACTTTTGAGCTGCTCAAAAAGCAGCACTGCTGGGAAAGCAGGTCTGTGTGTGACTGTGCTACCACAGCTAGAAGAAACACATATCATTGGTATCCAAACCTTTACCGTCCCTCCTTTTCACAGGAACAATTCTGAAAGTGTCTTCATTTGTTGTGTCCATCGTGTCCATCATGATCCTGTACTACATTTTACCTCTGCAGATAACTTTACAGCTGTAAGCACTTAATGTTTAGTATTTCTTGAGAGTGAAGCAAGCTCCCTGTGAAGTGCTATGTAGCAGCCCAGGCTAATTTCAGATGTTGGATTTTACAGTTCCTGGTTGCTGATAGAGAAACTCCTGAGCTTTGTCTCTGGGTCATTGCTGCCTGACAGCCAGGGAGATGGTGAGGAGTCAGGATAATGTCCATCTGCAGGCTTTGGGCAGGATATGTATCCAAAGGAAACAGTCCCTTTTGAGGCTTTTATTTTACGTTGGTTGTGTTTATTCAAGCACACTGATTTATATTGTGCAGCTTTTTTACTGTTTAAGTTTTTTTTGTAATTTTTCATTAACTCGTTTTCAGCACATTGAAAGCAGGCTGGTGGCTGATGCTGGGCAAAGGAAAGTTCAACCATCAAGTTGGGCATTCTCACCAGCCTGGCTCTTGTTTATCTCTGGGTGTGTGTTCTGCCAGTTGCTAAATAAGTTATCTTCAACACGGTGAATCACCAAATCAATGCTTTTATATGTGTGTGCAGCAATATTTTCTATTTACTTCTTAAATTATGCAGGCAATGGGGAGCTTTCAAACAGTGCTCAGTCCAAGGGACAAAATGAACAGGGGCTGCAAGTGCTGGGGAAAAAAGGAAAAAAATGGGTTTTTTTCTTTAGTGAGGCAAATAGGTGCAGACCCAAATGAAAGAGTATTTGCAGAGGGACTTGTTATTATTCCTCCTTTCTTTCAGCAGTGTTTGGTAGGCTTGGTACCTGTGCTTCCAGGTAAAAGGCAGAGCAGTGGTGCAGTCCCTCCACTCCAGGCTCTCCCTGCCTTGCTGGATAAAGAGCACAGGTTGTAGCACTGGGGAAATTGGGATTATGGGTCTGGTGGAGCTGCTTTTGTTCCTGCTGCAAAACCGTCGTTGGCAAAAAAGTCTGGAAGAAGCCGCATTCCCATGTGTGCCTGTGGTTTCTGGTGCTGCCCAGGAACTTCCACAGGGCCTTCAGAGAGGTCATTAAATGTTACACTCATTGCAGTAATTGCTATCCATGGGGACTGATAAAGGCTCAGTCAACATTGCAGAGCTGGTGACGTCAGTGGGGTAAAAAAGGTGACACTGCTGCCTGCCAAACATTGGGGTGGAGGGGTTACCCCAGGCAGGCACCAGCTGGGTGCAGGCAGCCCTTGGGATAGGGCAGCCTTTGGGAATGGGCAGCCTTTGGGAAAAGGCAGCTTTTGGGAATGGGCAGCCTTTGGGAACGGGCAGCCCTTGGGATGGGCAGCCCTTGGGAAAAGGCAGCCTTTGGGAATGGGCAGCTTTTGGGAATGGGCAGCTTTTGGGAACAGGCAGCTTTTGGGAACAGGCAGCCTTTGGGAATGGGCAGCCCTTGGGAACGGGCAGCCTTTGGGAACAGGTAGCTCTTAGGAATGGGCAGCCCTTGGAAACGAGCAGCCTTTGGGAATGGGCAGCCCTTGGGAATGGGCAGCCTTTGGGAAAAGACAGCCTTTGGGAATGGGCAGCCTTTGGGAATGGGCAGCTTTTGGGAATGGGCAGCTTTTGGGAACAGGCAGCTTTTGGGAACAGGCAGCCTTTGGGAATGGGCAGCCCTTGGGAATGGGCAGCCTTTGGGAATGGGCAGCCTTTGGGAATGGGCAGCCTTTGGGAACAGGCAGCCCTCAGGAGCAGACAGCCCCTGGGAACAGGCAGCCTTTGGGAACAGGCAGCCCTCAGGAGCAGACAGCCCTTGCACGACGGCAGGAGCCCTTCCGGGGGAAGGATGCCCTGTGGGCTGGAAGCTCTCCTTGATAGCTCCCCTATCCCTGGGATGGCTCTGGCTCTGTCCCTGCTCTGCTGCAGTCCTCACACTTGAGTTGTGTGTGTGATTCGTGTGATTCTCATGAGTGACAAATCCCCCGTGCCATGCAGGTCCCTGTGAGGACAGGTGTCACAGAGGCATCCTTGGTGTCTCACAAAGGGATGCTGGTGGCACTCAGAGGGCTGTCAGGAACAGCAGTCACCACCCTCCTCTCCAGCAAATCCGTATCTCAGGCAGGGACTGGGATTTTTGGATCCCAGAGTCAGCATTTGCAATGGGAAGGGGATTAATTAATCACCTGAAGCAGCACTTATGAATTTCCAGTCCCAATCTGTCAGTGACCAGAGCTGTTGCTGGCCAGCACAGAAGCTGCCAAAAATGAAAAGAAAACAACTTTATAAATATAAACACATGTCCATGCATACAGGTGGGTGAACAGGAAAAGGGAAGCCACATAAATAAAGAAGCATCTCTACTTGTAAATAAAAAATCATTTGGCTGCATGGTGCAAGATGGTCCCTGATTCTGTTTAGAAGGACTGTGGCCCTTGGATTGAGAAAGCTGGGAAGGGCTGGTCCCAGTGCAGCACATCTGGCACTGCACATCAGGCAGGGCTGCCAGAGGTAAAGACCTGGCATTTGTCAACACATCAACTGGGATGTTCCCAGTTTGCTCTATCTGCTGCTGGCAGGGAGGGCAACAGCTCTGAGTCCTCGCAGCCCCCCGAGGCAGTGAGGTGTGCTCTGCCTCTGCAGCCACTCACCTGGGCTTGAGTTTCTCTGTGGAGCCCAATCACTACCAAACACACCCTTCTGGGTGCTCCTGGACTGTGAAAGGGGGGAGCAGAAGGTCCTGGTTATAAACCACTAACATAAAGCTCTTTAACTTTTCCAAGGCGTTTTTTCCTTTTTGGTTTGCTGGCTTATGTTTATTTTCAAGCCTGTCTGCACTTTGAGGCTTCATTCCTTTCTCTGCTCTACTCCTTTCTCTGCAAGCACCCAGGATGCTCAGTTCCACAAGACTGAAGGATGAGGTGGCCGGTGGGGCTGTGGTTCCCTCAGGAAGGAGCAGTGCTTGGTGCCCAGACATCTCTGGAGCAGGGGACCAGGATCTGCTGCGAGTGGACAGCAGGAAAGGTGCAGGGATGCTCAAGGACTGACTGGGACTGTGACAGGGGCACAGGGGCAGCGTGACAAGAGGCTCACCCCAGAGGGGTGAGGAGTTGAGAAGGAGAAGAGGGTGCTGACTTTAGAAGGGAACGAAGGCTTGAAGTTATCCTATGCCTGTGGGCTTCTGCCTGCTTCTTGCAAGCAGGGAGCACATCTGCCCTCCTCCCTCTTGGCTTCCCAGTCCCCCAATCGCTCCATGCCCTGAGCTGGGCTGGGATAGAGTTAATTTTCTTCTCAGTAGCTGGTACAGCGCTGTGTTTTGGATTTAGCAGGAGAATAATGTTGATAACACACGGATGTTTTGGTTGTTGCTAAGTAGTGCTCACCTTAAACCAAGCAGTTCTCAGTCTCCCATGCTCTGCCAGCGAGGAGCAGCACGAGAAGCCATGAGGGACAGAACAGGTGATCTGAATTAGCTGAAGGGATATTCCATACCATGGAACATTATGCTCAGTGTATAAACTGGGGGCAGTTGTCTTTGAGGGGCTGGGGGCTGGGCTGGGCATTGGTCAGTGGGTGGTGAGCATTGGGCATCACTTGTTTCTCTTGGGTTTTATTTCTCTCCCTCTCTCCTTTTCATTGTCGTTGTTGTTATTAATATTATTATTTTCAATTATTAAACTGTTCTTATCTCAACCCACAAGGTTCACCTTCTTTCTGATTCTCCTCCCCGCTGTGGCAAGGAGGGGAATGAGCAGGCAGCTGCGTGAGGCTGGAGTTAAACCTCAACACTCCTGAACCTGTTGGACAGAATTTGAGAGAGAAACCGCAGGAAAAACTATTGAAACAGTGATACCAATATCTGACAAGTTTTGTGCAATTTGTGACTGTTCCCACTGAGGGAAAAGCGGGGATGTTGCAGGCTCTGGCTTGGCATCAGCTGCTGGGCTGATGGTCTGGTGCCTGCCCTGCCTCCTGCCCAGCCAAATGCCATGGGCAGGGTATGTGAGGGACAGCCAGGGGAAGTAGGATGGGTATTTAGGGACACAGACATGTGGAGAAAGCAAAGGGCTTGTGAGGCAAGAAGGTCTCTGAGAGGCGGAGAGGATCTGGGGTATCGCGGAGGAGGAACTATAAAAATCAGGGATTATCGTGGCGTGGGTGGATGTGGGGATGCAGAGCCACGGCAGGGCAGGGACATCAAGCAGCCTCCAGCTGCCATGGACATGTTTTCCTCCTTCTGCAGGGAGAAGCAGTAGGAGGAGGGGAAGGAAATCTTGAATTAGTGTCACCTTTCTCTTCTCTCTTCATTGCAGCCACAGTGCAATGAAATATTTTGTTTCTGGAGAAGTTTTAACTTCCACTTCCCTACCAGCTTTAAGGGTTTCTTAAAATTAAGTTATCTGCACATGGCTGTAAGTGTCTAGCACTGGGTACCTGTACAGAAATATTTTTATGTGATGGTCTTATTTTTGCCCTGAGGCCTGTAAGATGTGATCCCATCCTAGTCCTAGTAAAAGTGCTCATATAAAGGAAAGTTGCTAAACCTCTAAATAAACTTTTTTTTTTTCTGCCATTGGTGAGTGACAAAATAATTTGTAAGGAGAAGGTTCTTTTTCACTGTCAATGTCCAATTATAACTTCAGCCTCTGATGGGAATAGACAAGTATTTGGAGCTGTGGATAATAAACTGCTCAGCAGATCTCTCTGGATCAAAGCCAGCTCTGCAGGGGCATCTTACTGCTATTTCCACTGTGATTTTTTAATATTTTAAAAATAACAATACATCGAAGCATGAGAAATTCCGAGGCTGTGATTGCCAGGGCATCCCACAGCGTGAGGAGCCAGCAGCACTAGCACACAGCAGTCACCCAATTTGGGGAGCTGGGGCCAGCACCCACCAGAGGAGACCTGGGGAGGTCTGTGGATGCTCTGACCACACTCCCAGGTGCCTGAGAGTCCCCTCCTCTGCTGGGGAAGCTGCATCTCCTCAGTAACCTCTCCTCAAACAGCCAAGAATGTGACAAGTGCTGTAACTGCATTTGCATTATCCACTTCTGGTGGCTGAGGCACAAACTGTTCAGCGTTTATTTATTTATTTCTCAAGAGGATGGAGGCAAAATTTTGCTGTATGCTGCCATCTGCTGTGGGCTTCATGTGATTATGAGCACTTCAAATTTGTTTCTTGTAGAGAATGCTGCTTAGAGTGAAGGTGACCAAATAAATGACACATGGAGTTGTATGAAAAGGATCTAAAACTCCATTCCACTTGACCATCTGTGCAAAATGTCCTTCAAACAGTGGGAAACCTGTCGGAAGGAATCATGATGTACTGGTGATTTTAAGTGCAAATTATTTCCCCTAAGTGCTTCATGCTGTGGTACTTCAAGACATTCTTGTTCTTTTCTCTTCCCTTCTCATTTTTCCCTCCCTCCCTGCCTTCCCTCTCTCACCTGAAAGCTCCAGGGGACCATATTTATGGCTGGCAGCCTCAGAGCAGAGCTCTGACGTGGGTGCCTGAGGCAAGGCCAGGCTCCTGTCTCAGCTTCCAGCCCTGTGCCTGCATTTACCTTGAGTAAATACGCTCCAGCATTACGAGGTGGGGAAATCAATAATCTTTTTTCCTCTTGCCCATTGCATTTTACAATTGCATTGCTCAGCTATCAGAGCTCTCTTCAGGGAAATGAATTGGTGATGGAGTCAGTTTTCTTTTGATCAGGAAAAATTGGTCTGGTCATATTTTGACAACCCAAAAGATTAGTGCATTTTTACCTCTCCCCTGCCAGAAATGATGCAAACTATTCAAAAACTTACTCATGTGCCTGGTGTCGATGCTGGGGCCACAACCTGCTGTCCTCTACTGGGGCTGGAGCTCCACCAGCAAGAAAACGTGTGACAAAAGCAACAAAACAAACTTGGAAGCCTCTGCTCATGTTAAATACATCAAAAGAGAGATTAAAGGCAATGATCGAGTGTGCTCTTTCAGTCCAGATAAGGAACACTTCCTTGTACCTTCCCTAAAGTCAAACACACCAAGTAAGCTCCTTTCTTACTGTGCTTTATGTAATCTGGGGCTCTTGGTGCCCACAACTCTGATACTGCTTCTCACAGGGCTTTTTGTTGAATGAAATAAATTTGCCCTGAAGATCTTAAAGCAGTGCTACACTCAGAGAGGTGCTGGAGTGTGTGCACCTTTCAGGGATCTAAATAGGTTGGAACCAGAACCAGGAGGATGCACAGTGCAGCACTTAGAATTCCAGTTTCCAACCTGCTTTATTTGGATATTGGAGACACTCCAAAAAGTGAAGAGATGCATCTAATTTTTTTAAGCCTAATGTACAATTCTTAAATTTCCATTTGCAGACTTAAGTGAATCTTGCCCTAAGAGCAGAGCTGAGCAGATCCCCACCTCTGTGCTGGGATGTACCTGGTGCAGGATGTGTTAAAAACATGTCAAAAACAAGTTAAATGCATGTCACCTCTCAGAAGGCACTTTGGCCTCCTCAGACACCAAGCTTAGGCTCTTGTTTTTATGCTTATCTCTGTCTCTTTACAGAAATTTCCTATTTATTTGTACATCTCAAGTGAAAAACAAAAAGGATTTTGGATTGGCCAAAAGAGAGCTCATCCATGTGATGTTCCTCAGAGTGTCTGGGAAAACTGCATATTGAATAAAAGTCACTTTTATGGTTGGTTCATCCAAACTTACCAGCTTTGTCTCAGTTTCCAGACTAAACTGTCGTGGTGACGGGAGCAGATGATGAATGGCAAAGGAATTTTTCTTCAAATGCCGGACATTTCTTGCAAAGTCCAGCGTGTGAAGAACATTGGATTGATTTCCTGAGGGGCTATGACATGTTGCTGCAAGGCTGTGCCTACGAGCAGGTTGTGTTTCTAAGGAATACTGTGGTTGTAATTTAACCCTGTGCTACACCAGTGATCTGAGTTCACAAACCAGAGGCTGTTTCATCAGCCTCTTTAATAACGTGGCAAATATACACTCCCCTGATATAAAGGTCTTAAACACTCCCAAGGTGTTTACCATGAAACCCCTAATCAGGATTAGTTAAACCAGAGCTGCCTTCAGCCCCACCTGGTTTGGCAGCCCTCTGTACCTGCACATGCGGTGTAGAAAATTATTTTTGTTGAATAAAGAGAAGAAATGCCAGGGAAAAGCAAAGGCTTGGTAGCCTGCCTTAAAAACTCTTTGAAAAATTACTTTTCTGGGCACCAGTTCGTTCCAGCTGTAATACTGAGTACCACTAAAGACCAGTTCATCAGTCCCACCTCTCTCTGAATAAAACACAATGCCCATGTCCATACAAAACACCTCCCACAGCAAATGTCGTAAGACCCCAGGCATCTTCACTTGGCTTAACATAAAGAAATACATTAAAATTGTGATTATATTTATTTTAAAGCCTCTGGCATGAATGTTATGGGCATAAGGAGGGGGAGGAAAATCCAGCTGTGAGGAGTGACTCTTTTATATGGCAAGGGGGTTGGAGCTGGATGATGTATGGAGTTGGATGGTCCCTTCCAACCCAAACCACTCCATGATTCTATGATTCTATATCCTGCCTGTGCATAATTAAGACAGCACAGCAATAGGTCTAACAGAAATCAGAAGGAAGATTGAAGGAAGATTTGCAGGCTCATTGGGCCAGGTCTACCCATAAGTGACTGTCATTGATCTGGGGGTCAGAGTGGCTTCTGGTTGGGAAGATTTCAACAGCTTTCCTCATTTTACACTGGATTTCTCTCTAATATAATAGCAGACCACAATAGATACTTATCATACAGTCTTTTTATGGAAACACAAGAGTGCAAAAGGAATTTTCAGGGGTCCTTTCAGAAATATGAAATAACAACACTGTCAGCTCCAAGAGCAGCACCCTCATCTCCAGACTGCTGATAATACTAAAATATCAGCCATGTTGGGCTGTGAAACTGTCATGATAACAAGCAATGAACATTAAAACTCTCCTGAAAATGTCTCAGCTACACAAGGGTTCCGCATGCTTTATTGAAGTTCTGTCATGCTTCTGTCAGTTGAAATTAATTCCAGTTTCTGTGTCAGCTTTGCAAGAATGATTCCCTCTTCTTTTCAACAACATGCAGGCTTGGGAAGTGCTGTTTCCATTGTGCTGCAGGTTCTTCAGTCAGGGTGAAAGGTTTTGGTGCAGTGTCCTGTGATATCAAGGTTTGTATCCACAGAACAACGTGGAGGTGGACAGTTCATGTGGGTTTGCTGTTTTCTCTCGAATTTGACCTGATACATTGCAGCAAAAATGAAGTTCTGATTCTGCCGGCGCTTTCTTGCACCAGTGGTGATGCAAATACTGATTTAGAAGCACACAGACTGCATCCAAAACCACATCTCAAGCAGATCACCAGCACCTGATCAGATGATAAGATCAATTTTGGCTGATATTGGAAAGCTCTGACAATATCATCCATTATTCAGCCCACACCATCCCCAGCGATCAATTCCAAAATTGACAACTTTCACCCCGGGATTTTTACAAAGGGCAAGTGTCAAACAATCAGGCATTTTCCAGCCTAAAAATAGCTGAGACAGTTATATTAAAATGGAAATCAGGAAACCACAGCAGCGCTTCAGGTGTTTTGTCCTTTGTCTGGCTGGCATCAGTCCATCCACACACTGATGTCACTAATAGGCACGAAGAGTATGGGATCTGTATTGTCCCATCAGCAGAGAAAGGGAGGGATAACAGGGCAGAAAGAAGCTCCTCTTCCATTTAAGTTCAGTCATCTCAGAATTTTCCAGTCAAGTTACAACCTGTTGCTTATTTCAGAGCTATTTATTGCAGGAAAACACCTAAGAATTCGATTTTTAGGAACTTTGTTCACAGCGACGTGATAATATATTTGAATTCAGAGATTATTTTTTCTAGCAGTTGAACATACCTGTCAAAAGTGCCAAATTTCTGCTTCCTGCTTGCTTCTGGATTCAAAGGAAGCTGCTGCTGCCTGTGCAACTGAGCACGGACCTCTTATGGACCTAAATGAATACTTTCAGGAAAAAAGGTATTTTTGTAGTCTGGTCCTTGGAAGGTAAGTACTAAAATAACAGTGAGCAACCTGATCTAAAGTTCTGGTCTTTTTCTTCAAAGCTTTATCATGACAGCATTCAGGGTTATCAGTCTTAGCTTTTCTGCTATGTGTAAAAATTGTAGCTGACAGTAAACACACATGCTCATCACCCAGCATCCATCTGCCTCTTCCATCCAAAACAGGCTGGATGTGCAACAGTTTGCATCAAGTACAGCTGCCAGTAACAAAAATAAATGGTAAAAGGTGTTCTGTGAAGGCCCAGAGCTCAGAGCAGGTGACCAGAAGAGTGGGATGGGTCCTTCTGCAGGGCTGGATTGTGATGTGGGTTTTCAGGAGCCCAGAGCACGGCCACTCTCCTCAGGTCTGCAGTTCTTCTCTCTGGGGAAAAAACAAAACAGTTATGCATCTGTTGTAAATGCTGGTGTTGCCACCCATTGAACTCTGGAAGGGTTTTCCCACTGTACTCGGGTCACCAGGGAACTGAGGGACTGCTGGAGCTGGTCCTGCCAGCAGAATCATAGAAACATGGAATGGCTTGGGTTGGAAGAGACCTTAAACATCATCCAGTTCCACCCCCTGCCATGGGCAGGGACACCTTCCATTATCCCAGGTCCTGTCCAGCCTGGCCTTGGACACTTCCAGGGATCCAGGGGCAGCCACAGCTTCTCTGGGCACCCTGTGCCGGGGCCTCCTCACCCTCACAGGGAGGAATTTTTTCCTAACATCTGATTTAAATCTACCCTCTGTCAGTGGGAAGCCATTCCCCCTTGTCCTCTGCTACAGGCCATTGTAAACAGTCTCTCTTCCTCTTTCTTGTAGGCTCCCTCAGGCACTGCAAGGCTGCAATTAGGTCACCCCAAAGCTTCTCCTCTCCAGTTTGATCTGGGCTGTGCCCCAGTACTCCTCTGCCAGGTAGAAGCCATTCCCTTGGCCCCACTTCCAAAGGCACACTAATTCTACTTTCTTTTGGTTTGCTTCAGAGTCCATTAAAAAGTGTCCATGTTTCCATGCTGCAGCTGAAAATCCTTTCTAAGGGGATAAATTGAGGAATTAATGTTAACATCTGAAGGATGTCCCTCTGAAAAATTCTAATATTTTAGCATTTGGCTGGACAAAGATTTTGCTGTACTTTTTTCTCCCTTGATTACTTTATAATAAGGATCTGTGATTTCCTTTGATACGAGCTCTTCATCTGAAACGTTTGTATATACAAATAAATCACAATGATATATTTGGGGGGAAGAAAATCAAGTAATATTACATGTCTTGAAGATTCAGAAATATCCCATTTTCCTGTTTACTTTGAGTGACGGATAGGCTTGTGATAGCATAAATCTTCATGTGCAATATAAGTTGTGAAAAGAGTGTGTGTCAGCCAGTATTCAGACATGGGCTGAGCTGAAATTGCACACATCACCTTCTTTTGGGCATTTGCTTGTCTGTGAACATTTGATGTCGGCAGTTTGGTTTGAGGAGGAAGCCTCACATATTTCACAAATGAGATGGCGACAGGGGTGGTTTTGTCACGTGCCTGTGTTGCTGGATTGCTGGTGCTGGAATGGCACCACTGCTAACCCTGAATTCCCTCATTCCAGCAAGCTGCGTGCTGGAACAGCAGCTCTGCCTGCGAGGACAAGGCTGGAGCAGAATGGGATGCACGCTCCGGTGTTTAGGACGGCTTTGCCACGAAGACAGCAAAATTGCAATTAAAAGCCCGTGCACAGATCTCTACCTGTGTCTGCATGTCCAGAATCCTCCAGGGCACTGGAGGAGGGTTCACCTGCCTTGCACTTGCCCTGTCTAGTGCCACTTGAGGTGTCTCAGTGCACTTGCCACCACCTGAGCCTTCGCAGGGCATCCGAGCCACCCCATGGGGATGGATGGTGGATACAACCGAGGGTGAGCTGCAGATCCTTGCCTTCTGCAGGAACACCTGTGAGCCAGAAGGACAGCCTGAGATCTCTAAAATGGCTCTGGATGACCCTGCTTCGGCAATGGAGCCCTGCCTGGGAGTCCCACTGGAGCACAGAGCCTGTCTTTGCTCTGTGTCACTGAACCCAGCACCTCTCTGGCAGCACTGGACGGGTGCTGACAGCAGCAGAGCTGGTCTAGAGAGTGGGCCAGCCTTGGGTCAGGTGAAGGTGGCTGCAGTGTCCCCTCACTTCCCTGTCTCTGCTCTCCTCTCCTTCCAGCCAACACCATGTTCCCTCTGCAGTTTCTTTGGCCCACTCAGCTTCCACTCCCCAGGCTTTTCTTTGGCAGCCTCACAGCTTCAAATCAAGTCACAGAACCACAGAATGCTAAGGGTTGGAAGGGACCTTTAAGATCAGCTCATCCCAGCCTTTTCTGCCATGGGCAGGAACGCCTCACACTATCCCAGGTTGCTCCAGGCCTTATCCAACCTGGCCTTGGACACCTCCAGGGATCCAGGGGAAGCCACAGCTTCCCTGGGCACCCTGTGCCAGGGCCTCCCCACCCTCACAGGAAAGAACTTCTTCCTACTGTCTAACCTAAATTTCCCCTCTTTCAATTTGTAACCATTCCCCCCGTCCTGTCACTCCAGTTCCTGACGAAGAGTCCTTCTCCAGCTTCCCTGTAGCCCCTTCAGATTCTGGAAGGTGCTGTGAGGTCTCCACACAATTTTTTCTTCTCCAGGCTGAGCAGCCACATCTTTCCCAGCCTGTCTTCTTCATGGAGGTGCTCCAGTCCTCTTAACAACTTTGTGTCCCTTCTCTGGACTTGCTCCAACAGTCCCTTGTCCTTCTTATGTTGGGGATGCCAGAGCTGTACTCAGTTATAGTCCCCTGTAATCTCTGTCCTTGACCCCCATCTCCTGACTCAGCCCTTCCACACCTCCCTGCTCTGTCTCCAGTCCCCCTCCCCACTGATTCCCACAGACATGGATGTGCTGTCCTCTCCTCTCTGCCCCTGTGGGGTGCTCCCAGCCCCTCACTAAACCCCTGCACCCCTGCTCTGCCCGAGGACCTGCCCCAATCCCCAAACACCCCCTTGAATTTCACGTGTCCATATGACACAGCTCAGCTCTGACAAACGTGGGCTAAACCCCATGTGGCACAGGAGGAGCAAAGTGACACCAGAGGTGGAGGAACAGGGCAGACCCAGACCTCCATCTGCTCGTGGATCCAGTCCAGGAAGGAAGTGGTTCGGCTGTAGACACCCGGCTTGTTCTTCTCTGCACAGCCCACTCCAAAGCTGGTGGTCCCCACCAGCTTCCAGATACTCATATCTTCACATGCTAAAGGCCCCCCACTATCTCCCTGAGGGAAAAAGAATTAAAACAAATGTTAGTGCACCAGAAAAGGAGGGAAATGTCTGTTTGGGGAGGTAGGGGGAGAGACATAGTCCAGTAATTCAAAGTCTCTTGTTTCTGCTCTGTTCTAGGTCCTGGGAAAACACATTACACCAGGACTTGGAGACTTTGGAGACATGTATTAGATCATATTTTTCTTTCCCTGGCTCCTGGCTACTGAGCTGAGCTGAGCCCAAGTTTGCAACACCAAGCTCACATCTCACCTCCTTCCCTGCCCTGCTCCTGGCTGCTTTTCCAGCCCTCGCCAGACACTTTGCTGAGCAGATTCCACTCAATGGACTCACATCTAAGTACTGAAAACTCCCCATTTCTTTTTTTGCTGGGGCAGTTTCCTGCCCTGCAAGCATCAGAGCCAGCACAACAACAGGAAAAAAGGGAATTTGGAACGGGCCAGTCCCACTGGTGAGCGGGGCTCCTCCTGTCACGTGGAGCTGTGTGCTGAGCACGCTGCCTTGGGCAGCTCTCCCAGGCAGAGCTGGTGCCAGGTGCCTTTTTGGAGGGGCTGTGTGCATAAACAGAATGAAATGCAAATCTAGGCACCCACTGCCTTTGCTTTACTTTGTCCCAGGTGTGACTGGGATGGAGAAAATCTGGAAACATGAAGTTCATAGAATCAGAGGGAGGTTTGGGTTGGAAGGGACATTGAAGTTCGTGTAGATCCAAGCCCCTGCTTGGAACACGACACCTTCCACTAGGAATTCCTCCCCAGTCCTATTTGACTGCTTTTCACCATGGGCTTTCTGCACCTTGCAGGTCTCAGGAGCTGCTCACAGTGCAGGGAAGTGCAATTCAGTGCAGTGCAGAGGCCACAGCCGAGGCAGAGCAAGGATGGCACCGTGCTGCAGCACATGCAGCAAATCAAAATATGTCTTAAGCAAATTTGGCTTCAAAAGTAACAGATAAGGTCCAGAGAAGGAATATAAGAAGGAAATTGTAGCGTGTGAATGCACATGGTCAGTGGTTGATAATCATGGTAAGCAGAATAAATGGCACAAACCCAAATGTTTGCCCAAGAAAAGCCTGGGAGTGCCTTCTGATAACTTATCACTCCTGTTTTTCCATTTCCAATGAGCACAGTTGCAGTTTGGAAACTTCCATACCTGGCAGGTGTCCACCCCTCCCTTTAGGAAACCAGCACAAAGCATTGAAGAAGTTATGATCCCACCGTAAACATCCCTGTGATTGCATATTGCATTGGAAATCAGAGGAACACCTGCATAATTCATGGTGTCGGATGTATCACCTGTTAAAAAAACAGAAAAAAACAGAAAAAAACCCAGAAAAAACCAGAAAAAAACCAGAAAAAAACTAGGAAAAACATTCTCATCCTTGAAAATAATCTCCATTTATAAACAGAGAATGTTTTATATGTAAGGAATTGGCAAGGAAGGATGAAAGAAACATGGTTAAATGACAAGACAAAAGTAAGGCAGTGTGGTATCTCTTTACTTACTGTCTCATCAATTACAGTAATTATCCACTCTGTAGAGATGTGGGTTATCAGTGTATAAAATCATAATGAAATCTGGACACTGTATGTTTCCACTTCAAAACTAGACAATGACACTAATGAACTAAAAAACTTGTTGAACATTGTGTTCAATACTAGTGCCAAAACCTGTTCTGAATTTATCACCTGCTCTGTTAGTCAACAAATCATCTGCAAACATCTGATTTACTTTATAAATATTTATTTTATTTCATTCAGAGCCTGAATGGGTCCTTTCTACAAATGGGAGTATTTGCACACTGCCTATTGTCAATTTAGGGCTGGATTTATTTTTTTTTTTTTATGTGGCAAACCTTGCTTTCATTTTCTCCCCACCTTGGGCTGTTATCTGTGGGTCAGGTAACGTTCTGTTCTTGTTCTCTGAACAACAGGAACACGTTCAGTGACATGAATGAAGAGTGATAAAAAACAATTACCTGACAATTCACGCGTTTTCACGTGAAGGCGGTTCAGTTTATGTTATTGATTAACATGACCTCTGAGTCATGGTAAAAAAAAAATCCCTTTTCTTTTTGATGTTGTTTTATCCCATTTCTACATCACTCAACCTGCCTAAAAATACACATATGCCCTCTCTAAAAAAAAAGGAATGGTTAATTCTTGCATTCGTACTGTGCTTTCTATGCTTGGAGTTCTAAAGGGCACAGCCTGTTTGACTGAGGCTGAGTACAACACTGTGGACACTTTATATGTGTAATTTTCAACTGTTTCGGAGGATACTCATCCATTCCTTGAGATAAGAGTTTGTATACCACTTTTGCAGTTCAGTTTGTGCATAAAATCTAGTAATATGTCTTCTTTCCCCCTCCAGATACTCCAGAAAATTCAGTGTTCAACAGTGCCCCAACCAAACCCTGTATTTACTGTATGTAAGATGTGTGCATGCAGTGAAATCATCATCAGACCATATAAAATACCTCCTTCCACAGTCGCTCCCCATCCTGAAACCCAACACATTTTCCCTGCTGGGAAATGTTCACCAAAATTGGGCAGACAGATCGGTTCAATGTGACCTATTTAAAAAAAAAAAAAAAAAAAGGTTAAAAAAAGAGAGCGAAGAGAGCATCAAAATTTAGCAAAAAAAAAAAAAGTTTCTATGTCTCAGAAAAACTTGAAGATTTGGCTTGCAGTGAACTCGCTATGAACACCACCCACTCCCCACATAAATAGCCTGGCAGTTTTCTGCAGGTTTTTTGTCTTACGGGTGACACTGAGGGTTTGAAACAACACTCACAGCAGCCCCAATGAGTTTTGAGTACAAGCAACAAGAGGAGGTATCAGCAGGTCAATAAATTGAAGAATGAGCAAACAAGAAATGCAGCTGATGGGCAGATCAGAGGCCCCAGGGCTGCTGGGGTGAGACCAGGAGCTGGGTGTGCACATCCCTGAAAGGGGAACAAGATTCCTGGAGGGTTCTTTGCTTCTCTCCCATCAGCTCATAGAGTTTCGGTGCCTCTGTGGTCTGGGACACGGAATTTCATGTGATAAAATCAGTGCTTGATGCTTGCAGGGACTACCTGGTGCTGAGTAAAGGGAGGGAAAATACAAAATGTAACTGGGCAGTTCCCAGTGGTTCCGTTCTCCACAGTGCAATGATCCCAGCTCAAAGCATCAAGCCCCCATCATGGAACACAGTGGGGTCTTGCTCAGGTGCAGAGCTGCTCCTGACAGCCTCCCAAAGTTATTCCTGAGCAAAAGAAAACAGCAGTAGCCAAGATACAAAACAGAACAAAATCAAGGTTAATTTTCATTAAAAGCGAAAGTTTAAACCATTACGAGAGAATTGATTTAGGAATTGACAGTCCAGATGTGTCAGAGATTGCCAGTTCCCCTTTGCAGTCAGCTCACAGTGATTAGGAGGTATTGGCAGGTGAGCATTTCAATTAATACAATATTATTACATATTATTTCAACTCATCCTATCAACGGCAGGCAGCATCCTACCCAGAAAAAAAAAAAAGTAGTTTTAATTTAAATCGTCATTATATTCAAATTGCCTTTTCTTCTCTTTGAAATTTAAGGTTGATTTTCAGCTTTGGACACTGCTGGATCCCCCAATACTCACGGAAAGGACATGATAAAAATCTCTGTGACCTCCAAGCAGAATGAGGCAGGGCGTTTATTTTAGATAGGAAGAATATTTAGAAAGAATAAAGGTAATGTTTGCCTATTAATAAATGCCTGCAGTAAATCAATGCCAGAGTGGACTGGGAACATTTTGCAGCACGTTGTCGCTGTCCATGCCTGGATATGGAGTGCAGAGGAGGTGCTCACACTGAGGCTGGGGGAGATTTTTCTTGTGTGAATGGGGATGTTCTAGATGGGAAAGGTGAGAAAGTCGAGAGAAAGCTCACGGAGGTTAATTACCATTGAGAGCAAGAGGTGCTGCCAGTTTCATCAGCGCTATGTCATTCCCCATAGTCTTGGGTTTATAATTCCGATGGTATATGATTTTTTCCACTGAATATGGGTGCACCTGGGTGTCCTGCTGAGTCACAAACCCGACCTGAACACTCCATGAGCTCGGCAAGTACAGGCTGCAACAAAGAGGTAGAAGAGAGTGTCAAACCTCCAGGAAAACCCTCAGGATTTTCTAATTGTCCTCTGAGCTTATGGACCACATGAATTCTAGAGGCAAATAACTCCAGTCCGCTGTACTGGCTTACCTCTCTATCAATAATGGCTGTTTTGCATCTAATTTTTTTAAATGTAGAAAAGGTGACTAATCTTATTAACACATGGGGTCACTGATATATTATCTATGCAATTATCTGTATCTTTTTACAAATACGTGAGAGTTTTTCATCAGCCCAGCTGTCTGTGCCCCTATGAGACCCCACAGCTGCTGCCCAGCACACCTGCACTCAGCCAGACCTCAGCAGCACTTGGGGCAAGGCATTTTTCAAGGAGAAATTTCCCTTCTGGAAGGAGTTTCTGCCCCAGTTCATGAGCTGGCACATCCTTCAGCCTCCAGCACATGAGCAGCTCCTCTCCTTTTGGCCTCACCCTTCTGGGCTAGCAGTGGGCTGGGAAAAAGCTCCAGGGATGTGAGTGGTGTTACCTGCTCCCATCCCCATCACCCTTCAAACACACCACAATCACTCGGGTTGTGGGGGACAAAGTCAAGGAGAAAAGTTCTAAAATGCTGAATTTCTAAGTAATTATTTTATGGCAGCACAAAAATCGGGCTCAAAATTGGAACTAGGAGTGGGGTTCCTCCGTCCCATCTCTTCTCTCTACTGGGTATAAAAGCATCATACAGAATTTACTCAGAAGAAGGCATCCATGTTGTGGATGCTAAAAAATGATCAGAAAAATCCTATTTTAGCTGTCTAAATGTCTTTGGTGAAAGTGGCCTGGAGTTTGTAAGAGCAAGAGGAGCTCTCCTGCACTATTAGCATCAAACAAGACTGCAAAATCAGACAGCTCATTATAAATATGAGAGAGGGCTCTGTTTGTAATTACACAAAGGAGGAGAGTTTAAATAACTATTTAGCATCTATTTACAGCTCCAAGACCTCTTCAACTGCATAAAAAGGAGCAGTGAGTAAGTGGCAAGGGGCACAAAGCACAGTACAACTGACTAATAACCACTGATTGATCCTGTCAACTTGAAAAGGACCCTGGCATTTATTTTGGAGCTCCAGTGGATCAGAAAAGCCAAATACAAATTCTGTACATGCAATGTACAGAAATTACAGATTGAGATACCTAAAACCTAAGCACTTAAATGTTGTTTTAAGCTGATTTCCCAGGAAGCTAGGAGTGGCCAGGACACCTGGAAACTGGGGCCCTGGGTTTGGACAACGTCTTCGGAAGAGCTTTTTCAATAAAAACGCATGCAAAAGAGAGAGAGAAACTGCTTAAATGTTACGGATCAGGCATGAGTGCGTCCTGCAGTTTATTTTTAGGAGCAGGCAGTGTGGCCCCACAGTCAGTGGGATTCCCGGAGCAGGGGGATTTGGGGACTCACTCGTAGACGCAGTGGGCGGCTGTGACGATCCAGCGCGGGGTGATGACGGAGCCCCCGCAGAGGTGGTGGCCCTGGAACTGCAGGCTGACCTGCCATGGCCACTGCCGGGGGGACGACGCGTTGCCCCCCACGATCCGCGGCCCGTAGCTGGCCCGGGTCCCACACGCTGCCAGAAGTAAAGGTTACAGTGCAGAGAGGAAACACAGCCCTGGTTTGGGTCACCTTCAGCCCCTTTTCTCCCAGCCTTGCTGAGGGTGGGAGGTGTCTGCAGCTGGACCATCCCCATCCCATCCCCATGGTCACATCCCAAGTTTCTCCTGCTCCCTCACACCCCTGAAGCATCGTTCATGGTCTGGGGACTGTGGGGTCCTTGTCCCTCCCTCCCCTGCAGGTGCGGGGCTCAGATGAGCTCCAAAACCACCCTGCTCTACCCTCCTTCATCCTCAGGGTCCCACACAGGCAGGCTCAAGCATCTCCTCTCTCCTCGTGATGATTTTGCTGTTGTATTTTGATTTTTTGTATTCCAATCGGAAAACTAGCTGGCATGGTGAACTGTGGGATGAAAATTCAATTAAGGCAGAATTTCCCTTTTCCTGCCAAGATGCCAAAGATTTGGAATTACAGTGTCCTTAACACACAGTCCTTAAATATACACTTCCTACTGGGATTCTCACTGAAATGCTCTTGCTATCTGACACTCCCAATATGCCCTCCCAGCCTATTTTCACTTTCTGAAATTCTTTCAAATTTTACATAAAAAAATACAATTTTTCTTTGGCGTGATAAACTGATAGTATAATATGCCCTGAGTACACAGTTGGTCCCAACTCTTGCCAATGCAGTGGATAAAGAAGGGTAGTTTCTGATTTTATGTTCACTTTTCCTGATTCTTACCCAAACACTTTAGGATGATCACATTGCCAGAAGTGCATTCCTCCCTGAGATGAGAAGACAGTGCAGCATTAGTCCCCATTGATAAACACCGTGGACTTTTTCAATATTATGTCATTTTCCTGTGCACATAAATATAAGTAACTCTTACATTGAAAGAGGTACAAAGACATGAACTCCTCCAATCTAATTAGGGCCTTTAACTGAAATACTGAAGTCAGGAGCTTGGCCACCATCAGGAGGCTGCAGACCATATGCTGCCCTGCTGAAGAGGGGCTCACTCTTCCACGAGGGAAGGCTCATCAGCAGGTCTGAAGTCTCCTTGGATCCATTGCTCCCTTCTCAGTGGAAGGTAACTACGGAAAACAAGCATCCGTCAGGAGGAATAAATGGACCATAAAGGGTTCATAAACCCACCAGGAAATGCGTGAGGATCTGCAAACTGAAACAAAGTGCATCATAATGGAAAAAGATAAGTGCCCGATGTCTATCCATTTGCAAAAAAAGTGGCATCATGGGACAAACAGTCATTTCAAACAGCTCATTTGAAAGCCTTCGTTGATTTTAACGGGTCTTGGATCAGACTCTTGGTTCATATTCCACAAGGCTGCTGCTGAACCTCAGTCTGGGATGTGTAACACTACCAAACACGGAGTACTACATGCCTGAAGAAACAGCAACAATCCCAAACTATCAGTGATTCCCCTTCCACTGATTGCTCTCTGTCTGTCAGGATGAAGCAGCTGAGGCATACCTGAGGTTGGTGGCATTGTGCAGGGATGTCACTTGATCAGCTGAGAACCAGTGGCTGAGGGATACGAAATGTCTTTGGAACTGCTTTTCGACTGCAGCCACGGGCAGGTAACCTGAACTCACGTAACTGCAAATAAACCATAAGCACAGCTTCCCCAGACAGCATTCCAGCAATCTGCTTAAATAATTCACTAATGAAAACCGCAATAATCAGATTCTGGCACTCGATGAAGGTGATTCTATCCCCTCCTAATGCTCCTTACCACGTGCATGTATTTTTGACACAATCATGTGTGGAAGCCAAACATGCTGAGATGCATTTAACTGGCAGAGAAAGTAAATTTTAATTGCAATATTACAATGAAGCTTTTCATTGTAAGTGGTTGGCACGTTTCCTGAGGCACTAACAAGCTCATTGTCTCTTTTTTCTAGAGTTATGTTTTGCAGCAGGGAGGATGAATGATTTTTAATTTTTTCTTCTCTTCTTTGTTGAAAAATCGAGATGTATTTTATCCTAAAGGCAACAAGAATTTATTCAAAGAGGCTTTATACTGCCAACTATAACAGAAATCAGAATGATGATTGTGAAATAACAGAGCATCATGGCAAATCACAACTTCAAATCTTTCTCAACTTTGTGAAAGTTTGTGAAAGAAATGGTGCTTTTTCAGGAATGGGGTCAATCCAGCAAGAACTGCCTTGCCATGTTCTTCTCTAATTGTGAGGTGGACCTTAAATCTTAACAGATATCATGACACGAACTGTATATACAATTTACCTACAGAAGAAGTAAAAGAAATGGGAAATGCTCATATGTTTTTAATGCCTCTCTGACAGGCTACTAGAGTGATAAATAGTATTTGGGCACCTGCACCACACAGGGAAGATTTAGCCAAGGCATTCTATTTAGCCAGCATACAGGATTTATAGCAGTAATAAAAGGTATTTGCCATATACAAGTACTCAGACCTATTTCCCGCATCACCTCAAATCTCCTCAATCACATCACTCACAAAGGTGGATTGCTAAGTCGTTTTTAAAGCACAAACTAACACAAGGTTTCACTGAAAACTTCAGAGCCTGCTCAAAATGCCAAATAAAGTTTCTGGCTTTGGTGTCCATACCTTGAGAAGCCCAGGTGTTTGCAGGTTGTGTTGCCATACTCTGCTCTCCAGTCGTCGGAGCAGACCGTTCTCCAGGAGCCAAAGGTGAACACTTGCAGCACTGCCCTCTTCCCACTCAGCCTGACTTTGAGATTCAGGACAAGAAAAGCCTCAGTGAGCTGTGAAAAGGAACATCAGGCACACAACAGGCACACGGCAGTGCCGAGGCACCACTGTGGTGTCTGTGTTTTCTGGCTCGCTGAGGGAAAACATTTTTTTTTACTACTTGTCTTTTTCATCACTTGGATTCTTTGACAGAATTTTTCTGTGCTTTTTTTTTCCCCTCCCATTAAAGAAGGGAACTAAGGTACTCTGAGCTAGGACAGCCAGGAGAAAAATATGGTTGCTTAAGGGAATGTCAGCTCTAATACAGGTGGAGGAGGCTGCTTGGCTCTCCAGTGAGCTTTAAGCAAGTCTTGCTGATTGCAGTGAGTTGGAGCTGAAGATGCTTTGCCCCAAGGAAACCCGTGGTCAAGGTAAGAGGTGGAAGGTGGCTGGCACCTCCTGTGTCAGAGAGGAGGATGCACTTGTGTCCAGCTGCCCTGGACCTGGGAAAGGGCACACCTTTCCCAGGTGTGTGTGGTGTTTCCAGGGAGAAGGGAGGCAATGCACGTGGTCCCTGCTGCACAGGGCTTTCCCACATGTGCCCACGAGCCCATGATATGGAATTGCAAAGGAAGACAGGAAAAGCAGAGACTTTCCTACTGCCACAGGCTCCACAGTGCCTCAAGCCTCCCTGGGGAAAACACTCCAAATGCTGAACACATTGTGCAGGGTGAGCTGGGGCTGAAAGATCGTGGTTCTTGTCATTCCTCCTATTGCACAGGTGGAAAGCTGTGCTGCCTCCTCACCTGTAGGTACAGGAGCCAGGATTACAAGTGCACTGACCTAAAACCCAGTTATTCTGTTTATTAATTTTAGAGTCTTTTCCCTCCAGTGGCTGTGAACACCACAGTCACCTTCCACAGCACAGGACAGGGAGGGAGCATTTAAAACATCCCTGTGATTCCCAAAACCACCACTGAGAGAAATTCAGACAGAGGTTATACATTTCACACGTGAAGCAGCAAACTCTGCAGCACTGAATGCACAAAAGGCTGATTTCTCCCATTCCCACATCCTTTAAGATAATACCAGGCTTTTGCAATCTTCAAAACCAACACAGTGCAACGGTGTGCCAGTGAATAGAGAGCTCTGTGCTTACACACCATAAGGCAGTGAGGTTATACCTTGCAGGCAGAGGAAACGTGAGCAGTCAAAAAGCATCTGGGCTTCTAATGGACAAAGATGATCGATATGGCAGTAAGAATATTCAGCAGTCATCAAATTTATCTAAAGAGCAGTTTGATTTCTCATAAACTGTAAATCAGTGCCTCAGAGGGATTGGTTCCTCTGAAGTGGTGATTCAGATAATCCATAGGTCTCTATCTTTCTTGTCTGACCCAAACTCTTCACAACAAGCGTTCCCTGATAACTTGCCAATTCTACGGGAGGAGGGATTTATAATCAAATTTGAATTACCACATCTGTACTCGTCCTCCCCTTCTTTACAGTTGAAGACACCATTGCACCTGGCTGATTTCTGGATACACTTAAAGGATGATCGACAGCGAAACTTCCCAATGCAGTTGTACTGGACTAAAAGGAATGAAAGAAAACAGAATAAAACCACACTTGGATATTAATTTAACACTTTTGAATTCCATTATCTGGCCAGATTTCAGTCTTGCTAAGGAAAAGCCAACTCCTGTACTCCAGGAACTTTTGAAATACAACCTGGAGGCTGCTCCATGGTGCTGCTAAAACTCATTTATTAGTGATGACTCATAGGAGGAGTCAGCCTTGCTGTGAGTGCTGTGTGTGCTGACTCCTCCCCAGCTCCCTCTACACAGTTTAAGTTTCACTCGAGGGTGAGTTCCTGCTTGGTGCCTCAGACCCTGAGCAGCAAATTAGGGAGACCCTTGGAAAACACATCCAGTGCTTGCTCTTCCCAAGGGGGTGCCTCAAATTCCCACAAGCTGATCCCTGTTCCGGGTATGAAGACACATCCACATATTTGGCCCCTCAGCCTGGGCAGGTCACACTTCCAGCCACAACTAAACTCATTCTGCATTTCCTTTTCCTTTGTAAAAGTTCTTTTTGATAGGGGAAAGTTCTTTAATTCTTTGAAGACAAAGAAGTGAATTACAGGACAAAAATATGGTGTGGGCTACCTGAAGGGTTTTTTTACCCCCACTTTCTAAACTCAGCTCATTGCCCAAGGGGAACTGACAAAATTTTACTAGAGAAAGGTTTCCCGAAGTGGAGGGTTACCCAGTGATTTAAATATTACACCAATCCTCTCAGGAGTGCCAGAACTATTTTATCCCTACATGTAAATAAAATTTAAAGCCGTCACATCAACAAGATTTTTTACTTCCACAAACAAGCCACAGGAGCAGTTTAATTCTATTCTCAGTAAAAAGCTCATGAAAAATTAAGCATTTGAATGGTTAAGTGAGAACTTAATGAATAACTAATGGTACTCACCACCCAGGCCAATGGCAACTGCTAGGATTACTGCAAGGAATAAACCACAGATATATGGGAAGTATTTTAGGGAGACAAGAGCATGGCACATTGAAGGTGGCTCGATATCTCCTGGAAACCAAACAGAGGGAACAGCTTCTGTGAGGTTAAACCAGCTGAGTTTGCAATGAAAAGGATTTATCTAACATTAAACTAGATGTCATCAATAACTCCTGGATGCACTTTATGAGCTGACCTCACCTGAAGGGATTTGGATTTGCTCTTTCAGGGAATGAGAAGTCTCCAAGAGCTTCAGGGCTGCTGCTGCTGCTCTCAGACATCCCTTGAGCATTTACCTTGGGAGGGTCTGAATTTTGTCCCTGCAGAGCACCTGGCCTGTCCTCCATGCAATCAACAATATGAGCTCCAAATTTTCATTTTCATGGGCTACATCACACTGGGAGCTTTTCAAATATATGAGCACCTCTGATGAAAATGTGAGTCCTGGGATAAAAATTAAATTTGGACCTGCTTTGCCTGTGTAATCAAACTGGTGTGCAGCTTGTAAATAGAAGTTCAAGACAAGAGGGAGTGAAGTCAGTGGTCCTCCTGGACCTGGAAGCAAGGTTAACTGAAAATTATAAAAAGCTGAATTTGAAAAAAAGCAGGATCCCCTGACTAGTCTCAAAAACTGTGAAAAAGCGATCTGCTCGAAGTTTTGCTACAAAGGCAAGAAGAGAACTGAGCAATGGCTCGAGGCTGAGTCTTGAGTTTTCAGGTAGAAAAGATGCAGCTAAAGTTAAAATATACATCAGTAGTAATTGCTGAATACATTTCATGAGCTGGACCTGTTCAGCAGCCACTGACCTCCAGCGCTGACCTCTACTTAGTGGTATTGCCAGTCTGGAAGACAACAAGAGATTCTGCCGAATTTAATGAATGGTTCGCTTGTTTCAAATGTATTCTGATATACAAAGGGCAAACTGTGGGGAAATAGCAAACACAGCTGGGTCATGGGTGCACACAGGAACTGACAGAACCTTGTCTTTAATTTTAGTTCATACAGCTCTTCACTTCACCATTCCTCAGGCTTTGAAATTGAGATTGGCAGATACAATCAGTCAAGGATAAGGAGTGTCTCCGAGGGTTTATAGACTCTCTACTAAATCCCAGCTTCCTCAGACTCTCAGCAGCAGCTGACTAACTGGTTTTGGCAATGGAAGTGGTGTCTGCTATGCCAAAGATCTCCGACAGCTGTAGCAGCAAATGGACTAGAAAATTAAATTGCTCTATTTTCATTCTGCAAGCTCAGTCTGCCTCTGTTGGAGCCCGTGGTTATTTTGAAACCTATGGGAAGCAGCAAACAGAGATGCTAATCCTCCAAGGCTGCTGCATTGTACATTCAGGTTTTTTAATGGACCAATTTCCATGTCGGCAAAATTTCAAACCAACCATTCAAAAATGTGTCTGAAAAGTGTGGGGAAACGTTTGCTTACGTGTGAATAACCTGGCTGTGAGAAATGCTGGTATGTACAAGTCAACACAAGATGTCATCACGTTACTGAGCTGGCAAACCTCACACCTGGGGGAGGGAGGTCGTGTTTCTTCCTCCTCGGTGTGCCTGCTTGCTCTGAGTGGGCAAGCACGGTTTGGCACACAGTGGCCATTTGGATTGCAAAGGTCAAAGGGCTGTGGGTTGTCCCTACCAGATCCATCTGCACTCGGGTCCACTCTTGCTTGTGGTATGAAGAAAAATCTTTTGAAGGTGAACTGAATTGGTGGTACTGGTGGCTCATCTTCTGTAACGGAGATGATTTCAAGACTTCCAGTAGTGGGATTTGTCTCTTGTACCTGACTCAACAGGAGAAAAAAAAAAAAAGAAAAAATAAAGAAAATAATCATTATAGTGTTGTTGTAGAGTCTCAGAATGGTTTGGGTTGGAAAAGATCATCCATTTCCACCCCCTGCCATGGGCAGGAACACCTTCCACTATCCCAGATTACTCAGAGCCCCATCTAACCTGGCCTTGGACACTTCCAGGGATGGGGCAGCCACAGCTTCTCTGGACAACCTGTGGCAGGGCCTCACCACCCTCACAGGGAAGAATTTCTTCCAAATATCTCATCTAAACCTTTCTGTAGCCCCCTTTGGGTACTGGAAGGCCACAACAAGGTCTCTTTGGAGCCTTCTCTTCTCCAGGATGAACACCAACTCTCTCAGCCCTTCCTCATAGCAGAGGTCCCCCAGCCCTCTGAGCATCTTCCTGGCCTCCTCTGGACTCACTCCAGCAAGGTCCCTGTCCCTTCCTGGGCTGGGGACTCCAGAGCTGGACACAGTACTTAATGTTCATGTGGGAAGCACTTATAATTAATTATATTATATAATTAATATTATATAATTAATTATATAATTAATTTACCAGCAAACTACTGAGGTTAATTTTTGTTCAGATTCGTCTAAGCACCGGAGCTACTTTTAATAATTCACACCGGGGTGTGAATCCACCCCCTGCTCTATAATTGCAATAGGAAACAAGAGAAAGACTGAAATGCAGAGGACACCAGCACAGCACCTGACAGGATCCTCATTCAGGGGAATTTTAGTCCAGTAAACTTTTGATGACTTACTACACAGGGAAAAAATTAAAGTTAGCTACACTAGAATTCGAGGCAAATAGATTTGAAATGCTAATTTCTGATTCTGGTTCTGCACAATGGCAAAAAGAATCATATTTTTGAACTCGTAGTGGTGTGAAACAGGTCCAGGTTTGTTAAAGACAGTGGTGCTGGTAAGCTGTAAAAGCAGCCTGTCTGCAGGGTCAGTCCAAGAAAATGCTCACAATGACACATTTTAGGCAAAGAATACATGTTTTATCTGTGACATTATATCTATAATGGCACATAACCTGGAATATTTTTTTACCTTTCAGCAAAATGTTTATGCTCTTCCATTTGGTAAAATTTCACCTACATTTCAATGAACATAAATCAAACTTTGTAGAGAATCTGCCAGCATGATTGTTAAATATTAAAACCAAAAACCCTTCTAGCTGGTGCATAATTTGCCCATCAGGAAACAAAACAGCATTGTGAAGTAAATTACCTGCAAGATGAACACTGACATTTCGCTTATTCAGAGGCTATCACATGTTCCCAAAGCTTCACTCACCTCTTCCTGAGAAGTCATAGTTAAAAGCAAAACCGTTTTCCTTCTTCATTATCGAAAGCAACCCAAAGGAAGTCTGGAGTTTGTTGAGCCACTCTGCTCCGGGAGGGTTTCCAGCCGGCATCGCGGCCGCAGCCCATGTAACCCAACCTGGAGAGGGGTATCGGGTGGCCCCGGCTGGCATGGCTACGGAAAGGGGGAGATAAAAATTCAGCACGCTGTCTAATTAGCCTAAGAACACCAGGCAACACTGGAGTATTTGCAAACCTTCCCGTAACCCCTTGGCAAAGGAGCCCCACGAGCGCCGTGTGAGCGCTGGCTCATCCTCCGTCAAAGCTGAGGGCCCTGAACACCAAGAGCTGTGGGTGGCAAAGGGCAGCAGCCCCGGGGCTTCATCTCTTCAGCACACAAAGCTCACAGACTCATCTTGCTCCTCCTTCACTCGGTTCAGCCTTTGCTGGGTGCCTGCACAAGGTTTTTGAAAAAGCAGTGTCTCATGTTGCTGAGGTATCAACTCAGTTGTATTCTGGGATTTAGAAAATGGAAATATATGTTCAGCTGCAAGGAATGCTCAAGAGTTGTAATAATTTGGCTGGATTGTTTTCACTAAGAAGAGAGATTCCCGACAGAGGGAAAGGTGGAGGGAAGAAGAAGGAGGAAGGATGATGCAAAAAGCCACTAGAGTGTGAGTGAAACAAGGCTCCTGAGAGGCCAGGGAGGAAATTAAAGTTTTCAGTGATAAAACCCACATCCCTGGAACATGGCTGAAATGAGAGAAGCTCTTCAGTCCCTTTGCTGTGCACGATGGAGACTGGCACTTCCAAAGGAAAAGACACCACATCATGATCCTGTTAACTTAAGCCATGACATCAAGAATCCTTCATCATCTCCTGTGTCACTCTTTCAGCAGCCTTTCCTGGAAATGGGGACACTCTCCACACTGGGCTTCAGACAGTTCAGATGGTTCTCCAAATGGCTGGAGAACCAGCTTAAGCTGCCCAGGTGTCTCTAGGGGAACTTTAGCCAAAGTGGGGAAAACATGAGGGCTCGTTTCAGGAGACCAGCAGCTCAGGTGATCCTTTCAGTCCATGGGGTGAGGTGTCCTGTACTCCACAGGGAACAGTGATACCTGCAATGAGGACAGAAAAAACTGCCTCCAACCAATTCACCCACTCTGGCCATGCTGGAGATTCCAGGCACCAGCCAGAGGCAGCTCTGCAAAGGCTCCCACAGTGGCACTGGCACCACTGGAAAGGAAAAGTTCTTCTCCCTGCTTCCACCCTGAGCTGCTCCAAGCTCAGCCTCAGGGTGTGATGTCTGGATGGGACACTGGGTTTAATCTTCCACAATTGGGTTGCTCATTGCCTTTGGCTGAGAAGACCAAAGCAGGAGCTACGTGTGATAGAGACAGGAGGACATGAAACTCAGCCCAAAAGGAAAGTTTTGGTCTACAGACTAACTTCCTACACGCTGCAGGACAGCCCCACTTGCCTCCCCACCAATGTAGTCACAGCTGAGGTGGATTTCTTGGCTTCCAGGAGACAGTTTAAAGTAAAGAGCTTAAAGATTCTACCTGAGACCCTTCATCAAGTCCACTATGACTGTGGTGGTTACCTGTTGGGCTTCTCATCTTGTTCTGCCAGGGTGGAGAGGAAAAGCTTTTTCTTTTTCAGCCACCCCCTCCAACAAAAATTCAGAGGCGCAGGTTCTATGAAAACAGGATGTCAGCTTTTGTCAGAAAAGATCACAAGGGGTGTGAGGTTTTTTTTTCTTTCATTTTATCTGCCTCTTTCTCTCTTTCATTTTCTGACTCCCTCCCTCCCTCCCTCCCTCGCGCCCTCCTCCCACCTCCCAGTTTCTGCCAGTGCTGAGCACACGGAGAGGGGAGGACACGGAGGAGATGGCGGTGGCTGAGGCACAGCTGTACGCAAAGGTGTCCAACAAGCACCGGAGCAGGAGCACCTCTGCCCTCCTCGAGCCTCTCCTGGCCAAAGGATTCCCGGCTCATATCGCGTGAGTAGTGTGCTCAGCTGCCTTTGCACAGGGAGATTTATTTAAGATAGGAGGTGTTTGCCATAAAATCCCGACACAGGCAGCTCGGTTTTTTGATCAGGAGAATGTGCTGCTCCTGGGGGTGATGACCCCGTGCAGGGTTCAGACCTGTCTTGCTCTGAATTTCATACAGAGCAAAGTGTATTGCCCATATGGCAAAAACAACCTGCTCAATATCCCACTTTTTTAAAATACTGTGTAAATCTAAAGATGCACACCCTTCCACATTCTGAGTTTGAGAGGCTTCTCAGTGAGTTGAGAGGTTGACCATAGCTTGCTCTTGGGATACATCGTCTTTCATCTTTTTCTGCTTATCACTCTTATTATAAGGGAATTAAACATGGATGTGATTTCCAGCCAAAGTTTTTTCAGGCCTGGCAAAAGGCTCCTGCTGGATGATGTCACTGGAAACTGTTTAAAAAACTTTCCTTAACAAGATGCCCCGTAAGTCTGTCAATTTTTCTTCCTGTATTGAATCAGGATCTTGTTCCAAAAATCATGTCCTGACTAGAAAATACAATAGTAAAGAAGGAGGCCCTATTTTTGGCAACCCTAGTGGATGAGAGAGTAACTGGCAGCAGGTAAACAAGTTAATGCAAAAGAAAAGTGCTGGTCACTCCTCCCCAAACATCTCTTCTGCGGGACAGGAAGTTTTGGGGAGGATTTTCCAACTTCTGAAGGGCAAGTATGGACACTTTTGGTTCAAACTGTTCAAAAAATATATCTTATTATTTAAATATCAGAGAACCACTCATTAAAAGTATTTTAGAAAGAAGAGTGGTCTCTCTCTCCCTTTTGACTGAAAACTGAGTGAGTGGAAGAGGCTCCATTTGTAAGTGCTGTGTTGTTTCTTGGGAACAGCTGTGGCAGCAATCAGTGTCACACACGATGGACACAGCTCACAAGGCAACTGTGGGTCCCTTGTTCCCAGTGATGCACAGCGGAATTTTAGCTGTGGGCTGAAAACATGGCTAATCATTTCTCTAATAATACTGTAAGTTGGGTCAGCCCAAAGTAATGGCTACGTTTTGCAATTTTTTCTGCTTTATGTGATGTTTTTCCAATCCCTTTCAAAACACTTTCTGCTCTTACTGAGATGACTTTGTGCTTCCCAGTTCAAAATCAGAAGCGGCAGCAGAAAAACTGTGCAAATTGACATAACAAAATGTCAAAAAGCAATTTTAAAAAATTTTATTTCCTATTATTGACCTTAAGACCTTCAAAATTTTGATTGTGTTTTTATAAAACCTTCTAGCTGTCTCTGTTGTCCCTCAATTAAACCATGAATGGAAGTACTGAAAAGTTTCTTTTGAGATGTTCTGGCCTGAGAAATATGAGGTGGGGTGGAAATATTACAAAATCTTTCATCATATAGAACCAACAGGCCAAAGCAACATTTCCCCAGTGAACAAAACTCAAATATGTGAGGGTCAAGTCTAGCATAAGATCAACAAATTTCCACAAGAAATTGTGCCAGCAGTTTCTGTTTTAGGGAAGAGCCAGCTTATTCTCACTGCAAATTTATTTTTAATCCACTTTCAGTACAGATTTTCAATGGTTTTTTCCTACTGCCTATCTGAGAGATATTGGTACTTGCAGAATTTGTTCTTTGCATTATTTTTGAATTTTCACTTCTCATCTGGGAAGTGTAGGATTAGTCACAGCCTAATGCACCCCTCGTGCTAAGGGCTCTCTAAACCCTGCTGGGGATCATCCTACAGCCAACATATGTGATGAGACAAAAGGTGGGAACGGGTATGGAGAGGAGCACAAGAGAACAATGAGATGGGACTGAACAGGATGGCAGTTCATGGCCATTCAGGTCTCACTTGTCTTATTACATTTAATTTTGAAGGCCCCATGGTAAAGAAAACCTAAAGCCAAGCGCCGTTTCGGCTTCAGGACTGTTTGCACACAGTTTGTCTCCAGGTGGGAGGAGCAGCATGGCATGAAGTGGTAAAACACTCACTTGGAGGTGCAATGAGTGGTTACAAAGCCCGGCATCATTGCCACTGACACTTCCACAAGGCACGGCAGGAAGGGCTGCATGAGGAGAAGGACAGAAACATGGGTTATTTGTGTTTTGTGTGATGGAGAAGGGCTCAGCAAAGGCACAAAAAGGAAATGTGCAGTGTTCAGTCACAGAGAGCACAGGCTGGCTTTAGACCTCATGGCTGTGCATGGATCTGGCCACGGGAGTGGATTTACTTTCCGGAAAAGAAAGGTAGAAGGTAAAGTTTGAGTGGAAAGGCTCACATTCATCCCCATCCATGTCAAGCCTCACTAAAGAGCCAGGCACAGTTACAGTTAAATGTCATTAAAACTTTAGTTTTTACACTAAAGAGAAGACAGAAAACTGGGAGGGAACATAAGGATGAACCCGAGTCCTGCAGCTCTATGCACTCCTGATGTGTGTTCGGGTGTCACAGGGATGGATGAAGAACAAAAATGGGAGGAGACAACACAATTCAATGCCCTCGGGAGCCAGTGGCCAGAAAGGGTGGCCTCAAGAGGGAAGGAAAGACATGAGCAGATGCCAAGAAATTCAGTAGTTTTCTCCAGTGTCCACTGTCTCTAGGTTCCCTTCGTGTTTCTTCTGAGACGTCTGTAGGTGCATTTCAGGGGTGGAAGTGGGGCTCATGAGTGCAGCTGCTGCTTGAACGCTGGAATCCTTCCCCCATCACCCAGTATTTAGGCACAAACATTTGCTCATGTGAAACACACAGCTGGCATTTTGAAAGCTCTATTGAGAAAAGGAAATATGGATCAAATCCCACCCCAGAGAATGGAAGTTAACAGAGAGGAATGATGGATTTTGTCCCTTACCTTGACTGAGCTGCTGGCTTAGATCTGGCTCTCTGCTGGCTGTGGGGGAACCTCAATCCGGATTTCAACCCCCAATACAAGCATGATTTGCTTAGTTTAATGTATGGGCTTGGGCCTGGCATCTTGAATCAGAACCTTTTTCCTATGAACCAAGAAAACCCTGTTCTTAACCATCCATGGATGGATGGTTTATCTAACCGCAAGGAAATCCATATATTCAGTAGGGCTGCTAAGGAAACACCTCCAGAACACAAAGGAAGGCATCTTATGGGAAGGACAGGTTACCAGTCTTCAAGGAATTAAAGACTTGCAGTGAGAAAAAAAAACTATCTGGAAGGTTTCAAGAACATAAGCATTTGCCAGGAAAAACCTTCATGCTAAAAGTCCTGACTGTGCTGGAAAATAGACTTGATGACCATAGTCACTAAATGCCTTTACTTTACGAAAGTTTTCTTTCTGCTGTTCTGAGGAACCAATTTTGTGCTTTTTCTAGGCAGAAAGCCTTGGTTGCTACTGGACAAAAGACAGTAGAAGATGCAGTAAAATGGTAAGTACCTGTGATTTATAAGCTGGGCCTTCACATTAAACCTGCCTAAAAATCCTTCTTGATGTGCTCATCCTGTCACTGAATTTGAAGCTAGATGCTATAAAAAAAAACAAACCCTGAATTTGAGATTTTTTAAAATTTATTTCACTCAGACAGAGAAATATTTGTATTTGTACTTCTTCTGGGAAGCAAGGTTACTTGCAGAAGGTCCAGGTAAATTAAAAAGAAGCAGCTACTTTTACTTTTACCAATGAGTCAGTTCATGGGACCAGCTGGTCTGGTCAGAAAATCCTCCTCAGTTTTAAGCCTCCTGAGGGAAAGGAACAAGGAAACAGGGAAAATTTCTGTAAACCCATGACTGCTCTTACGAACACGTGCAGAAACAACAGCTGAAGGGGAACAGAAAGGCTCACCACAAAGCTCAAAGGCTGATGATCAGAGGGAGGTGTTATTACAATTAAAATCACTTCTCAGTTTTGAACCCCACAAAGTTTTCTCCTCGCTACCAAGACTTTCACAGAGTATTTATATGTCATTCATGTGCTGATAACTGATTTTTTTTCTTGCTTTAATTCACCTTCACATTAAATCCAATCTTTCCTTGCACTTTCTTTTGGGTATTGTTTTGCCCTTTTTTTTTTTTCTCCTTTCTATTTTCTTTTCTTCTGTGAAAAGCCAGAGGAGGCATTTGAGAATGGCACTTTCTTTCTAAATTTTTTTTTTCAGGGATGCAGCCACACTTCCCAACAACCATTCCCAATCCAACAGCTGCAAATACAAACACACAGCATGTGAAGGACATGCTAAAGGACATCATCACATGGCGAATGAGTTTCTGACCTTTGCTTGTGTATTTTCTGATTTGTCTTGCTTGCTTTTCTTAGGGCTGAATAAAAAGGCTCTTTTCAAGTGTTTTTTTAATCGTCGGTTAATTTTAATTTTGTCATTTTTCAACATGTTCCACCCATTGCCTTTTTTCCTCTTTCAGTCCTCTGTTTCCAGTCATGAAAAGGGAAAAAACAAAAACCAAATCCTAAAGAAGTATTTTTTGTTTTCTCCCATTTTCAGACACTGACAGAAGTGAAGACACATGATAAAATGTAAAGCACTCAAAAAATAAGAAAAAGAAAATTCTCCGTTATTTAGTGCTTCAGAGAGGAAAAGGAGATTTTACTTCAGCTTTTCCTTTGTAAGAAAATAATAAAATCGTATTTCCTTTTTCTGATCTCTGCTATGGAGGCCTTCAGCCACAGGAAACAAGAGCCAGGGGTGCACACACTCACTCTCGGGGTTATGCTCTTGATTTCAGGCTGCATTCCCACTGCAACGACCCCTCCCTGGAAGATCCAATCCCTCAGGAATACGCTCTTTACCTGTGCCCCACGGGCCGCCTGCACAGCCGCCTGCAGGACTTCTGGAGGGAGAGCAAGCGCCAGTGCGGGAAGAACAGAGCCCACGAGGTCTTCCCACATGTCACCCTCTGCGACTTCTTCACGGTGAGGCACGGGAGAGTGCAAGGGTCGAAATTCAGTGGGGTGATATTTGGTGAAACTGGGCCACCTGCTGTTGTCTGACACCAGAACTTGTTGGTGATCAGATGGCATGACCCAGGTCCAGGCACGTTGCTTAACGTTTGAGTGATGCTTAATGTCTGAGTGATGCCTAATGTTTGAGTGGGATGTTTCGGGGCAGCTGATCCATCTAGAGCAGCCCTGTGCAGTCCAGCTGCTGTCAGGCTTCCATGTGCTCGCTGCTGTGTGGATTTAGGATGATGAACCTCCCCAGCCAGGGCAGCAGTGGCTGCCATCAGCCAGCTGTGCAGCAGGGACAGTGTTATCGTAAGATGCAGACAACTTTAGTACCTGTGGGAATCTCAGGGAAATCTCTGCCTTCCCCACAGAGCCCCGTCAGCGGCTCACTGCTATGGTGGCATGTCCCAGATTTTACCCTTTCTGTTGAAGCTGAAGATTTTGTGAAATCTTTTGTGAAGTCCAGCCAAGAGTCACCAGTCTGGAAAAACTCTGGAGACACCTGGAATCCAGTTTTAGCATGTTGATGGTGCAGCACATGAACATCAGCTGTATCTGGGATGTGCTGAAACAGGCTTGAGCTAGAGCAGCTGGACAACAATTGTTTTGTTCATCCTACCTTTATGTTAAACCATTTAGTCCTTCCTTCCCCCTAAGGGTGGATCATCACAACCATGCCAAAAATAAGATTATTTTGGTGCAAAATACTAAATGGTGCTCAGTGGCCATTAAACACAATTATGCAGAAGAAAAGTCATTAATTACTAATGAATGTCATGCTCTTGGGAGGCATCAAGTTTAAAGGCTTGTCTGGAAGAAATGACTGCATTGCAACCCTCACCTGGCATATCTCAGCAAAGGACTGTAGGATAACAATAACACAAATTCTTACTCAGAACTGAAGAGGGAAATCATGATCCCTGCCTCATTTCAGACTGGTAACTGCAGACCAGTCAGATGGTAAAATATTTTGGCTTTTTCCTACCCAGGCTAGATACAACTTGGGTTGAAGGCTCCATCTCCTGTTATAGAACCAGGACACTGCTGATCCAACTGCCAAATACTGCTGGGTTTAATGCCAGGAATTTCAGGCAAATTCCTAGCTATTTTGTGTTTCTCAGGAAGTTTGTAGCCCCCCAGTTTTCTGGCAGTGCTGTATGACAGAAGCTACAACACTGGCTGTGAGCTGGTGGGTAAAGCCTCTCCTCCTCTGTTTTCTTTCAGTGTGAAGACCAGAAAGTGGAATTATTGTATGACATCTTAAAGCGAGTCGGTGACAGCTTCTCCCAGAGCTTTCCACCATCCATTTCCCTAACACTACATGCATCTGCCAGCTACCTTGGCTTCTTCATTGATGACAGCCAGGCAAATGTCCTCAGAGAGTTTGCTGTAGCATTCTCATCGGAAGCTTCGGCCCTGGCAGGTAGGACCAACATCACAGGGAAAACGGGTGGTTTGCAACACAGATGCATTGGCAGCATACTGAAAATATGACCTGTGTCTCCAGGGGAGCTTGGCTGATATTTTCCTGCCAGAAAACACCCTTTCCTCCTACAGATTTGCAAGCAGGGTGGCCAGAGGAGCATGTTTTAGTCTTTGAAGACACAACACTTTTGTCTAAAAGCTGAAATGATCCTGTGTGCACCTTGGCAGGCCATTGATCAGGATATCCAGGATGGGCAGGGACATAACACTCCTCAGATTTCCAACCCCATGGTGCTGTGGCCCAGCCTGATGGCCTGACTGCATCCTTGGGAGTAGAGCCTAATACCCTTTCCAAGGGAAACTGCATCACCAGAGGAGGCTGAAGGGGCACAGCCCCACCACGGCTTTGGCTGGGAGAAATGAGTTCAGCACATCTCAGGCTGGGAGAGGAAATCAAACCCTGATCTTTTTTTTTGACTCACAGATGAAGCCGGGAAGCAAATCCAGTCCACATTTGGGAATGATTTTGGCATGATTAAAACCATGATACCCTTCAAAACCATTATTCAGTCAATCTACTCTACCACTAGTTACTGTCGTATTTCCTGCATCACACAAAGCCTGTAGGATAAAACAAGAGGAGCTTTAAATGACTTCTATGTTGTGATGTGATTGTTTCATCCCTAGACTGCCACGTGAAGCCCTCCTTGAAGCAGTTCCACCTTACCTTGGCCCACAGGTTTTATCCTCACCATCAGAAGACTTTGGAACAATTGGCCAAATGCATTAACCCAGGGGAGCCCTGCCAGTGGGTGGCTGCTCTCTATTCACGGGACATGCGTTTTGTGCATTACCAGGTACTGGAATCAGATTTATTTCATTTCCTGAGCCCTAATTTGCTTTGCAACAGTCATCTTGCCTTTTCCAACCTTAAGAAAATCTCTGCCTGCTCAGCACAGTGTTTCAAAGAGCTCGGTTGTTTTCAGTGCCATTTTGGGCTGAAAAACTGCACTCCTGAATCAGTAGATAGTACCTTTATTATGGTCGGTTGCTTGACCTGTATGTCTCAAAATCTAATTCCAAACTCCAGCAGAAAAAAGACTAATCTTACCATGACATGAGAAAATAAAAGAGACAGGAAATCATCATCCTTCAATATTTGCTAGGATTTGTCAGTTTACAGTTTTGCAGTAAAACTCCATTCAGCAAAATTAGTTTTCTTGATTGTTCCAGCCACGATGAAAACTGCAGCAGTGAGCAAGGCACAGTTCTCACTGATGATTTTCTGCTTAGCAGACTCTTAGTTAAAACCTGACAACATTGTTTCAGTTCTCATTTCCAAATTTAAATTATGGAATGATCAACAGTTTTTTGTCAGATCAGTAAATCACTTTGTCACAAGTCTCGTATTGGATTTGAGTCACACTCAGGAGAGCTGCAAGCAATCACAAAAATAGGTCAGATCTGTGTTCGCTTTCAAATAAGTCTGTACCAGTTACAGGGGAAAAAAAAGTATTTTTGTGAAAACCAAGTGCCTGTTTTTACACATATTTTAAATGTGGTAGAGTCTTCCTTTTCCTCTACCGAAGTGCCACTGAAGAGCAGGTTGCAGAGTGGAAAACAGAACTGGTCCTGTGTCCGGGAGAGGGGAACAACCATCCCCTGAGCTGCTGCAGCACAGAGAACATCCTGACCCTGCTGTGTGTCCCCCCAGAGGCTGAGGGCCCTCTTCCAGTACAAGCCCCAGAACATTGATGAGCTCATGATCAACGCTGGGGACCTGATCTACGTGGAGCCCAGGCAGCAGTGTGAGGTGAGCGAGGGCTGGGTGATCGGCACCTCGCACCGCACCGGCTGCAGGGGCTTTCTCCCAGAAAACTACACCGAGAAAGCCCACGAGTCAGACACCTGGGTCAAGCACAGGTAACGTGGGATTTCATGGGCTTTGCTTTCCATCAGCCACTTTTCCTGCTGGGTAGCCATGGCAGTTCCTCCTTGCATGCCTGTGGGCAGAGGGGGGAATCCTGAGGGTCTGGGTGGGACTCTGGGACACCTTCTGAGGGAAAAGGGATAGGGCACACACCCTCAGACTCCCAGAGTTCATAAGTTCAGCTGCTCGAGGGATGACCCCTGCTTGCTCTTGAAAAACCTGAACGCCCTAATGAATTTTGAAAGAGCACATTCTGCCAGGGCAGGCTGAGCCTTCAGCCTGGCTCTCTGCTCTCTTCTTTTTTTGTTGTTTCAAGGGCTTGTAGAGTTAACTTGAAATGAAACCACACAAAGGTTGCTCCACCAGCTTGGCACCACCCTTATCTTGTTGATGTGCCCTGCATCAGAAGGCACCTGTCTGGCTTCCTGCACTTCATTCTGCAGCTGACAGCACAGCTGATGCTACTTGTAGATTAGAGCTGATTTTTCTAGGCAGGGAGGTTTTGGTGCGCTCCTTGATGTCTCAGAGAAAGGGAGGAGGCCACCAGGTAGTATTTCCTGCTTGAAGGTCCCACTTTAGCAGGGTTATGCCCAATATACACCATCAATTCCTAATATTTTAACCTCAATTTTATGGGGCATATTCTATATGAACAGCAAAGTGGTGAGGTGGATTGCAAGTGTGCAAAAAAGTATTGAATGGAACGTGAATCCTGACTTACGGATGCTGTAAACAGCATCATGACTCAAAAATGTCTTCTATTTGTGTGTGTGCCTGTATGTTTGTGTATGTGTGTGTGTTGCTTCTGCTTTTTCTGCAGGGAATATGTTTTTGAGACAGCTTCAAGATCCTCCACCAAAACTGAAAAGGAGCCCAATGTAAAGCTGAATGGGGAAGCCCATAATCCCAGTATGCCAAGGAGTGTAACCAATGTACTTTCCCTTCAGGTAATCGTTTTTTTCCATTTCTTATCTTTGCCACATGCTTTGGCAGATATGCTATTAATTAATAGCATTTAGTAAATTTAGTAGTATCTTCCTTCTCCTCCCTCCTATTTTCATGTTTTGTTTTACATTTATCTAGGCTGGTTTATTTATTATGTTGTACATTTATATATGCATACACACTCATGCTTGTATTGTATAATATCTCATATTTTTTTGGTAACGTATATGATGTAGATCACACTTGCCTTTCATAAATCTTTCCTTGCTCCTGTCATAGTAGCACAACACCTGAGTTCTCTGCTCAGGTTTCTCTGAGCACAACCTCAGTGGGTGTGGAGAAAAGTCCGACAGGTGAGACACAGACACAACCTCCCCTGACTTCCACATGGCTTCAGGCAGAGTAACTATATCAGAATTAGGCTCACTGTTCGTGGCTGCTCCTATGTCCAGATTTTATGGATGTGATCTTGGAGGTCTCCACGGCCCCAGATCACATTTAAATGTTCCATTTCCTTCTTTATTTTTAGATATGTAGCTAGTGCAAACAGCTGCACAGAACAGCTAGCTGGAGTGGGTAACAGCACTGGTAGGATCATGTTTTTGTCCCAGCTTCAAAATCAAAAGGTATCAATTTTTTCCCATGTTTTCCACTGGTCTTCTGGTAGAAAGAGCAAAACAAGTAAGGACTCTGATTTTTTTCCTACAGCGCATTTGCACCTGCATTGCTTTTTTGGCTCTGTCAGAGATGCTAAGACCCATTTTTAGCACAGACATGCCTCAGAAACCCCTTTGGCTTGCTGGTCCCACAGCCTCTCTTCCTGCTGTGCTGGGCAATAACCCTGGGCTGGTTTGTGTCAACATCAGAGAAACTGAGGGCACCTTGAGGGAAATTCTGTCCTGGGGCCTCCAGGACACCATGTATATGACTGTAAGAAATTTCTGAACAAGTCACACCTCCTTCCTCTGGCTCTTGGCTGCTCTTGGCCTCTCTTACCCAGGTCAGATCTGTGGCAGAGCCAAGGCTTGGCCTGAAGAATGTGTTTTGCAGATGGGCACATCTCCAGTCTAGAGTTTCCCTGGCCTCTGGTTTCCTCTCAAGCAAAAGAGGAAGACCACAAAACCTTGAGTTTGTACTCCAATCTTCTGGCAGTTGATTGGCATTTCATGGCAGAAATTCAAGTGTTTAACATAACGCATGAATGTCAAACCTCAAACCACTTCTTAAGAGTTCCCTTCTCTTGCTGAAGATGCAGAGCACTTAACTCAGTGTTGCAGCATTAAAGTTTTAAAGCCTTTGACCGGTTTCTTCTTATCTTCTCATCTGTATTTAATGTGTGTTTTATACTAAACCCAAACTACTTATAATTTATTTGTAGTTCCATGCAGTCTAAGTAAAAAAAGTGGCCTTGCAGGAGATCTGTATTCACTGTTGATTTGGCCACACAGTTATGAAAATGTAGAAGTAATATTTTCACTAGGAAAAGAAGAAGCTTGGTGTTAGTCCTGGTGTAGAAAAGAGCATCACCAGTCAAATTTTAGCTAGTTTTCTGGTTTTGTTTATATCAACCATATAATATAAATTGAAGTTATGATTCGTTCCCACACTGAGATTAAAAGATCTGTTACCAACACTGTCTTTCACTAGTGCTAACACAGAACTAAAACCTGTAGCCCATGAGGGTCAGCGATGTGCCCTTTGACAGGACGAGAGGAAGTGGCCTTAAGCTGCACCAGGAGAGGTTCAGGCTGGACATCAGGAAGAATTTCTTCACTGAATGGATGAAACATTGGAACAGACTGCCCAGGGAGGTAGGGGAGAGCCCATCCCTGGATGTGGTCAAGAAACAACTGGATGTAGCACTCAGTGCTATGGTTTAGTTGACAAGGTGGTGATCGGTCAAAGGTTGGACTCGATGACCTTGGAGGTCTTTTCCAATATAAATGATTCTGCGATTCTGTCTCTTTCATTTGCCTTCAGTGGAGAACCAGTCAGGCTTATTATTGTCCTAAAGACAGGCCCCTATTACAGCAGGTCCTCTCCAGGAACCCAGACTTTTCCTGCAGGTTCTAGATAACATCCTAATGAAACCCCCTTTTTCCCCAGCTCTCTCAGAACACTGCCCTCAGGAGAGGGGTGCTGGTGATGCGCCACGGGGAAAGAGTTGATCAGGTCTTTGGCAAATCTTGGCTTCAGCAGTGCCTGACTGCAGATGGTGAGTAAGGTAATGGGAGGATCTGCAAAAACCAGGACCAAACCCAATTAATCCCAGTAATGGGTAGAAGAGATTCAATCTTCTGCATGTAAACGTAAACACTGGCACAAAGGAGTGATAAGTCAGGCACAGCACTGCTCTGACCTGCATGTAACCAGGTCACAATGTCCTAAAGTCCTTCATGTTTATGCTCACTAAACTCTGCAGGTAAACAAACTCTTGTGCTGTTGATGGACGTGTGTCTCACTGACACACGAACAAATCACAGGAGCACACTCACCAACTCTCGTTACGCAAGGTGGTGGTTGTCAGACCCCTCCACCTTTCCGTGCCTGAATCAGAATCATGGGCTGTTGATCAGAGTCACACTACGTCACCAATCCAACCTGAGCAATCTGTGGTGGAAATGAAACATCAGCACTGACCCAAATTAAAATCTGAACTTCCTCCCTCTCTCAAAAAAAAAAAAGGTATGTTTTCAGGTGAAGAAAACTGCCGCAAAACAGGGAAATGTGTGTCAGGAGGAAGGAGAGGAACAAGAAGGTGGGAGTGCACAAGTGAGAGCTTTATGCTGAAAGTCTGCCTTGCTATGCTGGAGATTCTCCATGCTTAGTGTGTGAAATTCACACCAGATAAGGAGAGTGGTACCTTCTGGCTGCATGATCAGTGCATTGGTTTCATTTTGATTCAGTGGAAATGGGTTTTTTTGGTCACTTGGCAATTGTAAAAGAATATAGATAGGGAGTCGATTTCTGTTTCTCTTGAGTTCCACAAAGCCAAATTGTCATGATTTCATGTCCTCTCTCCTCCTTCCCATTGCTCCTTCCTAGCTTGCAGAAGAGGGGCTATTCTGTTAGGACAGGTGACTTCCCAAGCCAGGGTTGTGACCTTAAAATGTGACCCCTTTAAGGTAATAGCACTGGCTGTTTTTCATCAGTGACACTGAGTCTGTAATACAAACATAACACAGCTGCTGCCTCCCTTGTGCCACAGAAAAAATGTCCTGCCTTGTTTCAGGAAAATACTACAGAGCAGATCTGAACTTCCCCTCCTCCCTGCCGAGACGGAAAGACAGCATGAAGCTGTTTGAAAGTGATCCTCCTTTATCTTGCTGTGGTGTTTTCCAGTCAAGGCTTATAGGTAAGCTGGATATTATCCTCCTGCAAATGTAAGGCTTTGGGAAGCAGGCTATCATCATCTGCCAAAGCTGATGCTGGCTTTAGAGCAGAAAAACTTCCTACCAGCACTCACTGTTGGCCACAATTCTCCATGGGCAACCACTGCAAGATCTTCTTAAATAGCAAAACAGAGAACACAGCTGGTTACTCATCTTTGAGATCCCCTCTGCCAGCTCCTGGCAGACAAAGTTAAAAGGGAGAAGCCAGAACAGTACCTGTGCCCTGCTGCTTGCCTGCAAGGGATTAATGCCTTATGCAGTTGTCCCTCAGTGGGCAGTGAGGGATGAAAGGGCTGGCCGGAGGAAGCAGCTCCATGGTCAGCAGAGTGTGGTCACCTCGCTGCAGGAGGGTGGGTGGTGTGGGTTAGGCTGACTCAATTCACTCACCAGATGAAGTTGTTTGTGCTCCCTGAGCAAGATGCATGACTGTGACAGTGCTGGTCTGCTGCAAATGCTTGTCCCTGATGGTTGAGATATATGGAGACAGCCAAATGCCTAACTGCTGTTTGCAGATTTGGAGTGAATCTTCTGTAATTATCTTTCCAACACTCACTTTAGAATTGATGTTTCCACCAGAATGAGCTTTCTAATGAGCCCAATCAGCAGACAGTGTGAAAAAAAAAATGAATAGAAAGGGACTGTCAATGTATCCCATGTTGATAAAACTGCAAAGCTCTGAGCTGGTTTTTTTGCAGAGGGTATTTTGTAGTCTCATCTGTCACACTTTGCTGTTGCCATCCAGGGGAAGCTCTGCTGGACCAGGAGGTGACAGTCAGCTACGTGTACTCATCACCTGCCCTCCGCTGCGTGCAGACAGCTCAGCACGTGCTGCAGGGTAAGGCAGCAACACCTGCCAGGTGCTTCTGCCACGCTGGAAACATCTTCACCAAACTTCTGTGAAGTCTCTGACACGAGCAATTAAGAAGACGTACAACTTTGTGGTTATTTGTAGTTACTTTTAAGCAGGGAAGATGAGGTGGTTTTGATCAGCTGGTAATGCAGGCAGCAACAAACCTGCTGGTGTGTGTACAGCCTGTGGGATATGATGATATTAACACTAGTCCTTGATAGTTAAAATAGAATCTAATGTTATATGAAACGGAGGTGTTTCACATCTGCTTGAATTCAGCTTTAGTAGACATTCATTAAATCACCACTGCCACCTCTTCCAGAAAATGTTTTGAGCCAAAAAGCAGATGTTTCCAGAGCTCTGAAGGATCTGAATGTGAATCATGGATGACTGCTTTCATGTTTTCTTTTGCAAGCTGAACTACTTTAATCCTTCATACTGCAGAACTGTTTTCCCTTCCTTTCCTCTCTCTCTTTTCTTTTTTCATCTCCTGTCCCTTTCACCAGATTCACAGTTCATTATCATGTTTACATCAGAACGCATTCACTGCCACTCAGTAACCTCTCTTGAGAATACTCAAAAAATAATGTTTCTTTTGACAAGAGAATTCCATTTCTAATACAGGACAGTTTGGACAATTTACTGCCCCACTGAGGAATGCTGAGCAAAATGCTATATAAAAGTGGTAAAAACATTTCCTGTCTGAAGTTTATTCAGATTGCAACATTACTGAGGTTTTTCCTTCTAGCAGAACATCACAAGAGAGCTTCAAAAATTATGATTATGATGATAATAATGATGATAATTATTTGCAGTCCCTTTACATTAGTCAGACAAGAATATAATGGTGGCTTCTTTAATCAATTGTTTGACAATAAGTAATTAATTTTCATTAATGGAAGTACAACAGCAAACAAGGCAGAACATATAGCCTGAATGTAGCACTCTGATTGTGCCTTTCTCTTACGATTTATTTCTTGTTCTTGCAGGGCTTAAATTAAATCAAAAAGTCAAAATCAGGGTGGAACCAGGACTATTTGAATGGACCAAGTGGGAAGCAAGCAGAGCAATCCCTAACTTCATGACTGTGGCAGAACTGGTAGAGGCATCTTACGACATAGATACAAGTTACAGGTAATGGCTCTGTGTCTGGCTGATAACGCTGCGGGGTTTTTCCCTGAGGTACTTTGTCCTTTTATGTGTCATAAATCATTACAAACGCTGCAAAGATGGGGTGATTCTGATAAAATTCAGATCAAAATAAGACATGCTGTCACCAGCACATGGGTGCACTCACACGAACATCTTGTGCATAGGACCAGCCCTGCTGTGGTGTTGCCTTGAGAGCTGCTGGCTCAGGCCCACAGCTGGACATGTACCATCACAGCTGCATTATGGGCATTAATGTCAGGTGCCAGGAGCTTTGCTTTTACCTTTGGTTCATGTGAAACACACTTCAGAAATGTGAGGAATAACCTGGTTTTCAGTGACAAAGAGATGTGACGTTAGGTAAGGTCAGTCAGCCCTTGGCTGAGGGTCAGCAGGGCAGCAGCTAGAAATTTTGGGGACAGGCAAGATAAGAGCATTTCACTTTAACTGCTGTTTGTGCCATCACTTTAAGTTGCTCAAAGATTGATACCGTGCTCAGCAAGGACTTTTTGGAGCCCTCACAACTTGATGGGGTGAGGGGTGATGCCTTTTCTGAGCACTTGCAAACCACAGCCGGGCAGGAAATGAAAAGCCTCCAATTCAATCTAGCTCCTCATCTTTGCTCTCAAACCAGGCTGCTCAGTGTTTGCAGTGCACAGCCAGAGCCAGGAAATTACTCAGCTGTCTCTGGGATTTCCCACATATTCAAGAAAGGGGGGAATGAACACATCTTATGTCTTAATGCATTCCTTACAGCCAAGGAAGTATCTTTGTTTGAGACTGCATAAGGTCTCCAAAATCTTTGGGTTTTTTGGACCATAGGGCTTTCTGGTGTGTTTTTCACTCACAGACTGTTTTCTCTAGGGTTTTTTTTTGGTACAAAATCACTTGCCTCAAAAGAAACTGCAACTGCAGAGCACTGGGAAGTTCAGAGGGGAGGCTCTAAGGCAATGTTCAGGCCCCTCACAGCACACTCAGGTCCAGGCAAAAATAGGGTGGATGAACTATAAACTTGCACATAGAATGCCAGTTTCTTCCCATCATATTCAGGACTAAAAAATCCTTGAGTGCCAAGTGTTACGAACGTGTGTTTGAGATCACTTAAAGAATCACTGGCAAGAGTGTCAGTAAAAATCAGATATAATATTAAGTGTCAGCACAACAAAAATCATTGGCAAGGTTCACTCTGCTACTGACTAGATGGTTAAGGCACACCAAGGGAAAAAAGCAACAAAAACGCAGTCAATCAATCCAAACAGAAATAAACCAAGAGCTCTGTGTGTGTGTCAAAAGGAACAACATTTAACTTAGCTTATAACCGTAATTAAGCTTACTTACAGGCCTAACTTACTTAGATATCTAAAGTACCTGAACATCTAAGAGAGCTGCATTGCTGGTGTATTTGCCATAGCACATGCACACGTGTGTACTCACAGACAGAAAGAGTCAGTGCAAGCTACCTGAGAAAAACTCCCCTGAAAGGCAGTGAAATCCTCACTTTGGATGCCTTTGCATCTCCTCACTGGGAAAAGGGTTGAGCCTCGAGGAGTTGGGGATCAGCCCAGGATCCATTGTTGTTTGGGGATCCCACAAGTGCAGCAAATGGGAGATTTCCCAGCTTGGAGAGGTCCCACTCACAGGGAAGTTCTGGTCACTGCTGCGGTCCAGGAAAACTCCAAGGGTCTCATTCTGGACTGCTGTGTATAGGGCCCCAAGAAATGGGCTTTAGTCATAACAAGGTTTCATCCTGGCCCCACATCGGGTTGGCACTTGCTTTGAAATTGTGAGAACAAGGATATAATGCTATTCAGGCAAAAAAAAAGTTACCAAGGGTGGTCATAAAACAAAAAGCAGGAGCTTGTCGGACAGCAGCAGTGCCTGGGAGCAGACTAGCAGACTATTTCTGCTAAGCTCCAGAGGAGCTGAGCCCAGGGGCTGCTCATCAAGGCTGAGACTTTATGAGCATTTCACAGATCATGGTGTGGCCTGAAAAGAGTGAGGGGGAAGAATGCACCACCACACCAGGGTCTGGTTTTACCATATTCACCCACTGCAAATGGGGGCATGTTGTCCATCACCCAAGCCCCACCAGACTCGTGAGGCTGCCCTGGTTCACAGCAGTGTGAAGGTCTGGCTCTTAGTTTTTTTGGGTGCCTGAAAGGCCCTGGTATATAAAAGAAAGAATACCTGATCTTGGCAGAAGTGCTCAAACATCAGTGATGCACTGTGATCACTGTCCCTGGAAACACCTTCTTTTTAACTCTAGCAGTGAAAGTCTTTAGTATCCATTTGACTAGCCATGCAGATAAACCTCGTTTGTTGAAGATTTTTATTTACTTGGTTTATTGAGGAGATTAATTCTAAGGCACCAAATCTTGCAAACATTCACATCAGTGTCTCTCTTTTGTTTGAACTCAGTCAGGATTGGAAGACCCAGGCATCTCTGCAGCCCATGTCTGGGCGGTGGTCTTTGCTGGCAGAACTGCTCAAAGCTTTTCTTAGGTATAAATCCTGCTTTAAATTATCTCCACTGTAAAATACAAGTTTTATTGAAGCCTGGTTTTGCCTGCATCTGGTGCTTTATGAGCTGTGAGACTTAGCCACGAGATTGAATGGAAATTACTCAGAGAGAAGCTAATGCTCCAGACAAGCAGAGGTAACAGTGTGCCAGCCAAGTCAGCAGATAAACCTTTTAACTAAGTGCCTTTTCTCTGGTGTAGTCATTCAATGGTGCTAAGAGTGCCCCAGTACTCATCTAGATCAACAGATATTTGTGATTTTATTGTCAGGAGTAACTTCCCACTCTCTTCTCTGGTGCCATCGGAAAGTTATGAAGACTATGTCAGCAGAAGCTCTGCGGTTATAAAACAGATCATCACTGCCTGCCCCAGCAAAGGTAAAGGTTTCAGGTCTTTGTATATTCTGTCAGACACTTGCAGTAACAGGAACTGGCAGAGCTTTGCCAACAGAAGCACATTTAATATGAGCTGTTGGCACTGCACAGAGCTTAAGGTAGACTCAGTGCTTGTCCTGGGCTACACTGAAGTAACATACATGCAATTTATGGGACAGAAATGAAAAAAGTAAAATAATACAGAGACAGTAGAGTACTAAGTTGAAAAAGTATACGCTTTACTTGGTCTTTCTACATCAGGATGTAGCTCAGCAAAAGGTAATATGCTTTTCAGGAAAGCTTTTTTTCCCTTTCCCTTGCAAATGCCTTCTCTCACTAGCTGGCAAGCTCAACACACCAGGTACTTTCTGCCCATCACAACACGCTCTGCCACATGATCAAAAAGGTCTGCAAAGATGAACAGCCCCAAAGCCACCACATCCCCATCTGCTGAGGGGGAACGTGGCAGTACTGCAGCTCCCTTAGCACCATTCTTTGCTTTTCCTGGTGTGCCAGGTGTCATCCTCGTCGTGGGCCACGGCTCCTCCTTGGCACCTCTCACCCGAGCGCTCACAGGGCTCCCCAACAGAGACAGTGGAGACTTTGCCCAGATGGTACGCAAGGTAAGAGGATTTTATTTCATCAGGAAGCTTTTGGGTTGTTTCATTATACCTTTAATAAGGAGACTGCTTATGCAGCGAGATGTGTGTAGCAGCATGCCAACACCAATGACATCAGCTCTCTCATTCCAAAGGGAATCTCACGTGCTGGAGGTAAAGAGAAGGATTTTATTCTGGGCTTTGTATGTGACTAGCAGCTAAGTCTTTGGAGGTTTTCATCTGGAAAGTCAATGCCACGTAACACCTACAGACAAGAGACACAGCTGGAAACCTCTCCACTTGGAGCTAGTCTCCTTCCTTTCAAAGTGGAAAAGAGAAGGCTTTGGGGTGACCTAATTGCAGCCTTCCAGCACCTGAAGGGAGCCTACAAGAAAGATGGAGAGAGACTTTACAGGAGCCTAGAGTGACAGGACAAGGGGAAGTGGCTTCAAATTGACAGTAAGTTTAGATTGGAGACGAGGAAGAAATTCTTTACTGTGGGGCAGGGTGAGGCACGGGAACAGGTTGCCCAGGTATAAATGTGAAGGGATAACACAAGTTCAGCTCTCACCCCTCAGGTCTCCAGCCTGGTTTTAGTTCATTTCAGAAGCGACAGAATATCAGGGGCTGCTCTTTTCTGTAGCAAATCCCACCCTTCATGTCAAAGCAATGACCCTGCTGGTAACTTCTTTCCTAGATCCCTTCCCTGGGCATGTGTTTCTGCGAAGAACTGAAAGAGGAGAACAAATGGCAGATGGTCAACCCACCAGTGAAGACATTAACTCATGGAGCAAACACAGCATTTAACTGGAGAAATACTATCATGGAAGATTAAAAGGTCATCTCTGCCTTTGAGTTGTCAAAAAGCAGCCAAAGGCAGGTTATGGTTCATCACAGTCCAGTGATTCATCCTGAAGACACACAGAGGGTGGGAAATGCCCTCTCTGAATTGTCAAAGCACAGAAAAACACTTCCGAATTTGGTGCCAGAATTTTGTTTTTATTTTGGTGACTGAGAAGAATGAACTCATGAACTGGTGTTCAACTGAGAAAAAACACTTCTGGTGATGGTGAGGAAAGTACCTTTTATCATTTTCTGAGAGTACAAATGTTTCATACATTTTGAATTTTGATTATAAATTCCACTCCGAGGCACTGAAATAGAAAACGTTGTACTTTAAGACCAAACTACGTCCAGCAAGAATTCTTTTTTTTTTTCTTCAGTCACTTGGATATTTTCAGACAATGGAAAAACTGGGACTGAAAAAAAAATCAACTCCTACCTGAGGAGGAGACCAGCTCTAGCTAAAGCCACTGTGTTTCCTGTTCACTTCATCAGTTCTGTGAGAGCAAATACCACACTGACTCTTAATTTACCTATTCTACGAAGGGAGTCCACTTTCTATCACACCAGCTCCTCATCCAGCAATTCTAAAGTGATGCATATTGCAAAAGGGTCTAAATTACTCCTTTTTGAAGAAAACTGAACAGATTGATTTACTGGTTTTGGGACAAAGAAAGATGCCCTGTGTTACTGCACTGGTGACAAAACTGTGACATGAGCAACTCTAACTCTGAACCCTTTCCAAGATGACACTTGCAGCTCAACAGCTTTGCTTTGTGCTGGTTTGTGCCAAATTTATTAACCTGCAAGGTTTCTGTAGCTCTTCTCTAGGTGATGTGTTTAATTAAGGGAACGTAGCCCTGAAATTTTATGCACAAACAGGAACGTGCCTTTGTACAGTCTGTTTTTCTTCTGCTTTTCCTTCCTGGTTATCAGATGACTACCTCCAGGAAAGTACAAATGTTTCTTTCAATGAAAGGAAAAAATGAAATTGTTTCTCTCAGAGCATGACTAAAAATGTTTTCATTTTCACTCCTCACTACCTGCTCCCGTGTGACATCTCCCTGCGTGCCATCAGGGTATGCAGTGGAGCCCATCCAACATTCTGGCTTTGGGGTTGACAAGCGTCTGACAGGCACCTTTATCTGTGGGTGTAGAGATTTTGTTATCTCAGCTGTGCAGCTGCAAGGATTCATTATGACTTTCCAGCTCTGGTGGAGTTGTTTGAGCTCTCAGTATTCTGAGTGTGCTGCAATTTTACAGTGAAAATCAAGTGCCCCAGAGCCAAGACAGGAGTTCTTTAATGAGCAAGTGATGCAAGAAGAGGCACAGAATTCGAGCTCAGGAGATGGGTGATTACAGCTGCAGTCCCAGAAAAAGATAAAAACACCAAGAGTCACCACAACCTTTTCTTAATCAGGGGAAGCAGGATGCCACTGCAGTTCTGAGAGCACTGTGGCTTGGCTACTTCTCCACATCTCACCAGCACACACTTGCTGTCAGCCAAGAGAGGCAGGTGTGGTGAAGGATGATTTTGCTCTGAGCTCAGGCAGTGGCCAGGCTCCTCTGTGGTCAGCAGGGAGGGCAGTGACTCACAGGTCTGGCTGAGAAAGGGCTGTATGATACAAGAAAATCAGCAAAGCCACTTACAAAACTGGTCATTTTTAAAGCATTAGTGATATAAAATTTCATTACAAATTTTTCTCTACCTTTTCAGAAGTAACATGGTTTTTTCCCCATAATGCTCTATACACATTAATCCTAGATTGGGCTGCAAACAACCAGTTTGGGTTAAGAATCTGTGTCTTCCTTTAAAATAAAATACCAAGTGAGATCTCTCCCCTCACCCAGTGGCATCAGATATATCTGACAGGGTGGGTCTGTTGTGAAAAATAACCTGTAAGAACAGCATCATCTCCTTTCTTCAACAGCTTCCCTATGCTGCTACTACTGCCTACAACATAGCAATGAAATATTTCTATTTGCTTTTCAGTCCTTCTGGTCTGCAGAAACAATGTTGTTAAAAGCCAGTAAGTGGCACTCTAATTCCTGTTATTGTCCATCCAGCTCCTATCCTTAATGAGTGTGTTCAGCTCCCAAGCGGCACACGACAGGAGGGGAGAAGGACACGGATGGGAGAAGTGTCTGTCTGTCTCTTACAGAGGCAGGATTTAACTGTTCCACCCAATCTTGGCATCTAATCAGATGCCCACAGTGCATGGACAACACTATTGACAAGCTAAATATACTCAACTGGCAGATTCCTAAAACACTTGAACCAAAATCCCACTGTGCTTTTCTTTTATTGTCAATTCAGGTGCACTCCGATGAATTTCACTTCAGTGAAAGCAATGAATTTAACTTCAGAGCATATTTAAAAGAGGGTTTGGGGACTTAGGTTTTCTCTTGTGGTGGTTTCTAATCCAGACACCACAGTGCTAAGCAGATGAGGACAAATGCTTAGTCACAAAACACTGTATTAAAGTTATAAATTACTTCTCCAGTAATAAAGTTATAAAGACTGTTGTTTGATTCAATTGAACATGAATAGAAGGAACAGGCAGCACACACAGGAGCCCACTAAAACTATCTCGGTCCTAATAATGGAAGGGCAAGGACAAGCTCTTCTATTCATAAGGACCCTGCTTTTGGCTTTCCTGGGACCCCATGAGCACAGATTCACCTCTAAACACTTCTTAAGATCAGAGCTGAAATGATGTCTTTAACATACAAGGTTTCTTGGTTGTACACTCTGGTACTTAGGAGAGAGAGAATTCCTAATATGGTGTTTATATAGCATGAGACAAATCACTAAACACAGGTGAAATGAAGGAATTTGTCCTTGGAAGCTTCCAAGTTGTTTTTGTAGTAAGCAAAAGAAATAGGAAATTCTTTTCCAGTTTCTTGGTTTGGTTTTTTTTCCCTTTTTTTAAATGCAACTTCTAAAATGAGTTGTTGCTTTACTCCATTGCACTTTTCTTTAACTGGATCCATTTCATTACAAAGTTATGTACTTCAATAGATGCTTTTACTAGTGCCTGTAGAGAATCTGAATGCTTTCTTTATATCTTAAAAAGTGAGAACATAAATTATTTTGATGATAATCTGCAGTGAAGCTAATCTGTGGTGACCCCTTGTGGGAAAATACAGCCTCAGATTTACATGGCTAAATCAGATCTGGTGTGATTGAGGGATGAGGAGGAACAGCAGCAATTTTTTTTTTTAAAAATAATGCTTCCTCCATACCCTTTGAAAGGATATTAACATCAAGAATTATGTTGTTTGGGACTACTTTTAGGCAGAAGAGCTTGGAGAGACACTTGAGTGAAGTTCTGAAAAGTGAGATAAAACAGGCTCTGAATGTTGTGATCCTGATTTTTCCAAAGCTTTTTCCTTGTGCCTGCATTAATACTGGTGCAAGGAATATGCACAGTTCTGCTGACTCAGAGAAGTAGATATTTCTATTCTTTGCACAAATTTAAGTCACAGGTGAGGAATAAAACAGTTGAGTGGATTTTTTGACTTCTCCAACAAAAACACTGGGGGTCTCCAAAAGGAGCAAGTCCTGTCCTCGGGAGCAACCTGTGACACATTAGAGATTTCCTGATGTTCTTAGCTTTCCTTGATTGTATTCCAGACAGGAGGCTTTTTATTTTTTCAGGAATACCACTGGAGGTCACTCACGTACTAACAGTGCTGCAGGGAAAAAAAGTATTTTAAAATTTAAATTTAAACTATCCAAGAATGAACTCGACTTGAAGATGACATTAAAATGGAAGTGAGCTTGGAAATACATGGTGCAGATATTCCTCAAATTTACAGTAGACTATAATAAAAGTAGCAAGTAAACCAATTACCTTAATTTTCTTATAAAAAGACTAAAAAAAGCCCCACAACATTAGCAAACTGAGTTAGCTTTGATCTAGCTACAGTAATAATGGAAATGCAGCACAAGTCTGTCAGAAAAAGCAAAAAGAGGGAAGGAGAACCCATTTAAAAATGCTCAGTGGGGTTACATCCCTTGACAAGAAATTGCAAACAAAATATAAGATAGAAGAGGAAAGACTGCATGGGAATTTTCTCACTATGATATCTCTGACAGCAGAAAAATAGCAAGGAAGAAATAATAAACTATTTATTTCATATGACTTGTTTCCCTATCTCCACTTTCTTTTAGTCCATTTTTATCTCTAACTTTCAAATTTTCAGATATATTTTTTCTGGAATTCTGAGTTGTAGAGAAAAGGAAATTGTTAAAATGTTTTTCCTCTTTCTGCTAAACTAAAAATTTAATATTGAGTTCTTGCTCTGAGATGAAGAACTGGGAAATTTAAGTCCTGTTTCAGCAATATGAGTACAATAATTCATCCCAAATGGGCCCCAACTGGTTGTTTTACTTCAAAAGCCAACTGCTACTGAGTGGCAACTCTCTACCTAAGGCTCCAGGCACATCAATATTCATACCAAAATTCCCACAGTATGAGAGAGCCAATTAAAATCAGACCAATTTGTGTAATAATTAAGGTATTGCTTACAAATTATCAGGGAAAAAAGTTTCAGAGCAGCTTTATTCACCTGCAGAAAGAGAGAAACAGATCTGTCGGTGGCATTTAGTACTTGTACAACTCTTTGCGCAGCTCTGCCTTGCTCTGTGCTTTTAATTTGCTGTTTGTATCTTTCCATTTGATTCTGGAAGCCTCTAGGAGGGTTCTGCAGCTGCTGTGTCCCACCAGCCACTTCCTGATTGACAGGTTTTTTATTTCAAAGTAGCTGCATGTTCAGTAATTACCTGCCTGCTGATAGGGGGTGCTGGCCTGGACTTTGTCTGCTCTGTAAGTAGGCTTCCTCCACTGGGAGATGGGAGCAGAGCAAGCAGAGCTTTTGGTAATTTGTGTGGCTGCTGGGGAATGGCAGAAACTTTCCTCCAAGCAGCGGGGGCTGATGGACCACTGGGCCTGATCTCCAGCACCCTGGAGAAATTACCCTTGGCATGATGGGAGTGACAGCCCAGTCAGGGCTTGGGCACGGGGATGTTGTGTCCAAGCCTCTCCCAGGGCTGTGGGTGATGAGCTTCTTCCCTGTGGGAGGTGTGTGGT